>VZTU01025634.1:13977-32599 GCA_013400835.1 Zapornia atra
GGCAGAGTAGAGGGGGAGGATCACCTCCTTCGACCTGCTGGACATACTCTTCCTGATGCATCCCAGGATCCCATTGGCTCTCTTAGCCACCAGTGCACACTGCTATCATGGTAGTCTACAAATAGCACAAAGTCACAAGAAATTAAAATTAAGAAAAATATATCTATAAACTTTTAATTACAGTTTATTCAGTTTCTTGCCATAAAAAGGTACCCTTGCAACTGTAGGTTATATGCATTATAAATAACAGCTATAATTGCATTTTATTCAACCTACTCTTAATTATACTAATTAAGAGTAGATTATAGGTATCCAATTTAAAGTAAGATTATTAGTTATTTATTGAGGTATCTCAAACTTCGTATACCATCTATATATAATAAGGTATTTCATTACTCCTACATGTAATTTCTGCTGTTTACCTGATTCTCATTGTGTGAAGTAGACATTTGGCTCAATTTGCTTGTGGTTATATTAGAAAGATGGAAAAAAATTTGGAACTATAAGAAAGACACAGATAAAAAGAAAACATCCATGTCATTTTACTTTGTAGGGGATGGCAAGGAGTTTAAATGAATAACCCACAGAAATTTTTTTATGTTTAATTTTCAGATTTCATTCTGTTTGAGTTATGGGTGCACATTTGCAATTCTGGGACCAAATACGCATTGCGCTGTGAAAGCATGGCATAGGGTATTAGAGAATCTTTATCTAATTTGTCTTGGTTATCTTGAGGAGAAAATATAATTATCAAGGAGTAAAAAATTCTCAGGCTAGATTCTATAATAATCCTGCAATTATTGTATGTGACTACTGCAAAAACAATGCTTTTAAGTTCTGAAGGTGAAAATAAGTGCAGAAGGCACAGCTCTAAAGCAACTCTTTTTTCTGAAATGACACCTAGGGCAGATAGAACAACAAAATTGGCTTTTACCCTTTGAGTTAGGAAGAGTGGTATGCCCAGACCAAGCATGAAGTGAATTAACACAGCTCTGTGTAGGGAAGCTTGCATTATGCCTTGCTGATTTATCTGCAGATAAAAAACCCAATTGTTTTGGTTGCTAAGGGTAGCAATCCCGTGCTTTCCATACAGTCAAAAAGTAAACCATCACGATAAATAAAAGGAAATGGATTGAAGGGCTGAAAGAAATGTTTTGTCCAGTCACATTATTTATGAAAACTGACAATTCGTAATGGGTGTTGGCAACAGAAAGGTGCAATTACTTCTCTCCTGCTCCTGACTTGTGGCACTGCAGCGAGCCTTGGAGCAGTGAGGCTGGGGGAGCTGGGGGGTCCTGTCCTCTCTAGGCACTGCTGGCTGTGCCTGACTGGTACAAAGCAACAGGCAGAAGTGCCAGAGATGGCACATAACAGATATTACTGAATAAATTTAATTATTACATTTAGTTACACAACTCCTGTGGCACTTGGCTGTGAGACTCACAGCCGCGGCAGTAGAGAGGGGAGGAGGCACCTGCAAATTAGCAGTCATGCCTCTGATTATAACTGCAGCACTGGAAGCATCTTTACCATTATTATGGTACTAGAGGGCTGTAGTTTTAATTTCCAGTTTAAGTTGCATAGTATTGTCATATCACAGGGACTAGAGTTTCAGAAGCTCTATTTTTTTTTTTAACAACATGGTTTTCTTGGCTTACTTCAGAATAACAGAAAAAGTAAGCTTGCAAATCTTTTAATGAGGCAATTACATGCAGACAAAGATTAGATCTCATGGCACAATAGATTTTTGCTATATTATTCAGTGTCTTTTTGATATTCCACTGTCACTAGACAAAAGCTCTGAATAGTAATGTGACAAGTCTATTCACCAGACAACAATACAAGATTCCTTAATTGTGCTCACTTGTATGCCACACAAACCTGCACTTAATTTTCCTGCCTGTTTTGAAAATGTGGTAAGAAAATACTATTTAGATTCAACAGTGCTTTTAGTTCTTTATCTGTGAAATCTGCATTTTGTATTTGTAAAATGAAAATGTTGAGATAGTCAATCACTTAATTTTTCCCATACAGTGAAAATCGTATAATCTCCTGATTCAAAATGTCAATCTTAATATAGAAATGAATTTCTTCTTATTAAAAAAAAGCAAAAGAACTGAGGAAAATACAGACTGCAAAAAGGACGCTGTGCTATTTTCATATGTGGAGTCTGTAACTTCATGTTTGTTTTCCAAATGTCTGCTTGAGACAAATCAAGAAAGAACATGAGAGTGCATTTTCCTGCCGTAGTTCAGTTTGTAAGTGGCATTACATAAGTAATAATGTTTTTACATTTTTCCTTGCTAAAATGATGTGTGTAAAGAGCTGACTGTCATTATTCCCAGGTTTTAGAGGGAGGCTGAGGTGAAAGTATGATTGTTTGCAGGAGGCCACGTTGCACGTTGGCAACAAATAAAAGATTAAAACCAGTGCTGCCTGGATTCCCGTGTATATTTCCCTATGGACCTGGGAAAAGATCACAGGCTCTTCCAGAGATGGAAAACTCCTGCAATAAGTTAACTTCTCTCTTCACAAAACCAAAATTATAATCAATACTATGTATTAATCCCAAATCCGTGAACCCCATCCTAGGCGCCTTTCAGAGTGTCTGGACAGGTTCTTTCAGAGGACCTGAGGGTTGTTCAAGGAAGTTGTGATGCTTTTAATTTCAGTTATACAAATGAATAAATATATGTGTACTAAATATACATAAATGCATGTATGTGTATAAATACTAGATTAGCATAAAATAAACCAGCAATTAAATCTTCACTTGTTTGCTCTTTTCTCACAGGGGAGTAAGCTCTTGCCTGTAGGAGACCATTGCATTTGAAAGATAACTCCATTTAATTCCATGTTTAGTGCAGTAATACCTTTCTGTTTCATTGCTCTTACTCAGAATATGGATACTCATGTTTATTATTGGAGTTGGACTCGATGATCCTTATGGGTCCCTTCCAACTCAGTATGTTCAATGATTCTATGATGCTATAATTGCTTATTAAGAAAAAGACTTAATTCACGTATTAAAGAATAGTGTCTGACCACGTAAAGAAATTTGCAACAACAGAAAAACTCTTGTTGATCAAATATAACCAAGACCTCAGGAAAGAAAATAACACACTTTACCTTTTATCTTCAAACTCTATCTGTGAGTTTAAAAATTTTACTTTTATAACAGATACTAAAATTGCAAATAGGGTGTGTGACATTTAGTCCCTAAGAGACACTGTTATTTTTCAGTGAAAGTGTAATTTTTTAATATATTATTTTAGCCCCCCCAAAATCTAAGGAATACATGAATTCTTTATCGACTTCAGCTCAAACAGTAGGGCCATGAGATTAGATAGGTAACCAATTGTTGGTGGAAGGAGAGTGGAAAGTCAAAAACCATCAGCTGTTTAAACATTTCAGGGTACTCACAAGATTTATATAAAGTCCAAACCCAGCAGGACATAATTCCAGGTCTCTGTGAGCCTGGTGAGCTTTTGTCTAATGTATTACTTTCAATTTCCTTTTAAGATTTCAAAGAGTAGGTGCAAATTACAGAAACACTTTGTAAGAATTTTTTTTTTTTTTTACAATGGGGTGTATGATCTTGGATTACCCTTTGTTTTCCCACCCATAAGAATGCTGCCTGACTTGGTGCTGTTTAACTGCTGTGATGCTCAGCCACTGGAACCACAGCAGCTGAAGGAAGTCTTTGGGAGTCTATTGTCCATATTGTGTGGTGGTGCTGCACAAATTGAGAGGTGGAGGTGATGTCAGGCTGCTTAGGAGTAGTATCATGACACTGACAGCAAGAAAGCACAGCTGAAAAAGGTACAGCACCACGTGCCTCTTGCACGCTGCATCTGCCACTTGAAGTCATGGTAGAATTAGAAGAATTTTAGAAACGAAGACCACCCCAAACAATAAATGAAATCGATTAAACCTGGCAGACATTGGAAGTGAAGAAAAAGATGATCAAAACCCTCTGTGCTGTCTTCACCTGGGTACCCCTCCTTACCCTACTGTGCTTGGAACCCCCTGAGCTACTCCTGAATCTGTGATGGCAATTTATAGGTGGTGCCACAGCCTTGCCACGGATCTTACATTTCCAGCTGTAGTGGGGAAATAGCGCAGTAGGTGAAAATATGATCCTGACTGTGCAAATGTTCAGAGTTAGGTCTTGGAATTTGATCTATGCAAGCAAACACATTTGCAAGGTGTAGCAGTGTTTACTACCATGGACAATCTCCCTGATTTGACTTGCCTGGGGTCACAAAGAGACATGATTGCAGGCATTTTATGCCCCCCCTCCTCCCCCCCCCCAGGTGGATCTAAGGGCAGTACTTACTGATTGTGGAGTATTTTCACTGACCCCGGTAATCAAAACTCTTGACCAAGCATCAAATGTCCTTGATAGTGCTGTCAGCAGAGGCGGCTAATAGATGCAGCAATTTGCACTGCAGTTTCTGTGCTCTGCTTCCTTGAGTTCTTCTTGAGGTCTCCTTGAGATTCTGGGCACTTCATATAGGATTTTCAGGGAATTTTGGGATCACTGAATTGCTACAAGGAACCTAAGGGTTCCAGCTGCAGACTGGTAAGGACAGAGATAGGGCTAAGGTAAAGGTAAAGACAGGATCTTCTAATCAACTATGCCAGCTACCTTTCACAACAGATGTTTGTAGCCTTTGTTCTAGCTGATCCCTGATTAGAGAGGGTCAAGAATGCCTTTAGCCCTGTGTAAGAGACAGCCTAAGTCACAGCTGGCAGAAGCAGCAGTTTGCGCAGAAGAGCACAAAGCAGAGGCCAGCAAAGCTGCTCATCCCTAGCTGTGGTGGTCACGTGTTGCACAGCAAGGTCCTCAGCAGCCTCTGGAGTAAAGAACTTCCGAAGGATTCAATGCTGCAAGTCTGAGTGTGCTGGAAGTGTCTTGGGCCTCTCACTGAGGCTGGAGCACATCATCTTCTGGCCTGCAGGAGCTGTGCTCCTGCTAAGAAGCTGTGCCACCAAGTGGAAGAACTGTGGGAGGAGGTCAGCAGGCTGCAAGTATCAGAAAGAATGAGGAAGAGACTGGTCTCCTCCAGGTCCCTGAAGCTTCAAGAGCCCTGTTGGCCAGCTGTAGTGGAAGGGGCAGGACGAATCTCTGCCTATAAAGTTGAAAAGCAGAAACTTAAACTTGATAAATGTTGAAAGCTGGTGACTTCTCACATCAGGAGGAGAGCTGCTGTTTCACCTAAAGACTTGCAGAAATCTGTAAAGTGATAAGAAGCTCAGCTCAGAGTGCCATCCAATGGAGCATCTCTAGTTGCTGAGCCTGAGCAGCTCAGGAGCACCAAGAGGAAGCAGCAGGTGATAGTGGCAGGATATTTCTTGCTGCAGGGGACAGATGTCCCCACCTGCCACCCTGAGTCATCATCTAGGGAAATTTTCTGCTTGCTCTGGGCTTGCTTTTGGGACACGGAAGAGTATAGTGGGGATGGTAGAGCTCTCAGACTATTACCCTCTTGTGATTTTCCACCAATGATACTGCCAGAGGTGTCTTCTGGGAAGTTATCAAGTACAACTACAGGACTCTAGAGGCAGTGGTCAAGGGCATGGTGGACCATGTGGTGTCTCCTTGATCCTGCTAGGGAGGGGGAAGGGCCTGATGAGGACAGGGTATATCGTGTGAGGCAATACTTGGTCATGCACCTTGTGTTTGCAGCAGGATTTTGACTTATATGACCATGGTATTTGAGGATAAACAGCTGCTTGGAAGAGATGGTTTACACCTGAATAAGTGGAGCAAAAATACCCTTTCCAACAGGTTGGATAACCTTGTAGGGAGAGCTTTATACTGGGAATGATGGAGGTAGGAAGGATTCTTTCGAAGCAAGAAAGGACAAAGGCGCTGAGACAATCATGGGAAATGAAGAGACAGCACTAAATGAAAGAGGGCTGAAGTGGAATCCCTTTGAGTATAGACATAAATAAGGAAATGCAGAAGCGGTAGCCTCCTGTGTAAAATGTTTATGCTTTTTCTGGACAAGAAACATGTTTGAGTCATCTATGATGATGTCAGATTTGGTGAAAATAAAGCATTGCATTGCAATTTGCATTGGATGCACGGGTTACAAACATAATGCAAAATCTGTTAGTAAAGAGTATTTTTAAAATCCAGCTATTTTATTGTTAAAGATATGCTATTAATATTGAAGTAATGCATACAGGTAGTACACTGAGTTGCCTGTGTGATCTTATTCCATATAAACATAAACTTTTAAATGTCCTGAAAGGTAACAGTTTCAGTAAACTTCAAGAAATTATTATTAATAATAGCTATTTCCACAGTTTTATTTGATGAAATAAAGTATTAGTTCAACCAAAATGTGTACATACACATATATGTATACATATATCTACTTTTTGTATAATCAATTAGGCAAATATAGCTAGACCAATACACACAGTGATGAATTTCTCTTGAGGTTCCATGTTCATTATAAAATCGGCAGTTCTTTAGGGCCGGGATTGTGTAATGCAGTGCTGATCAAAACAGTAACCCAATGGGCAATGTCAGAATAAAAGGTAGCACATAATAGCACATAAATATAATAACTGCAGTTTCTTAAATGGAACAACTTACATCTAGATTTTAGCAGGCAGGATACTACTCAGAACAATGACAGTAGAGCTACTACAGTGTTCCTTTGAATTTTGTGTTCTACAATTTCAATTATACTATTTTTTCATTACTAGTGAGAAATATAGCCATTTAATAACTACATAAATAATAATAAATAATAATTCAAGACAATTAATTTTTGTAGATATAGTTGCACAGAATTCAGGTGATATGCACACTACCCGTGTGTGCTAATGTAAGTTGATTACTTTCCTCTGCAGTTCAAGCTGCCATGGTACAATGCTTTCTAGAAATACACAATAGGTCCTGGTGGATGACAGGTTGGCCATGAGCCAGCAGTGTGACCCGGTGGCTAAGAGAGCCAGTGGGATCCTGGGGGGCATCAAAAGGACCATGGCCAGCAGATCTAAGGAGGTGATCCTCTCCACCTACTCTGCCCTGGTCAGGCCCCGCTTGGAGTACTGTGTCCAGTTCTGGGCTCCCTGGTATAACACAGACAGGGATATCCTGGAAAGAGTCCCGTGAAGGGCTATGAAGATGATTAAAGGACTGGAGCATCTCCCCTATGAGGATAGTCTGAAAGAATTGGGGCTGTTCAACCTTGAGAAAAGAAGGCTAAGAGGGGATCTTATTAATGTTTATAAATATCCAAAGTGTGGGACACAGAGGGAAATGGCCAACCACTTTTCAGTGGTCTGTGGAAACAGGGCAAGGGGCAATGGCTGCAAGCTGGAGCACAGGAAGTTCTGCATCAATATGTGGAAGAACTTTTTCACAGTGAAGGTGCCAGAGCACTGGAACAGGCTGCCCAGGGAGGTTGGGGAGTCTCTATCTCTGGAGATATTCCAGACCCATCTGGATGCCTACCTGTGTGGTGTTTCCTAAGTAACCAGTTTTGGCAGGGGAGGTTGAATGCTCTGATCTCGTGAGGTCCCTTCCAACTCCTACGATTCTGTGAATCTGTGATTCTGTCTTAACACAAGGTATTTTTTAGGGCTACAATCCTCTGAGAGTATGGGCTCTTCTTTCTCTTGTGGAGAGAAGTGTCCATGTTGATATGCCCTGGTGTGCACTAAAGCTGAGGGCAGTTTTAACCTTCCAAAGAGAATGAGGTGGTGTGTATCCAGATGGAACAATTTGAATTAAATACAGGGTTATCAGTGGGAAGAACCAGTGAAGAGTTCAGACGTGGCAGGCTTTTAACAATGAGTTTTGTGGAGTTGTAAATGATGATATAAAGAGCATTTTAGAGCACAGATGAACTTTTAACAGTAATTTGACTTTAAAGTGCAACTTCTTGCTCACTAAAGGCCAAACCCATCCACAAAACCTGTGATATTGCTGGTTTCAGTAAAAAATCACTAATATAAGGACAGCACGTATCCAAGAGAAGAGGTGGCAGGAACCTACCACCCCTTCCTCAGCAGTCACACATCCTGTCTGCCCCAGAAATCCCCTGTTCCCTCCTCTCACCTGCTCTGTTTATCCCACATTTTTGCCCCTCTCTGTCTGTGTGCTAGCATGTTGCAAAATACCATACCCTCTCTACTCCATGCCACATTCCCTCTCTATTCTGCCCCGGTGAGACCTCACCTGGAGTACTGCATCCAGCTCCTGGGTCCCCCAGTACAAGACAGACATGGACCTGAAGACAGGCTTGAGAGAGATGGGCTTATTCAGCCTGGAGAAGAGAAGGCTCTGAGAAGACCTTATAGTTGCCTTCCAGTATTTAAATGGGACTTAGACGAAAGGGGAAAGACTTTTTAGTAGGGCCTGTAGTAACAGGAAAAGGGCTAGCATCTTTAAACTGAAAGAGGGTAGATTTAATTTAGACATAAGAAAGAAATTTTTTACAAAAGGCATGGTGAGGCCCTGGCACAGGCTGCCCAGAGAAGCTGTGGCTGCCTGTGGATCCCTGGCCTGTGTTCAAGGCCAGGTTAGATGGGGCTTTAGGCAACGTGGTTTATTAAAAGACTGTCAGGGCCATTGTACTACATACTGTTAAAGGTCCTTTCCGATACAAACCATTCTATGTTTTTATGATACACACATGCACTTTCATACCCAAGTGATTTCAGAGCACCTTCTTATTGGCTGCCTGTTTCCTTTGGATTAGGAAGAGTTTTTGTATAAAACTATATACATCCACATATATGTATATTTGTGTACACATATACTTTATTCATATAGAGGATTATACAAATATATATATTCTTTGTACATAGATTTACATTATGCGTATATTAATGCTCATGTATATTTATACATATATAGAGATATGTAAATTAAGTGTGTGTGTATATATTTATAAAAGGGTAGCAATAAAGTGTATGAAGCAGCATATTTAGCAGAAGATGAAGAAATTCTGTGAGAAGGGCAAAGCTGAAGTGACTGAGCTCCTTCTGCTCCTTGTCTGGCAAACAGACCATGCCATCAGGTTTGCTGTGCAGAGCGGGAGGCAAGACGGGCAGGGAAACTTCCACTGCAGAACAAAGTCATTCCTTGGACTGAACAGACAACAGGCTCAACTTACTGTGACCACGCTTGAGAAGGAAATTTTCTGCTAACTTTGGTAGTTTTCTATCAAGGCCCCTTGCCTTTGTACCTTGAAAAGATACTAAGATTTAATGCTGAGACTTCCAGCAGCAATTTTGAGGTGCCAAGGAGCAAGCCAGAGTTAGGGACATTCCTCAGCCACCTGCCATAATGATAAGTGGTGAAACAAACATGTAGACCTGACATTATACACTAGCAAAGGGGACAAGAAGATGCAGACAAAGACAAGACAATTTAATAAAAATCCAGCAGTGACTGGCTTTCTCACTGGAAAAAAACCCAACAAAACACAACACTATAAGACCCAACTAGCCAAAGAGCCAAAACTCAGAGAGGAGGAAATGATTTTGTCTTTTTCAAAGCTTAACATTTTTAAAAAGAATTTTTCTAAATAAATGGCAGCATGGTTCATTTGCTGCTAACATAGGACTTATTTTAAGGCTTTGTAGTAACTTTAATAGTTACATCTTCAAAAGACAAGTGTGTGCCTGTCCATATTGTCAATCCAGAATAAGTGCAATAACATTTAAATGTCAAAACATTTCTTTCTTTTTTGTTTTCTAATTTTGGGATCTGTAGCTACAACTACAGCAGGAAAGGCCAGACATTGCCAAAAAGGGATAGGAAATGATAGTACTCCTGTTACAGTAATTAGTAATTCCTAGTCCAATAAATAACAAAATGTGCAGGTCAGGATTTAGATCTAATCCTAAAGTGTTTTTTAGATCTGCTTTTCACATTTTAGGTCTCTGATAATTATGTGGCTTTAACGCCTTTACACGAAGCTGTTCTTAAAGCTCCTGTTATTTTTCCTATCTTAAAGCCTTCCTTCAGACTTAATGACTAAATATGTGCAATAAAATTATACCCTTTTCTAATAATCCTGTAATCTAAGTGATTAAAACAGTCTTTTAGATCATTATTACATGCAGATTAACTAAAGGCAGTCTGTACTCTGGAAGCTTATTATATTTTCTGTAAGAACTATTAAAATGATATCTTTTTTTTTTTTCTTTCTGAACAGCACACAGGCTGTGGTGAAAGCTTTAACTAGGAGATGTGATTCAGCTGTTGACCATTAGACATGGGCTGGCAAGACAGAGTGTGGGCTGACTGAGATGATGAGAGATCTTGTGGATTGCAGAGGCTTTCCCATCACTTGGCTCATCATTATCTGCTGGCCCACGTTGTGCTGCTCTCTGTTCTGCCATACGCTCTGCCACTTTATTGGGAGCACAGAAAATACAAGCTGATATCTGGCTAGAACTGTGTGAACTAAAGATAAATTTGAAGACGAAAAGATAATATGAATGCTGTGAAAATGATTAAAGCAGGTGAAAAGCTTATACAGATAGACTATTCGTAGAAACTCCAAGCATAAGGGGAAACTAGAGAAATTCTCCCACTGTGTTGCTGGTATTTAGATTCCAGCTGGTGGGAGTACTAATTCAGGGAACTCTCACCATTTCTCACTGTAATAGAGGCTCCACTGTTAGTAAAATTAATTGACTTTATGCTGCATAAATTCCCCCCTCCCTTTATTTTCACTTCAGTCTCCAGAAATCCAGTGTAATCAATGCAGTCATAAAATGGAGCAAGTTCTAAGGCCTCCATAGCTGTAGTCTACAGAGGGCCATGGAAGACAAGAGGAACTACTTCTCTATAATGGTAACTTTCAACTAACCCTTTCAAATAGCATTTTCTTGAAGCTGTAAAGTCTGATGAGATTTGAGTCTTCATTCTCTTGGGAGAGTCATGATTTTACAGACAGGATGTTGCTATAATGATGCCATCAGCTTTTGGATAATTGCTGTGATTTTTAGTCACCACTAGAATTACGCTTTGTACAATCATACAGAAATTTTGCAAGTAAAAAATAGGAATCTACTGTGCTAACACGGGCCAGCATGCAGTGTAATAGCACACTCACATAGATGCATGAGGTTTGTAGCAAAGAAAGACACTAGCTCAAGGCTCTCATGACTGTGCTCAACCTGAGGAAGAAACATGACTGGTTGGTTGGAGACAGAAAACAGTCCCAGAAAAACAATAATTCTTATAATTACTTGAGAATCTGCACAGAAAATGGCTACCACCATGACAATATTGAGAAACAACACAATTTTTTTCTTGGTCAACTTTAAGAAAAGTTGTCATTTCTTATGGTCTGTATTTCCACAGTGTACATCTAGAAACACTACTATTGGTGTATTCATCTGCAGACCTCTTCTCTGATGCAAAAAGATGATTCTACCTATGTTTTATGAACATGCCTAGAATTACAGAGGAAGGACTCTTTGGCAAAGCCTTAGCCACTTCCAGTCTTCCAAAATTGTCAGGAATGCCCATCACTACTATTTCCACAGCTAAGTGAGCAGAATTGTATATATGAAAGATGTGCATGTATCAGTTCTGCACAGTATCTGTTGTTTTGCAGGTTCCTTTAGGCTATCCAAGTAACAAGTGCATACATAAGATCTGAACAATGTAGCTATGTATCTAATTTTTCAAATACCATCTTTGTAAATATTTTTTAACAAGTTGTTCCTCCATTTCCAGTACTATATCTTCTGTGTGGGATTTTATTTCAATTTTTTTAGAATAATATTTTCCTGGACAACTCTCTTGATTCTTTATGCCTCAGTTTCCCTGACTATAAAAAATTCTTTGTACTTTGGCATGCAGATAGAAAATATTATTGAAATTAATCTGTTCGATTAATCTGTAGTCTTCCATTCTCTGATAGTCAGTGTTGCTGCAATTCAATACTTTTTATTTTCATTTTCATCTTGGGCACCCTAATTGTATAAAACTGGCATTCTCTTCTGGTTTAGATTACACACAACACAGTGACCAACCCATCAAACTGTCTGTCTCTTTATGGCTTAGCCATCCTTTTTCATTTTGTCATTTTATAAATAGTTTCCTGTTTGACATTGAGATATCACTTATTTCCTCTGCTAAAGCACACCAGAATTTCAATTTATTCTGTGGTACCTTCTGAGACCAGCCATTATACGGAGTTGCAGTCTCTGAATTGTCCATTGCTACCTTGATGGAGTGCGTAAAAAATGGTGTAAGTAACTTATCGTCCCAGTGGCCTCTTATTTTGCCCAACTGTGACATTATTTATCACTTTAATTGAATTAGAAATTAATCATTCTTCTATAGTCAAGTAGAGGATGTTGGCTTTCTTTTATCTTCCTGAAATATCAGATTTAAAATTTTTCATCTCGGGAAGACATAAGGTGATTTTGTTGCTGTTTCTATAGTGCTGTTCTTATTGCTATTCAAATCAATATGAAATGCTTTGGGTTCCTATCTGCATTAGCTGATGTGAAATCCATATCCTTTGCCCTTGCTGCCTGAATCCTGAGTCTGGCTGCTAGCTCACACACCCAGATCTGACCCTAATTATTTCTTCTTACAGTGTTGGCAGCCCTCAAACATTTCTGTGCTTCAACATGACCCTCTGCTTCATCATCGGAGGCAGTGCTGATCTGATGGAGGGTTCATAGGATACTGGTGCAAAATCATGCCTGCACAGAGGAAATCTCTTCCTCCTAGTCTCAAGCTTGTAGAAAGCCACTGATTTCTACATTTGCCTCATGCTTGAGTACCTGGCACAATGCAGTGTGGACAATAAAGAGTTTGTCGGAAAATGAAAGTAAAAAAAAAATAACCTATTTTTGTCCTACTGAAGTCTGGCTGCTGACACCAGATTTGTTTTTCTTTCCTGCCTCTAATTTTTTAGTCTAACTCCTGCTGCTGCAGAGAGGCAGCTGTATTCATCCTCATGGGGCTGTTTCTATCAGGCTCTGGAAACAATCAGATGCGGCTCGTGCTGATTACCTCTTGCAGGGTGGCCTGCGCTCCTCAGAGGTCACTGCGATTGCACTGGGCTTGAGGGATTATTTTAATTTTATTACAACCACAACGCAAAAAAATCACACAAATTTGGAAGATGTTTCATAATGGCAAGGAGCAAGCTCTGCCCAGCAGGTGAGGAGACCTGCTATGCTGTATCGTGAAAGCAGGAACACTTGAAGTCTTTTGGAGATGGGAAAAAATTGCCGTGCTACCTCCGACCGGTCAGTGCATTTATTATTGCATATTACTTAATCTCTCCAACCATAAACTACTGTGGCTGCAACAAAATGGCAAAGCAGGTGCTAAACAAAGTCTTGCCAATAATATGAAGGCCGAGGGCAAGGTTCATAGGAGCTTTGCAAGCACTAAGGATCCCCAGCTCTCACCGTGTCTTCATCTTTCAGTACTGCCTACCTGAAAGAGATCTAGGACAAACAGCATGAATGCCATTCCTTGTTTCACATAAAGATAGTCGAGGAACAAGTATTCATGAGAAAACATGTGTTTCAATTTACCTCCTTCTCTCCAGCTTGCATAATCAAATAATTGCGTTACTGTGTAATAAAATTTTTAAGGTTTGTGTTTTCTTTTTTTTTTTTTTTTTAAATCTAATTTATTGTCTCCCTTAAGCTATTTACATACTGGCTTCTTTCCCTGAGATCATGGTTACCTGAGGTTACAACTACAGAATGGAGAATATTTCTAGCTAACTGAAAAGTTGAAACTGGTGTCATACATTTAGCAGTAGCTCAAGGATCTCTGACTGATCCAAGTAGCAGCTTGACAGTGGGTGGCAAGTTGCTAATTCCCAAATAAAGGCCAAAGCACAGCAGTCCAGTCAGTGACATATTCCTCTGGCTTCTAGCACCGTTCTGTACTTACACCATAGTCTGCTATGTAGTATCTCATCTCTGCCATGAAGATGTGCTTTGCTTATGTGAGAAACATTAGGAAAAAAATGTAGTAAAAACATATAGACAGTGTGTAGAATTATGAATATGATTCTTCCCCTAAAGAGGCAAATGCTTCACTGTCCAGAAAACTTACACTGATTTGAATACCGTGGAGGTGATTCGGTAGCAATGGTGTCAAAGTCCCAGTACTTTAAATCTTTAGAAACATGTCTGATCTTTTAAAGCCAATAATTGTACCTGGACCATATTATCAGTGGCTTTGAAATTATGTAAGCCATGTTATTCACTTAGTGATTTCTCTCAATTAACTGCAGTGGAACTAAAATAAGTGTTATTGCAAACTTTCTGTACTTCTTGATATTTCCAGAGTTCCTAAGGTGCAAAATTTTCAATTTCCATTTAAAGAAAATAGTACTGGAGAAAAGAAAATGTATTTAAAAATTTAAGGAGTTTGAAAATACGAACATCACAAGTACATAGCACCAGGAAAGGACTGTGAGGAACTAAATTTTAGTGTTGGGGTTCTTTTTTCCCCTTATAACTGCATGATTCATAAATAGTCTTTTTGTGACTTAATTTATACTTCTGAAATGTTTTCCTAGACAAAACCTGGGTAAATGCTTTCAGAATTGTAGCCTAATGTGTCATCTATGTGGTATTTTTTGCCCTTAATGTCCCAGACTGTAAGCCAAAACAACGGAAATCGCTTATATTCTGGAGCAGATAAAAACCTTTTCAACAACACATCTGTACTGCTACTGTTATTAGTACCTTAGCCAATAATGTAAAGGTTAGGTAGCTGACCTTTAGATATTACTTATTATTTGTTAGCTATTTCTTCCAAATTGGTTTGACCTTGTCTGACTGTCCAAAGGTTAATACTTACCCTGGAGTATCTGGAGCAGGTTTCTTTCATGCTACCTAAAATTGCAAAAAGGTTGTCATTTCAGATGTGCTTGTCTATAATTTGATGCCACAAAACAAGCCCAGGATATCATCAATAACTAATTTTTTTCTCTACCGTATTCTGAACATTCTGTTTTGCAGTAGTGTACATTTAAGCTTTGACAGGAGATAAAAGAACAAGAGTGGAGCATGCCTCATTGTGAAACAATGCAGCTTGTTTTGAAAGGAGGCGGATCAATAGAGCTATTTATTTAAGCCCACAGACCAGTTTAAACTAAAATGATTCACAAAGCACGTTAGAGAGGTCCAGCTTCCATTCTCTCTAGAAAAGACATTGCTGCTCTTTTTATTACAAAATCCTTACCTTCAAAAGTTTAAAATGTGGAAGGTTAAAAAAGATCCCCAAAAATGAGCTGTTTTGTCACTGCTCTGTCTGAGGACAGTACTGTGGAGTTTAAAAGAAGACCAAATAATACAATATCTCTCCTCATACCAGCAAGCAATATGAGAGTGAGTGCCCCTCTAGCCCATGTGCCATTTCAAACTGGACCTTTAATAACATCATGGGGAGGAGAACAAGGAATTTATGAAACTTTCCATGTTCCTGGAATCCCAGAAATTAATCAATCAATCAATCAACAAATCGATTAATTGATTTATTTTAGGGAATATGTTTTATTGTGTGCACCTTCCAAATTCTATAGAATTGAAAGCTATTGTTTTGTTGTGACTATGGGAACAAACACTAAAACTTACATTCAAACAGTTCATATCCCCCCTTGTTTTTTTCAATTCAATTAAAAGAAGATTTCACAAGGTTGTGCTATCAGAATTATGCAAGCATGTGTGCTGTCGGAGACATCTCACAGCCCCATTCTCAGACTTTCAAGGACCAGGGAACTCCCAGTGGCTTTTTGAAGCCTGTGCAGTCTGGTTTCCCCTCAGGTGTGTACTCAGGTTTCCTCCCTGGATGGTATTTGGGATGCAGGTAGGTTGTAACACAGGCAAGCACAAAAGGAAGATTTCAGATTTGAGCACATCTGCCCTGTGATATAGGTGCAGCTGCTCAAGGTCTACAAGATATCCTGGCCCAGAAAATGAGCACAGGGCAGTCTTTATTGATGCTGTTCAGCAAGCAGTTAGCCAAGGCTGCTCAGACACCTTTTTGTTTGACTTTTCATTTGGTCTTAGCTTAGCTTTCACTGCAGAACTGCTTTCTCCAGCCAGCATGTCGATTATGTGCCTTGGGTTAAATGCTCGGGTGGGATTCGGCCTTGCTCATTTCCTGCAGCAGACAGATGGGAAGGTAGGCAGAAGAGTCTATGAGTGTGATTGCATTTGTCTATGCTATTTCAGGATTATCACAAGACCAAGTGGTCTTTAGTCTTCTACAGGCCTTGTAGCAGTGAGGACATTGGAAAGCCTTTGGCGGATATTGCTCATTTGTGGACACCTGCGCTACCATACAGTGCTCACAGTGTGTCCCACAGTGATGAAGATGGGAGAAGCAGAAGACGGAACTGAACTATTTACAGGTTGTAATCTCAGTGGTAAAAAAGAATGAGTCAAGGAATGGAGGCAAGAGTAGAAGTTATCTCCACTGGATCTCTCAGCCTCTTTGTCTGTTGCCTCAGTTGCTTGTCTGGAACTTTTTGTACATTTCTCATGTTGATGTCCTTGTCATAGGCTGCATTCCACATCTGGGAATTGGCAGTGACAGCAAATGTAACCAACAGTGCGAGAAACCAATGACTTTATTCTAGGTTTCCACCTAAAATGATTTTTTCCCTCCTCATCTTCACTCAGTCATCTTAACAAGGCTCCAGAATGATAAGTCTTCCTGACAAACAATTCCCCTTGGATCTAATCACAGTCTCATTGCTGGGTCCCTTTATCAGATTAGTAGCCCTAACCTATTCATCAATATAGCAGCAGCTAAGGAGATAACTAGAAATCTGTTCTTTTCCATCCTAAATTAAAAAAGTAATATTTCAATTGTTTGCTGTGGTTGTACCATCAGACATTTGACCAAAATGGAGAGGAAATGTAGACAGAAAAGGGGCCCTGGTGTTTGGAGACGTGACAGATAGTGTATTATAACTTTCATAACCAAACCTCTTTATCTTCTACATTCAGTTTTAGGGAATGTCTCCACTTTTGCCATTTTTTACCATAATGAATGTTCTAAAATACAAATAAACCTTTAACAAAAAAGAGAAGCATGCAACACCGCTTTTCAGCTCACCTTACAGCTACAAACATAAACCATGGCTGCTTGTATGCAAGATACATTCTTTTGTATGTGTCAAAAAGAATTAATTACAAATACCTTTGTAGTATGGCAGAAACAGATAATTTCATCATGTTGTTATAAAAAAAAAGAATGGAAATGTAATCTACAGGTGTTCTATATTGAAGTACTGAGGCTGTGGGAAGAATGTAAGTAAAATACACAGTGTTTTCCTTGTCCTAAGATGGAAACATAGCAAGAAAAATATTCCAGTGTGATTTCCATAGATAGCATGAGATATGCTAGCCATTTCAAAGTGCATGCCATTCATACTCTGAAGTAGGGGCTAACTTGAGAACTGGATGTGTACAGACATCCTGGTAGTCTTAGCAGACTCTCTGCAACAAGGGTTACAGTTGAGAATCCAGAGAAGAGAGGCTACAACTCCTTCCTGGTTCTGCCAACCCTGACTAGGCCAGCCAGCACAGCCATGTGGCGGAAGAGGGAAAGAAATTCTTTCAGGAAACTAAACTGAGATGTCTACCTTCACAAATTAACTGATAATTGACCAGACATTATCACATCCCTCTACTGCCCTTTGCTCAGGGACAATGATGAAGCACAGTAATCGGCAAACATTTCCATACTTTTACAGTATATTTGAAGTATTATGCTCTGGATACTCAGTTTTACCCACTGCATATTCCTGGATAATTGACACTCATTTTATGTTTTACAATATGCATATGTAGTTAAAATTAGTGCTTAACAGCTATATTTCTCAGCACTGTGGTTCATTTGGCATTGTCCTAGCTGGTTGTTGGGCTTTGTTATGACACGTAAAATTTTCTTGTGACCTATGTAATTTTGTGCTATCTCCAATCTTTCTGATCATAATTTTCAGAAACCTCTTTCAACCATAATGCATTCTTAATGAATCTGCATTTTAAAATCAAAACAAGTTGGATTTGCTGGAGAATCCAAAGAACAGATTTTTGTTTTACAATAAACATAGAATTCTAGTTCACGAATCTCAGAATATAAAAAACCTTGCTAGTGAAGATGTTGCCCTAGATTTTATCGCTCTTAAGTTGGCTTCCACAGGCTAGCAAGTGTGCTTTCTAATTATATTATCAATGTGTTAAAATAGCAGTCATGTGCAGAGTTAGATAAAGTCCCATTTCTGTTAATTTGCCATGGAAGATAAGGGGGCTCCACATTTCTGTTTGGAAAGTGTTGCATACTGCCTGTCTTGCATGAAAGTCTCGATGACTTCCAGCTCTTCAAGGAGCTAATCAATAGGACCCCTTGGGAAACAGTCCTCAAAGAAAAAGAGGCAGAACAGAGCTGGCAGATCTTTAAGGAAGCTTTCAACAAAGCATGAGAGCTCTTGATCCCCAGGTGTAAGCAGTCAGGCAAGGAAGGCAAGAGACAGGCATGGCTGAGACGAGACCTGCTGGACAAACTAAAAGGCATGATGGAACTGCACAGGCAGTGGAAGTGGGGACAGGTATCCTGGGAAAAGTATAGGGA
>VZTU01025635.1:735-16371 GCA_013400835.1 Zapornia atra
GCATTACTTGCACACTCCTAAAAGACAACTGCTACAAGAAGCCTGATTCTCAACTGCTTTGCAGCGAGGATAAGATATATGACAACTCCTCCATGTGTATCATCCAGTGAATTAAGAGAAAAAAGCCCTAAAACTTAGCTGGAATACTTGGTAAGCTATTTTAACAGGTAGGCCATCTTAAACTTCTCCTTAATAGAATTACATTGTGTTACATGATTTACAGGCACTTAAAAGTAATGTAGATAGACTAGATTTTGATAGAGCACTACTGAAAGAGAAGACCTTTGCAGGGGTATTTTGGTTTGGTTTTGGGGATTTTGTTGTTGGGGTTTTTTTAATTGTTAATACTGTGGTCAAGCATCTTCTGCTCTCCCACTGCTGTTCTGCCAAGAAGTCAAAAAATCTGCCTCTACAAGTAAAAATATGAAATACAAAGGAAGCAGAGCCAGTTAAAAAAAAAAGTTAAAAAAAAAAGTATCAACTACAGAACTGGTCTGTAATTAAGAGAGGTTTTCTTTTTAAAAAAAAGATTAATATTCGATCTCTGATAAAGTTTCTGTTGCCATTACAGACCAACCATCAAAAACACTGACAAATACAGCAACAGCACACATATTAAGACATAAAGATTACACAGAGGTTAATGAAAACAGCATAGTATTGTGTTAATAAACAGACAAATACATTAAACATCAACAATTTTACATAAAAGACACTTTCTTAAATATTTAATAGTATTAGAGGATAGACTAAACAATTTCTTACCATCCATCTTGTCAGAAGTATCCTCTTTGTTGAAAAAGCAGGCAAAGAAACATGGAAAACTTAGTGTGTTAGAATAAAGGTGTTCACAGCACAGTCATAAAACATTAATTAAGGAAAATACATTAATATTAAATACAGCAGACACGTTTATCTAATTCATGCACATATAAGCTACCTTAAGTAAGGCTGGTTTCTCTCAATCCAAGGTACAAAATTACAGAACAAGGTACAAGTACCCTGCAGAGAGATGTTCAATCTCTCCATTCTACCTGGATTTGAGCAGACCCTTACAGTAAAATATTTATGAACTGTTTCATGCTTATTGTCAACAGTTATTGAAGCAGCAGTATGTATTTGTATCATTACTGAACCACAGTATTTCTATTTCTTATGAAATCTGCTACTGAGCATGAAGCCCCTAACCTAGTGTAAGGGACAGGAGAAAGACATCACAATAAAGACACAGGAAAAATGGGAGAAAGTTCCACTCTGTTTTAAAAGCATTAAAGATTTACCAGTTCAGCTAAAAGGTAGTGCATACATATTCTGACAGTAACAATCAAAATTAAAATATTTAGTGTGAGACACATGTAATTACAGCTGAAATCTCCCCAAAAAGAACATTAATAGTTAAGGATGTCAGAGACAGTCAACATTTAGAATAACTAGAGAATGTCCTCGTGGTTCTAGAACAGTCTTTTAAAAAAACCAAAACAAACATAAATAAGCAAGAGTTCTTCTTTTAATAAAAAGGGAAAAGACAGGTGGAGACAACTATAGATTACTATGCTCATGAACTTAAGGTCCTCTGAGGCTCTAAATTTGGCAGCTGTTTAAGTAAAAGGTGGATGTTTCTCTAAATAAGGGTGAAAATGAAAATAAATTCAAGCTCCAGGGGTGACATTATTATTTATTTTGGTATTGACTGTAACACCTGAGAAGATATAGAAAGCATTTTGGAAATATGATAACATTTCCTAGGCATTTTAGTGCCATGGTCAGCCTTATCTTAGCAATTCTGTCACTCAAGCTTGAAATTAACATAAACACCCCCTTAAAAAGAACAGAGTCCTTCAGAAAGTCCACTTTCTGAAACATGGCACTTGCTTGGACTCATACTCCATTCGTTTTCAGGCTACTTTTCAAAAAGTAAGAGCAAACAGTATCTTGAGGTGAATTCCATGGTTATTTCGTTGCAAACCTGACAACAGTCACGCTCTCTACATAAGTAAGAGGGGAGAGGTAGGTGTCATTTAAATTACCTGATCACTATTGAAAAAACTTAGAAGAATGAGCCAAGATCAATCAGGCAGTGCTACTTTTCTGGGACTGTAAGTACACCTTGGTCTCCTTGTCCATCCCTGCCCTTAGACCATCCACAATAATATCTGCCTTTGTTATACACTGCTATTATCATATTACTTTGCCATTTCAAGCTACCACTGTATTCTTCTCCACAACAGACCACGTCTGCAAACAAAGCAAAGCCTTCCAGCTACTCAAATCCTTCCAAAGAATAAGATCTGGACTTAACTGCCTACTTATTCCTCTCTCCCACTTAACAGATCTACTAACTACAAAGATAATAAGCAATTTCTTTACTTAAGTTATTTTCCTGCATAAACCCATCACTATTTACTTCTCTGAAAAGCTCTGTGTCCTCCTCAAGCCTTGCTTACAAACTTCTAGGCATGAATCACACATTGCTTAAAATGCTCTGAAAGCAAACCCATACTCTAATCAAACATTAATTTTTGGTGAAACTCTTAAGAGCAAAGTAGTCCCTTCAATTCAGCAGCATGAAGAACACACATGAATGGAGAGAAACTTCTCTCTCTGCTTTCCATTTGACCTATTTCTGACTTCTACCACTGTGCTCTGTGTCATTTTTACTTCTCCCAATAGCTGAGCCCCAGCTCCGTCTTAGATTTAGAATACATCCTTGCACACCAAAATAAACCAGGCAATACTCTGATCTTGGAATATTTCTTGGAGTATTAACCGATTTCAGGCTTTTAGGCATAAAGTTCGGAGGAACTGAGAATTCCTCAAGCCATAAGCACAACCATTTCTGCCACCAAGCAAACTGAGCAGCCAGCCCAACTCTGGTTATCTGCTGCGGGCGCAAGAGGGAGCCCTCACCCGAAATCACTATTTCAAGTGCAAGTACTCCTTTTAGTCAGCTCACACAGAAACTTAATCGTAAAACCAGTGGTATGCAAACCATTTCAAGTACACCTGATGACAAAAGAATCAACTCAATTAAAATAGTTTTCAAGTTAAACTTTAAAATTTAAAAACCATAGCTTAAGTGTATCCTAACATCTGCCCAAAACCAAGGTAAATCAGGACAATAAAGTTTCTCTGCCTCTCTTGTGATCATTTTCAGCAATGCTGACACTGGGACATGCCTCCTTAGTGCTCTAGTTGGTCCACAAGCCAAGAAGAAAAGAGAAACCTAACTTTGTTTGAACACTGAACCTCGCATCTCCCATTGCTATCCTTACAGTATAGATAACCTAAAGAGTAACAAAAATGTACATATTCCTTTCCCTTCCCCACTTCATAGAGGTTACAGCAGCTAACATCACCACCACTATCAAATACTCTTCTGCACTCTTGTATTTGGTAGCACTTTCTACATCTAACAGCAAATATTCCTATCAATTAAGGTTGTCACCTAGATATAAACATACACATAGTTCCATCAACATGCTTAGGAAGAAATCTTTTATACTGATGTTGTGTATTCTTGTGCAAAACACTTCTGTATTAGATGAAGAAGCCACCAGTTACTGCCAGGATTTCTCTTGTAAAAGTCAGCCAAAAAAAGCTGAAAAAAATGGAAAAATCAAGAGTCCTAACGCTCACTTCTCTACTACTTCTAGAAACAAAACTGCCATGAACTCCATCTGCTGTTAACGCACAGTACCACTCCTTCCAATACTTAATTCCAGATTAAAACATTTAAAGAGCTCAGTATGAATACATTCTTCTTATTGGCAATCTTCCAGCGAAAGAACAACAAAATCTCTAGCAAAATTGTTAACTTACTCCAGGACACCTGCTCTCTTACAATACTCCAGGGGTAGTAAAAACGCTAACAGCTTTTAAAATGTAGAAATATTTTCCTGTAACTTTTTCATCAAAAAACCTCACAAAAGTGTTTCACAGTAAAGATGTTTCACTTACCTAGGGAAGCGTAAGAGCCTGGAGGTAGGCCAGCTGCTGACAAGCGCCCAGCTCCAGCTGTCTGCCCAGCAGCATGGCGGGCCTTTGCACCCGCGGCGGCGTTAACATCGATGTCACTGCGAGATCTCTGCAGAGTTCCTGGGCTTGGGACACTCTTGCTGCTGCCTGAAACTGGGAGGGGAAGCAAAATAAAATTTAAAAAAAGGTAAATTAGTTGGTAGCAAATAAAATTAATTACATTTAAAAGGTCAACGCTTTCTACTCCTGTAGCATACTTGCAAAAAGTACAGAAAGCAAGGTAAAACACTGTAAGTCAAGTTAATATTAAACAAAATCTTAATGAAGTTCAAAAGTGAACAAGACCTGGTGTTACCACCTAATTCAGATTATTTTACAGTGGTATTTATCTTCATTCAGCATGAAATTTTATCATTATTTAATACAAACTATGTGCTCCCACCCTAGTACAAATGACGTCATTCTGAACCTTTATGGCTTTATTGAAAATCTTACTGAATGATTCACACACACAAGGAAATTCTCATCTTCATTTTCCCTGGTGATACTGAGGGAAGATAATATTCCCACACTTCAGCTAAGATAAAGTCAGAGGCATACCTTGAACTGCTTTAGGGCCTAATCTTCTGTAAAGTATTTCATATTCATCTCCCATTACTTCCTGAATATCAACTACTCGCTTCAGTGAATTTTAACCATTGGTTTATGCCTTCAAACCTTGACTTCCCCCTTAACAGTTTCAGTATCCAACAAAGAAGCACTCTCAAGTTATGGCCATTTGTAAAAGGGAGTTCAACTGTTTACTCCACAAGGGTTACAGACACAATATGTGAAAAGAGAATGAAGATATTACATCCTGAAAACTCAAGACAAATTAAACTGTTTGAATTACCAACCTATGGTTTTGGTTTTTATAAAGAGCAGCAGCTCTTCACTTGGGAATAGACAAAAGGTACAAGTCCTTCATTTACAATTGCCATAAGCCTAATAATCATGATTAATCATAGAACAATGTTTTGCTTGTTTGAGAGTGACTGCTGCATGACAAAACTGTAAGACAGATGATCAATTCAAAGTACCAATACACAGCAAATTATGTCTTACACTTCCAACAACTGGAGAGAGATAAAATGTGAAACAAGTACCAGGCAATCCTAGCTCCAGGTGCATTCTGTAGTGACACATGACATCATTCAACTTGGAAAAAGGGGTAAATGCTCAAGACAGTAAGATTTTAAGCTGCATTGCAAACTTTCAATTCAAAGAATATAAAGAATATTTATTGTGCACCACACTATACAGCAACCACCTTACCTCTGCTTGCAAAGCTTGCTGGGCTGGCTGCAGACCATTTAGAAGATAGAGGCCGACTGAAAAAGAAGTCAATAAACCCTATAAGTCAGTCTCATGTATCAGATCCAAAAGGCAACAGTAACAGAGAAGAAAAAAAAATCCTCTAAATACAGAGCTGTAAGGAAAATACAATCATAGTCTATGTTTTATAAAATCACAACTTCCTCACAAAGCATTAATCCTTTGGTTACCAACAGGCACGCTTTGCTAACACAGACATTCCAGCCTCGGTCACAGAAACATTTCAGGATGTCAGTACAAGGTTTTAACTGCTGGGCTGATCTTCTAACTCATCAAACAAGAAGAGGGGGAGCTGCACAAACAACATGATTTATGAAAGAAATTATATAACTACAGACACCACAAGGAAAACAGGGGTGCAATTCATAACCTCCCCCAGTCCTCTATCTCCCAAGAACTGAGTTACAAATTAAAAAGAGAACTGCTGGAACTCCCAAGCAGCCAGACTGAATTTCCCCTGTTTCAATGTTAGAGCCTCCCACCGTTTTTAAAAGGGGAAGCATCCCACATTTTTCGCACTACGCTGTCTCTGCATTTCCCTTGATTCTTACTGCAGAAAGGAATAGCTGCTGAAGCAAAATTCTTTCTCTCTACTCAACTGTGGGCCCGCCCTTCCTGGTTCGGAAGGGTAAAATGCAGTCACAGGGAGCAAGGAAAAGCCAAAGACTAGTAGCAGAAAGCATGATACTTTATTCATTGACTCCTATCTAGCCATCCAGATATGGATCTGACTTGGAAGTCCTGTATTTGCTGAAATAGTCGTTTGTTTCATTAACAGCCAAATTACAGCCTCAGTCTCATGCCTCAGCTTTAGTAAAAAATATCATAGAATCATAGAATGGCCTGGGTTGGAAAGGACCCCAAGGATCATAGAGCTCCAACCCCCCTGCCACAGGCAGGGACACCAACCTCCAGGCCTGGATCTACACAAGGTTGCCCAGGGCCCCATCCAACCTGGCCTTGAACACTTCCAGGGACGGGGCATCCACTCCTTCTCTGGGCAGCCTGCTCCAGCACCTCACCACTCTTCCTGTAAAAAAATTTCCCCCTAATATCTAATCTAAACCTTCCTTCCTTTAGCTTTAATCCATTCCCCCTTGTCCTGCCATTGTCTGCCCTTTTAAAAAGTTGAATCCCCTCCTGCTTATAAGCTCCCTTCAGGTACTGGAAGGCTGCAATGAGGTCCCCCCGCAGCCTTCTCTTCTCCAGGCTGAACAAGCCCAGCTCCCTCAGACTCTCTTTGTGGGGCAGGTGCTCCAGCCCTCTAATCATCCTCGTGGCTCCTCTGAACCCTCTCTAACAGTTCCACATCTTTCTTGTATTGGGGGCCCCAGATCTGGACACCGTACTCCAGATGGGGCCTCACGAGGGCAGAGTAGAGAGGGACAATCAAATATCCCCTTCTAGTTTCAAACCAAAAAGCAGAGAGAAGAGAGATGCATAATACTGTGTACTTCTCTGAGTTATTAGCTCAGATGCTCAATGATGTTGTAGAGGTCAGCACTGTTACCTAACAGAAGACCATGTAGCTGTAGCTTATTATGAATAGTACCTGCTTTTCTGACATTACTAACTAGTGTTGCAGAGATATTTTGCTGCAAATGGAGGAGGCCCAGCAGAGCTGCTGAGTGCATCACGACCTCACAAGTTGCTCCAGAGGGCCCAGAAAACTTAAAATTTCAGCACTTGCACAATCTGCTGCAATTGAAATTTCTTTTAAGCATTTCATAAAGCATAAAGGGAGGCACAAGTGACCACTTTTCTCTCATTCCACCAACTTCTTTATAACCATTTTTGATCAATGATCTGTAAGAGCTATAAAAGTTCAGAGCATTAAAATTTATAGGGAATCAGACTTTTAGGGAAATCATGCCCATATTTACTAAGTTAATCATAGAATAACATGGGTTGGAAGGGACCCCAAGGATCACAGAGCTCCAACCCCACTGCCACAGGCAGGGCTACCAACCTCAGGCCTGGATCTACACAAGGTTGCCCAGGGCCCCATCCACCCTGGCCTTGAACACTTCCAGGGACCGGGCATCCACTACTTCTCTGGGCAGCCTGTGCCAGCACCTCACCACTCTTTCTGTAAAAAACGTCCCCCTAATATCTAGTCTAAACCTTCCTTCCTTTAGTTTTAATCCATTCCCCCTTGTCCTGCCATTATCTGCTCTTTTAAAAAGTTGAATCCCCTCCTGAATCTATATAGGGAGGCCTCCACATCTGTATTAGAATCCAGAAATACAAAATTGGGGAACACGGGGAACACAACATGCATTTAAGTGCAAAATCAGTGAAAAAGCCAATTTAAATAATTTCCAATATCATGACCTCTTCTGTGTATCTCTTATTTTACTCTTTGCTTTTTGTATTGCAGTACTTATGTATATTGTAGGAAGTAACAGTTGAGAATTTAAGAGTATTTAGATTCTAATTCATCTGAAATTTAGTTTTTAACATTTTATTACTAGTAACTCATTAACAGCGCTTTGATTTTCTGACAAGGATTATAGATTAATTCAAACAAGAGTTTAAATAAGCAGTTGCTTATGGAAAATGAAGTGTACAATAATTGTACAAGAGATAAGATTTGACACAGAAGAGGGAATCCTCTGGTATTTAAGGCAGCTGCCAGAAAGAAAAACCACCACAAAACCCAAAAACACAAAAGAGAAAAAAACCCAATCTTAAAATATCCTGGAAACAGTCTGCTTTGAAGTCAAAAGTGAGGACACAAGTTCTCTTGCTTGGAAATGAAGCACCTGAATTGAAATCTTAAAAGGTTTAAATATGTTGTGGAAGCTTTCTAGAATTTAAAGGGGCAAAAAAAAAAATCACCACATACTATTACTATTCTTTTATATTTCTACTGAAAAGCCAGTGATTTCTTTTGCTATTGGTACCTGAACTGACTTTAATCTATACATCTCACAACTGTCTACACATTTTAACAGACCTTCTAGTAATTAGCATAGCAGCAAGATACTGCCAATAAGCATTCAAATACATTGGAAGACAGAAGAAAAATGCTCTTCAATTGGAACAAATCTCACCACTAATGTCTCTCTCATACTTGCCAGTGAGAAAGGGATCTTGACAGGCTGGAAAAGGTGGGCCCGGGTGAACCTAATGAGGTTCAACACTGCAAAGTGTCAGGTGTTGCACTTGGGCCAGAAGAATCCCAGACATAGACACAGCCTGGGAGAAGAGCTTCTTGAGAGTAGCCCTGCTGAGAAGGCCTTAGGGATTGTGAGAAACTTAACATGAGCCAGCAGTGTGCTCTTGCAGCTCACAAGGCCAGTGGTATCCTGGGCTCCATCACAAGAGGGGTGGCCAGCAGGGACAGGGAGGTGATTGTCCCTCTCTACTCTGGCCTCGTGAGGCCCTATCTGGAGTACTGTGTCCAGATCTGGGGCCCCCAATACAAGAAAGATGTGGAACTGTTGGAGAGGGTTCAGAGGAGGGTCACAAAGATGATTAGAGGGCTGGAGCACCTCCCCTGTGAAGAGAGGCTGAGGGAGGTGGGCTTGTCCAGCCTGGAGAAGAGAAGGCTGCAGGGGGATCTCATTGCAGCCTTCCAGTACCTGAAGGGAGCTTATAAGCAGGAGGGGATTCAACTTTTTAAAAGGGTAGATAATGGCAGGACAAGGGGGAATGGATTAAAACTAAAGGAGGGAAGGTTTAAATTGGGTATTAGGGGGAAGTTTTTTATAAATAGAGTGGTGAGGTGCTGGAACAGGCTGCCCAGAGAGGTGGTGGATACCCTGTCCCCGGGGCTGCTCAAGGCCAGGTTGGATGGGGCCCTGGGCAATCTTGTGTAGACCCAGGCCTGGAGGTTGGTGGCCCTGCCTGTGGCAGGGGGGTTGGAGCTCTATGATCCTTGGGGTCCCTTCCAACCCAGACTATTCTATGATAGGTTAAAAAAAGGAACACCAATATTATTTCTTTCCTGGACTGACTTAATGGACCAGAATACTGGACATCAAGATGACCTAGAAGGTATTTACGTGTAACAGAGTCTGCTAAGGAATAAATATATAACAACAACAGCCTCCTAAAATCCAGTTAATTCCTGGCCTTATTTTTCACCTTGCTGAGGTAATACCTTCACATAGCAAAACACAAAAAAGGATTTTTTTAATTTAAAAAACAATTCAAAGCAACAAAATACAATTGCAGCTTCTTTGTACAGTATCAGAGTCTGGCTGCTTTGCTTTTGGGAAACAGTTTTTATTTGTTTATAGGCTCAGAACAGTTAAGTGACCCTTACTTTAGGCTCTCCTGTGAGCTGGAGGATGACCTGTCTGACTGAGGGAGAGATGCTATACTGCCAGAATTCTTCAAGTAGGTCTGGAGGCTTCTTTGATAGGGCGGCTCAAGCGAATTGTAGAGAGTCTCGGCTTCACTAGGAAAGTGGTTTCTAAGACCCAGATAAGCCCTGCAAAAATAAGAGAATAACCACATGTAATTGCTCTGTTTTTATTTCAAAGTGTGGAGTGAGGAAGTAAAGATTACAGAATGAACCAGGGGTGGGAGGGAAAGGAACTCAGACTGAAAATATGAAATGCATGCAATACATTCAAACTGACTCAGTTAATCTTTTCAAAATAACTTAAGTCTTCTGAGAATTCTGAAATTCTCACATTCACTTTCTGATTCTGTTGAGAAGCAAGAGAAATCTGCCATGGTGCTCACTAGCCACAGTGCTGCAGTTATTTAATGACTTAATGGTGGGGGGAGGGAGGAAGAATAATTAAGCAGCAGTATCAAAATTTCTGACTCCTGTTTCAATAGAATCCTCAAATGCTCCATGACTGTGTTAACTCCCTTAATTTTCAGAATGACTTTGACTTTTTCAAAACAAACAAGATATTAGTTCAGGACTCAAAAAAAAAGAAACATTTTTTTCAACCCAACTCGTGTCCTCTTCTTCAGTCATAGTTACATGCTCACCTTCCATCAGACCCTTCCATCAGCCATGTAAAACAGAGAATTTTTCAGAGTAAAATGTAGTCAGAACTCACTTTCTTGCCTCCACTCTTGCCTCTGCATCAGCATCATGAATGCCCTTCTTGATCGTTTCAACCAAGACAGCTGCGTGCCTAGAAGACAAACATGCTTCATGCTATTTTGCTATTCCAAATTCTATTTTGAGTAGTAAAGTTTCACACATTAATTAACATTTTCTAAAGTAAAAAGCAGCTGAGAGAGTGGTTCTTTAAGATATCAAGTAAACAAATGCTTAAGCACACTGATAACGTAACTGTACATACTGCAAAGGTTTAGGTAAACTTCCTGCTTCAATCCAAAAGAATTACAATATACTTTTCAGAGACACATCCACCTATCACACCTAAAATGTTATTTTAAAAATTCTTTTTAAAAACACCTACCTTCCTGAAATGGAAAACCTATTTCTTCTACTATGTTAATAATAAGCAAAAGGAAAATGTTAAGATGAATAGGTTTACTTTCCTGGAAAACCACCTCTGAGAGCTTTTGGTGTTTGAGTTCTAAACGTCAACACATGCTCAAAGAACAGCAAAGCATCCATCAGAACAACCAAAAATTGTGATGATAAAAGATTTTAATTCTACAACTTTGGGGGTTTATTTGTTTGTTGGGGGGGCAACAGGTTATTTTGGGGGGGGGTTATTTTGTTATTTTTTAAAATACAAACACTTTAACAATCAAATTATCTTCCCATTGTTCCTTTCTCAGGAGCACCTTGAGGTGCTATGGAAAGGTGCTATTTTTAGAGCTGGATGAGCCTTCTCTGGAGGGCCCATAGTCCCTTTGGTTCTAGCCTGTGCTTACAGTACGCATTCTGTAGAGCTGATGCATGTACTACTTTCCTATCTACTCAGAAAAGCTACAGAGTGCTCAGTCATTACCAGATGTCACCCTCCAGTTTTATCCTACTTGCTGCCTTTGATGGCAAACACACAAATTTGGATCTGATTGGTGGACTGTCTGGTGGATAAGGAATTGGCTGTATGATCACATCCAGAGGGTAGCAGTCAATGGCTCGATGTCCAAATGGAGAGGAGTGGTGACCAGTGTTGTTTAGTATCTTTATCAATGACAAAGACAGTGGGATTGAATGCATGTTTGCAGAGGCAATCAGCAAGTCTGCAGATGACACCAAGCTGAGTGGTGCAGTTTACATGCCAGGGGAGCAGGATGTCATCCAGAGGGACCGGGACCAGCTAGAGAGGTGGGCCCATGCAAACCTCATGAAGTTCACCAAGGACATACGCAAGGTCCTGCATTTGGGTCGGGACAATCCTCGCTACCAATACAGGCTGCGGAAAAGGACTTGAGGGATCTGATAGATGAAAAGCTGGACATGAGCCAGCAATGTACACTCACAGCCCAGAAGGCCAACTGCATCCTGGGCTGCATCAAAAGAAGTGTGGCCAGCAGATCGTGAGTGCTGATTCTGCCCCTCTGCTCTGGTGAGACCTCACCTGCAGTACTGTGTCCAAGAACAAGGACCTCTTGGAGCAGGTCCAGAGAAGGACCACAAAGATGATCAGACAGCTGGAGCACCTCTCCTATGAAGACAGGCTGAGAGAGTTGGGCTTGTTCAGCCTGCAGAAGAGAAGGCTCTGGGGAAACCTTGTAGTGGTCTTCCAGTACCTGAAGGGGCCTACAGAAAAGCTGGGAGGGACTATTTGTAAGGGCAGGTGGCGATAGGACAAGGAGCAATGGTTTTAAACTAGAGCAGGGGAGGTTTGGATTAGACTTTAGGAAGAAGTTCTTCACTATGAGGGTGGTAAGACACTGGAACAGGTTGCCCAGAGCTGGTGGAGGCCCCATCCCTGGAGACATTCAAGTTTAGGCTTGATGAAGCTTTGAGCAACCTGATCTAGTTAAAGGTGTCCCTGCTTATTGCAGGGACTTGATGACCTTCAAAGATCCCTTCCGAGATAATACATCCTATGATTCTTTGCAATCTCCTCCTTGCAGGAGGAAAGATGGATGCTTACCTGTCCAGATCTGCTGCACAGGATACGTAAGTGAAACTCTGAGCATGCATTGCTCACATACAGTGTAGGAGAAAAGGAGGAGGGTGAGGAGAGGAGGCAACATGACATCAAGGCTGGAGCATACAGCTCTCCTTTTTCCTGGCATTGAGTGAGCCGCATGACCTGCTGTGCTAGAAAGGCTGGCTGATGCCAAACAACATAATCCAATTAAAGGATTCAACAAAAAGATTTCTCTCTTAAAATTCATTAGCAGTTTGCTCTTGGGAAAAAATGTATAATGGCCCATACCTTTCCAGTGAATGTGTTTGCCACTCTTGTAACAACAGGTCTAAAAATTCAAAGGAGCGCCTAGAAAGACAGGACAAAAAGTTATAATTAATACTCATTTTTTTAACATGCTTGTGGAATAAACAGTAGCTTTATGTTTTCACCCCGAGGGCAACAAATATGTAAGACAAAAGTGTATTTATCTGTAAAATAAAGGACATTGGTCACCTTATTGCGAAGTTGAAATATTCTGTATAGAAAGCAAACATGCAGGCTAATGAAACATAAGCTTAAAAAAAACAGGTGTGGTTCAATTAACCACCTGTTATATTATTACACATATGCTATGTCAGTTTTATTAGCTCCAACACAGCCAAAAATCAGTGAAGTTTAAAAACTGTACAAACTATAAAATCTTAATATTAAAAGAGAATATTTTAAAATCTTCACTTTAAAGTCACAATATAATGTTTCTATGGCAGCTTACTTCTGTCCCAAACACTATTCCCACCCTTTCATCTGGCATTACTGAGCATGAAGCGTAAGGGAAAACACAACACGATTAACAGCGGGCTCTCCGTACCAAAAGCACTCCTCAAGATTTGCTGGCACTGTACAATCTAAGTTATGTAACCCCATTCATTATTAATTCAGAATTCTTGATGATTCAGCAAACAGACATTAGCTAGACACACTTTAAAATATGTCGGAAGCTAGATACTGGTGAACAAATCAAAGCAGCATGGATTTAGGAAGGTGGAGATAACAAGTCTTCCAAAAGGTGGTGGCCTTTACTGTCTGGAGCTACTAATTTTTCTGGTTATGTTTCAATGTCTGAGCTGTTCTAGAAGGGCAAATTTCATTTTTAAATACTTTGGACACCTAAAGGCATGGCAAGAAACCCTGAAAGGCTTTTCACTATTATTACTGATCTATTCTTCCTCTGTCTTTCCAAAGGAATGAAAGTCAGTATGAGAACAATGCCATTCTGGCCCCCTCACTCACTGGATTGTGGAGTGGAGTACCAAAAGCCTCCTACAGTCTGGTGTTCCTCATCAAAGCCATGGTGAGTGGAGGCACTGAAGCCCTGTCAATTGTTTTGCAGTCAAACCACAAGTTGTAACAGGTCAGTATCATCTGGGTTGGTCCAGAAACAGTGTTAACTGCTCTTGGGAGACTCTGCACCGAAAATTCCACTCTGTCAGAACCCAAGTAATATTGCCAAGAGCCAATCCAACTGTTCAAGTATCATGTTCTTGGAAAAAAGTGACATGCTGAAGATGCACCTCAGTTGTTAAACATGACACATTGATCTACCACGTCCTAAGGCAGCAGCCACAGTCCCAAACCCACGGTTCCCAGTGTGGGAGGTTTATTATTTTGGGCACACTATCAGACAGCCCAGCTCGATGCATTCAAAACACACTGCACAGAAGTTAACGAGTTCTCCAGGCATCAGGAGAGGGAGGTGTTGGCACACACACCTCATGCAGTACGCTGCAGTGCTTTGACAAGAGCTAACCTCACTAGACCTGTCAAGTCTGGCCCTAACAGCAACCAATAGGCTCAGGCTGTCTCTTTTCAGAGACATGAGCTGTCTCTTTCATGCTCTCCCAATGCCTCTCAATGCCTGTGTCATTTATTCCCATTAGACTGAGCAACACAGATTCAGCTACAGGTTTTTCTCCTTCAATATGGTTTTAAATCAGAAGGTACTTTTTCAAGGAGTGCTAGGAACATTATAAGTTATAATAAATTCTGTGGAAGGATACAGTGTACGTCCCCCAATATGGCAGAAAGTACCATTCCTCAAGCATCATCTGATGTAACCTTGCTGAAATTAACTTTTGTAGCTTACCAGATAACAGTTTTGTATATTCAGAGTTAATGGCCATAAATATTCAAATCTGTTTATTTTAACATATGATCATATTTAAAGAAGCAACAGCTTTAATGATAGTCTATTTATAACGTGCTCACCTTCTAACTGCAACTGATTTTGAGGTACAGTTGCTTGTTATTAAAGGTATGAGTCGTGGAACATGGGTATGCTGAAAAAGAGACAAAGCAGTTAATGATAAAAACACTCCCCAATTTGTACTGCACTTATTAAGTCAAACAGAATCAGCAACATAATAAAAATGGCATTCATAATGCTTACTGAAACTAAATGTAGAATGCTATTAGAGACTGCTGCTAGCACATGAATTGATTAAATCTATTTTTCTTTCCAAAACGTCATGCAAACAGCACTTCCAATGCCATCAATAATCACATAATGATATGCAATATTTAGCTGTCAGAAGTCATAAATGAAGGGTCAAATATGTCTCCTTAAAGGAGTTTTAAGCTGATGTCATTGTAGTTTTGCCTACGGGAAAAAAAAAATAGACATAACCAGCTTAAAATTCAGAGTGAGGGAGAAAACAGAAAATCAATCTGAAACTATGGGCATTCTTTTAGTGATCAATACGATTAGTGGTACAGACAAAACTCCTTTTAATGCAATATATATCAATACAATAATAAAAGCATGACATGTAACGTAATCAAGCTTCTATTTTTATATATATATGTATATATATAAATCTACTTGGAAACACCAAAAATCCTCATGGGAAAAGAAAACCCTTCAACTATGATTTAGAGTGGGTAAGATAAACTACCTTAAATACACATGCAATCATAGAATCATAGAATAACATGGGTTGGAAGGGACCCCAAGGATCATAGAGCTCCAACCCGCCCACCACAGGCAGGGCCACCAACCTCCAGGCCTGGATCTACACAAGGTTGCCCAGGGCCCCATCCAACCTGGCCTTGAACACTTCCAGGGACGGGGCATCCACTACTTCTCTGGGCAGCCTGTTCCAGCACCTCACCACTCTTTCTGTAAAAAACTTCCCCCTAATATCTAATCTAAACCTTCCCTCCTTTAGCTTTAATCCATTCACAGAATCACAGAATCTTAGGGGTTGGAAGGGACCTCGAGAGATCATCAGGTCCAACCCCCCTGCCAAAGCAG
>VZTU01025638.1:0-30931 GCA_013400835.1 Zapornia atra
CAGTGGGACTGAGGAGAGAATCAAAGTTGACTCACTGCCTATATTCCCTCAGGGAGAAGAAAGAATAAAAAGGGCAATTGCTGCTTCCTTCGGTTGCCTGAAGCAAGTCTTTCCTGTTTTGTAGAGAACAAACTAATGCCATTTTCTAAAACAATCTTCCCTGTATATGAAAAAAATTATTCTATCCAGTACTATACAGCTAATTCAGGGGCTTGACTTCCTTGCATCCCAGTGTGGTCCCAGGTGGACTTCATAAATCTGTAACCGCACACATAACCAGAAATGAGCAGTCACATCTTCAATTCAACACCCACCTCTGACAGAATCTACTGTCATGCTCTTCAGCTCAACATACAGTAAACTCTGATGAAAATGAGTTTCTAGAATGCTATGTACACTCTCAGGTGGAGAGAACATGGAGTGTGCTTTATTTGATTGTGCCCAAATTGTCAACATGTTCTGATTTTCTATTTCATGATTAGGGCCAGCGTAAATGAGAGTCATCCTATGACTTTTGATGAAGGTATGCTTATTACTCTGCCTCTGGGTATAACTTTCCAGATATTCTCCACTCTGTATGCCACGCTGAAGTGAAATGGTCGTTAATGTGTTGGTAGCATCATAATACATAGGGGAAGCCTGAGCCCCAATGTATGCATTAGCTAAAGATACGGCAGGAGGCCAGATGAGCTTTGATTCATTTTAGAAATGTTGCTAGGCAGAGGTCCAACCTCACCCTAAGTGATGCCAAGATATTTGCTCATGTCTCCATCGCCCCTTATCTCAAGTGGTGCAACTGCCAGAAATAATTTTCTTTAATAGAAAATCTTCATGCATTTCGAACATTGCTCTTTTCCTACGTAAATAGCGTTAGTTTATGACTTCCAGTTGAAAATAGAGTTAAACTCTTGTATTTTAGATCTGAAAAGTGTCTTCTTTTAATACATTTTTCTAGGAAAAACATCCCTTTAATTTTCTAATCCGCTTGACCTGGCACAAGAATTGTATCTAAGACGACGACAACTATCAACTGAGTCATTTTCTTTCTAAGATTTCAAGGCTTTCTGTTAGTCCTGAAATTCAGTGCTTTGCTTGGGAGTTATGCTTTTGAGTGGATATTTGTTATACTACCCAAATACAAAAGAGAAATTCATCTGGGGAAGCAGCTCTCAAGGATTTGACAGTTTTGCTTTGTGACAAATTACTGACATTTATAAGTGCTTTAGGTTTAGTTAGTGCATTATTCCATTAACCTATTTATGTCTAGTTCCAGTAATTTATTGCCATGCAAGGACCAAAGTTCCTAAATCAGTGTTGTGAATTCTACATAGAAGAGCCAGACAGGTGTGGCACAAGGTGAAGTCCATTTGTTTCTCATTCCTTCCTCCCTCCTCCTCACAGCTCTGCTGCGCACCAACGTATGGAAACTGGCTTTCACAGTATTATTACCAGACACTGCACTTGAGCAAGAGATGAAGCAAAAAAACCCAAACAAAACAAGTGTGATGCTACGAGCAAAGCACAGCAGAAAAGACTTTAGGAGGATCTACAAAAAGTTTAAATTGGTAAAACATGTATGTGGGTGAGTTAGAGAATAAAGTGTAATTAAGCTTCTGAAGCCTCATCAGGACTCTGAACATTGTTCAGCGTGCATTGCAGTTTACTTTAAATGTCAAGAATACCCACATCCTTAGAAAGCTGGCTTTTTTTGTAGTTTAACATCAGTTATTTTTAGCACATGCATAAAGGCTGCTCTTTCCTGGACCTTGTGCTATTCTGCTGCAGGGTAATGAGTGGATCATAGGAATGCATGAAGGCAAAATTCCTACCTTCTGCAAGCTAGTCTCAGAGCTGGGCTATGCATATTAGGCTGAAAGTCGGGGGGGGATCTTTGTTGTCCTGCACTAAAAAAGGCACTGGAGCACATCCTCTTCTCTGAACTGGGCTGGGAGCCAGCTCCCTGTCTTGATGGGGATAACCCCCTTGGGGAGGTCTCTGCCTGTGCTCTGACTCTGGGAGAAGGGTGGGTGAGAGGGGAGAGCTTTGCCCTCTCTCCCTTTTGAAGCAGGGGGAGGCAGAGAAAGGAGTGCCAATCACAGAAAAATATCTTTGCAGTTACTGGAGCAGCATTTCTAATTGTTACATAATGTGGACAGTTTAGGTCCAATGCCCCCCATGCCGTGAGTGACACAGACACTGCCCTCTTCTCCCCCTGCCAACCCCTGCTTGCCCTTCTCTTTCCCTGGAGCTTCCTGCGGGTGACCCTGAGTGACCACCCCTGAGAATGACCTGGGCTGCTCCTTTACAAAACCCCATCTTGCGCCTGATGCCGAACACATTCTACATACGACTGCGAGCTTCATAAAGCTCTGCAAAATGATGTGTTTTATTGACTGATACTGCTTCTGCAGCCATCACAGTGGACTGGACCTCCTGAGCCGAACTGTGCACGTGCTGCGGTGCACACAGTGCAGTCCAAGTAAGTGGCAAACCTGGAGCCTGACAGGTATTTTGGTTACAACTTAAATAGGCAGCCTTTCAATTAACTTTCCTTCTCACAGTCCCCATATCTCAAGGCTGCTGGGAATTGGTCCTGCCCTTCATCCAGGCCTATCTCTTCCCCAGACATCCTGACCTGAATGCTCAGCAGGCTCCACTGTGAGAGGAGACTCCTTCACTGGCAGATCAGTGTGGTGCTGTGGCTGGGAAAGTCAGGTAAGGCAGTTAGAATGCTGAAATTCTGAAGAGTAATAAGGATTTGAGCTGCTATCTATCTTATAAATACACGTTTGGATGTGCAGAAAACCACTGTGCTGACTGAAAATATTGTGTGATCTTCAGGGACAAAAAAATAAGCCAGAAGTGTCGTGTCTTTACATATGGTTCACCTAAAAAAAAATATATATATATAAAATAAATTTGACCTTTTTAAAGATGGCTGCTAGCCAACATTTCAGCAATATTTCTGTTGTGTTTCTGCTCACACAAAATGATTTATGTCCAGGTACTCTCTAGCTGGTTCTCAGATTGCAATAATGATTTTGATTGTTTGTTTATAGTTTTATCTGAACATTTCTGCCTGCCATGTAAAATATCCCGAACCAGTATGTTGCTTACAGGTGACTGCTGTGCTCATGTAGAGTCCATTGTTCTTCTGTTTTGTCTGTGACTGTTCTCATGTATTATATATAAGTTTTTGGAGGCAAAGGAGGGGAGAAAGAAGGCCATATCCTCACCTATCTCACTAAGAAAATAATAGATTCCAAAGAAATTATTCTGACCCATGTGCAGGGAAGTCAGAACTGGGTCAGGATATAAGGACCAAGTGGCAATTTTTTCCATGGGAAGAGTTAACATAATTTCCCATGAAAGAGGCGAGGCCAGAGCTGCATGCCATCAGCCCAGAAGATGTGAGGCAATCAGGCTAAGAGGGAAGCACAGTTGGGCCCAGCTGTAGTGAACAAGGTCATCCGTGCAGGACACTGCACAAGGGACGTGCTCCAGGACTTCAGGATTTGCCTACACAGTGTCACAGAAGAGATTCAGTTCAGGCGTTTGAGCTGAAAAGTCTGTCTGCATACCAGGCAACTTGTTTTTCTCAATTGAGTCCCACATGCTTGTTGACGGCTTGTACGTCCTCTTGGTGATTTGGCACGGTCAAAAGAGGAAAAGGAAAACAGATTTAGTATTTTTTTTTAACGTGGAAAGAAAGAAGTAAAAAGAAACAGTGTATTTACCCTGGAATCAAAATTAAAGAATGCAGTGCAGTTCATAACGATATAAATAATCCATATCAATGTCAATATGACAAGTTAAGCTGTTTCAGTGAAAGAACATTGTTTTTTGTCCAAATAATAAATTCCAACAAACATCTCAATGTTTTGAGGGAAGCTGAAAGTGTCCACCATCATTACGATAAAACAAAATAGTGATGTGTGTAGGTTGTTGCTTTATTTTTCGCCTTGTGGACGGTTAAGGGACAACAAAGAAGAAACTTTATTCTGCAAAGAGAAAGCCTAGAGTATGCAAAGGCTTTTCTCTGCAGAATGTACCTTTTCTTTCAGTTTAGGTATTTTTCTTTCCAAAAGATATCAAAGAATTTAAAACTAAAAGAAAATCTTGCTCTCTCGTTTAATTGGGACTCCTACAGATTCGTAGATATTGAGGCCATACATAACTATGATCATAACAGTCTGTTATGATCATAGTCTCATCTGACTCATATAAATCAGCTTGTACAACTTCACTCAGTAATTCCTTTACCAAGCTTATAACAACACACTGCTAATTAAAAGGTTGTGATCTGATAGTGTTTTCACTTATGCTAAGGTCCCAATGACCTTAAAAGAATTTATCATACTCACATTAGGGATGAAAAATACCAGATTAGTCTTACACTGTATTGATACCAAAAGCATGATGAAACTACTGATGTCATGCCTATTGGTTAAGGAATCTGCAAGGATTTGGAGATGGAGGGGGGTCTTCAGGTGAAGGCATGGTCCTGTCCTTTGTCCCCTTCTGCAGCTGTCTCCCCACTCTGAAGGTGGTCAGATGTTCCACCCAGCACAGACCTTTCTTCACCTACCTGTGCAGTGAGAACAGACCTTGAGTGGTGCTTGGCTGCCAGGACCAGAGGCACCACCAGGTATAATCATTGCCTTAAGAGGACCCACCTCCCCTGAAGAAGACAAAAATTTTCTGTGTAGGCTCCTTAGTCTGCCTACAGACAGCCCTCAGAGAATCCTTGTTGGCTTTCACACAGAATAATGCAACATAGAACACGTGGCTTGTTCCACAGGTGCCATCACGGCAGTGGTGCTCTATCACTTGGGCCTACATGGATTAATTCACAGCCCCCCGTGATATAATGGTAGCATCTATCACAAACGTGCATGCACTGAGACAGTGAATCTGAATCTTGTTTTGCAGGGACCTGGTATCAGACAATTGTTTGTCTTGTACTTTATAAAAGTGATGTTCGTACTTCACCATTCTTCACACTATATTTCATATTTTATAGTTGCAGGCTAGGGGTGTGCATAGGCTTGCCAGTGTTGGCTATGACTGCGCAAACATGCAACAAGAAATGTTAAGGGCGTGTTTTGCCCCAGAGAATCAACTAAAGTCCTGGGAGGAGAAAGTGGTAGCTACTGAATTCTCAGGCTGATGGTAGCTCAGTGAAGCTTCATTTGATACTTCCAGAAATTTGACAGAAAGAAAAATTGAGTCCTAAAGGACTCCTCAGGAACAGCCCAGATTGTTTTAGAAGACTCTTGACTGAGCCCATCTATTGTTGGGTCTGCTGCAGTTTTTACTCTCATTAACTTAGCTTTCTCAGTTTTCTTGCAAATGTTTTACCATACATTGGAGGCATTTCAAGGTGGGGGAAATAATAGTTTGGTTTTTTCTGAACAAGTATCATCCTTCAGCTTCCAGAAATCTGTAACTATCTTTTCTTTTGCAAAATCACTCTGTCCGAAAGTAAGTACCCTGCAGATAGAGGGCCTAGTCCAATTTGTTTCACAAATAGAGCTAAGGAGCTATCAGAAGCAACCCAGCTAGCAGCAAACACTTTATCCGGTGTAGTAGTGGTAATTTTAACACCACAATCCATGTGCTTTTTTAGAAGGTGCAGAGAATACCGGCAAGGGAAAGAACAGAAATTTTCGATGGAGGGAAATAGAATTCACATTTTGATAAGCTCCAAAAATGCCTTTTCCAAACAGAGGTGCTTTGTATGCCATTCCAGTGGGCCATTTGGGGTTTTTTCATTAGATATATGAATTTCTTGCCTTTTAATAAAAGTCAGGCACTATTGTGCCTCTTTTATGATACTGACTAGCACAAGTCGTGTACACAAACCCAGGAAGTATTTATTTATGTGGAATACATACTTAATAGTGGACTACAAATCAGTTAAAGATGCCTATGATATGAATAATGCTACAATTTCACAGATAAGTGGAAACATTATGCAACTTACTGAGTTTTTAAAGCACTAACGAATGTGAACTATACAGCAGACTTGAGCTGGACCTTTTCACCCCTTCTAATATATGCTGTGGCTATTTAATATTCCTCACTAGGGAGTAATGCTAGCATACAAGTCAGCAATATATTAGGCATTGGAGCCATGAACCTAGTGAGAACATAAACTAAACTGATTTTCAATTTTGGTACATTACAAAAAGGACTATTATTGTGAGGTTAGGGATGTCAAAGTTGGTGACCTGGTATAATGAAGTATTCCCTGCCACATAGTCAAGCATGAAAAGTAATTGGAGGCGGTATAAACTTTTAGAGGCTTAGGGAGGTTTTCCCCTCCCGAATTAAATATTCTTTTGCACACACTTTTTAAAATTTTATTAAAAATAGTAATTTTTTTGTGAAGCATCATAAAAGCAGAAATGATGCTCCTGTAAAGTTTGCATTTGATGGGTAAACATGGGTGCTGGGAGATGTGGTCACATCTTAACGCTTGGTTACTTACATAAGGCACTGATGAAAAGCAAGTTGCTACCTGCCAGCTAGGAATGACATTAAAATATTATGGCAGCATGTGACCAGCTTTAGAGCTTAAAACCTTGAAAGGACACAGACAATGTTCCCTTTGAAGAACATTCCTGAAGATCACTTTACAGTTTTGGCTAAGCTTTAAAATACAGAGTAAAATGTCCCATGTCTAAGCAGCAAATATAAAAGTTGCTACTTCTCAGCTGCAAAATTTCCATCTGAAAAAACAACCACAAAAGTGTGCACAGGTCCTTTAGCTTCTCTGCCTGAGAAAAGGAGTTAGCATTTAGTCTGGGGAATGGTGCATTAGTACTATGAATCCCATCGTCCAAGTGCTCATTATGGCTTCACATCCTGACTTATTGCACTGGCTTTGACCAAGTTATTCCTGATTTCCTCTGGCACAACATCGCATGAGCTGGCACAGCATCACTCCCCAGGAACCAGACTGCAGAGGGCACTCCTATATAAGAAGGAATTGCATTCTCAAGGCTCATTTACTTTTAGCCCTGATGATTCATTGTTATTTTTTCTTCTTTAATATTTAATGACACTATTATTGCACTAAAAGGAAATCTTATTATTCTTGACAATTGGTTTTGTTATGATTATTTAATTCCCCCCCAAGTTTATACAATTACAATGTCTGCCAGTGTTCATATCATGTTCGGGTCATCAGCCTCAGAAATTAAATGTACACAGAAGGGCGACCTATTAATATACCATCCCTAGGCATAACTTGAGCGAAGCAGCACAGGGAGTGCATGGATGAGGACAGAGACAGCTTCTGCCATGTGCCTGGTAAGCCAGAGAGATTCTGCCTGAGGCAGGCCATCCATGGAATGGTATGAAAGCCACCTTTCCCCTTTCTTTCGCCCTTGTCTCTGGGAAGGTTCATTTGGAAGTGTTGCTTTGGTCTGGATTTCAGCTGTGACTGTAAGATAAGACACAGCCTTTAAAACATGTCCTGAGCTTCATGGGACAGGTTTCTGCACTCTTAGCTGTCCTTCAGGAGACGGGGAAGGACAAACAGGTTACCACTAAATGTGGCCTGATATTTGCAGTTTGCTGGCACAGCAGAGGTGGGGTGGGGGGGTTATGGGGCACGCAAAGCATGTGACAGAGGCAGTGTAATAGACTGGGGACTTTTTGAGCGGTGGGCAGCTGGGTTACAGCTGCCATAATGCAAACTAGAGCTGTTACATCAGGCCATTAAACCTCTGAGATGCCTGAAGATTAGGAAGACGCAAGCGTAGTTTATGGCTACTTTAGCTGCCCCCACCCCACTTCCCTTTTTATGAATTAGAGGTAAAGCCCGTAATGGCATCATCCAGCACCTCAGCCTTAGGGCTGAATAGCCTAAAGCCTACAGAATGAATTCTGGAAGTTCAGCTGGAGCTCATGCAGCTCCAACACTGCAGTTTAAATATGCTTCCAATATTTAGCTTTATTTAACGAGAACAAGTCTGTACTAGCTTTGGCTTCTGCATGGGATACAGATCATGTATCATCCAACCGACAACAGAAGGGTCATTCCGTTTCCTGTGGGTAGTGGAAAGTGATCTGCCTTTTCACACTTACTGCTGGAAACTTGTCACAGGGAAAACGTAAGAGCAGGCTAACACTGTGCAAAAGAGCTGACTGAGCAAGGGTAGTGGGACCTGGCTGATGGAGCAGCAAAGGCAGTGCCACAGCTGAGCCCTGGATCATGTTTCTTTTTGAGCAGAGGACCTCACACTTCAAGTGATACATTTTGCTCAGTAAAATTTCATATTTAATTACCACAAGCTGTATATCTCATGCAGTGGTTAAGAAATGAAGTAGTGTGGAAAGGACAGTTATTTGGGGGAGCTGTAACCATAAAGATTCCACTGAATGGGATTTTCCCTTGTTCCAAACTGTTATCTCACTAGATAAAAACACTGTGCTTTATGATTAAGCTAATTGTGTTGGACAAGCCAGTCTGCAGCCCTTGAAGCCTGGATTTTCAAATGTGCTGAGCATTGGCAGCTGCAACTAAAGTCAGTAAGGGCATTTAAAGTGCAATTAAATGTGAAGCTGACTAAAAATTCAGGCCAGAGGCTGCCTGTAGAATGGGAGTAGAGATCCTACCTTGCCTCACAGGGGTGCTGTAAACATTTGTGCCACAACTACTTACACTAGTGAGAAGTTACACAGGAAAGTCTTGGGGAAAAAAAAAAAAAGTCTTTTTTTTTCCCAGACCAGCGTTTGGCTATAAATGTCTTGAGCCACAGACTGAACAGAGAAGGGGAAACATGCGTGTAAGGCTTGCCCATTTGTAGACTGAATGGATGACAGATCATGTCCTCTTCCTCCCAAAACAGGCTAAAAATCATAACTGGCATACCATATGGACTGAATTAATGTTGTGCAAGCATATCTAATTCTAGCATTCCCTAGAACATTTCCCCTAAAGGGAGGATGGTGGTGGTATTTTTAAATATATGTAATGCACATAAACAATGTGCATTTGAGTAAGATGTCTTTCTAGATAGTCCATTGTAGGGAGGTGAAGATGATTGAAGTGCTGGTGCATCTGACATGTGAGGAAAGGCTGACGGAGGTGGCACTGCTGAGCCTGGAGGAGAAGAGAAGAAAAGGTTCTGGGTAAGATTCTCATCAGTGTGTACAAATACACAAAAGGAGGGTGTAGAGAAGACAGAGCCAGGCTCTTCTCAGTGAGATCCACTGAAAGAACAAGAAGAAATGTGCACAAATTGGAACAGGAGAAATCCCATTAGGAAAAATGCAAGAAAAAAAAAAACCCATGTAAGAATGTAAGACACACATAAAGCTCCAAGAAAAACACCCAAGAAGTATTTGGGTGACCAAACACTGGAACAAGTTGCCCAATGAGACTGTGGAGTCTCTATCCCTGGATATGGTCAGAAGTGAACTGTAGAAGATCCTGAGCAACCTGCTGTCATGGACTCTGCTTTTAGGACACGGTCAAACTAGACGATCTCCAGAGGTGCTTTCCAACCTCAACCATTACAAGCAAGATAATACGTTTTTCCACTTTATCCTTAATTCACTTTCCTTGCAGTATTTGCAATATAGATCAGTTTATATCCTGTTCTGATTTGGCATTTCTCCATTTTTTTTCTCCCTTATCAACGCTATCTTTTCCTTTTCTGGATGCTGGTGTGTAATTTTACAGGTTATAGTGTTCTACTACATCTCCCAAAGTCAAAACCTATTTCTTCTTTTGTGAGTGCAGCTTCAGAATCAACATCACTGAGTGCCACACTGAAAAATAAAAATCAAACAAAACGTAACATGGAATGTAGCAGAAACTAAAATTATTCTTCCTAATGCCACTACAGTAGAAATTGAATCTATTTCAGTGTACCATTTCAACTGAATAAGAAAAGCAGTTGTAATAGATGAGGACTAATTTGCCCATAACTACCTACAAAGTGAAGAAGTGACCAAGAATGAGAGCTGACATCCTAATAATAGCGGTGAATTTATTATATAAGAATGGAAATTTGTAATTGTAATCGTTTGGGGGAGTGGTTCTAAGGAAATATAAAAATACCAAAGTTGAATACCCATAATAACAATAATCAGAAGTAGCAGTAAATATTGCCCTGCAGCCTGCTGTTCCAGCTGAGACAGTTTTGTAATGTTTTAGATCCTATGACATAGTGATTTATACTCTTCTTTTTCCAAGCATTAGTGAAAAAGTCCATTCTATTGCCTTAACATATTTCTTGCCTTTCCCTGAACAACCATGACTCGCCTAGTCACTTCACAGTCATTATTTGAGAGGGCTTCAAATTAGTATTTAACCATATAGTGACTGACAAGACATAAACTTAGCAGTGTACCTTCTAGAATAATAAGAATATTTTTAAATTCTGTATAAAGCATGGAAATGTAGCAAGCCATTTAAATGATTAACACAGTAACTATTAGCAGGCTAGAAGATAATTACAGAGTGATTCACAGTGTTTTGTTATTGTAATAGCTATTCATATTGGGATTATTGTAACATTAAAAAATTGTTCAGCACAAGTGCAAAAAGCCTATCAAAGTCTATAAATATTTCATAGGCAAGCAGTCAACACTGTGTCAAAATGGACATGCTAATTATGGAAGATCCTCAAGCCAGATACCTTTTCTGTTACACACTTTTTATCCTCTGTAACATCAGGATTCTTTAACTACTTGTTCCGATTGCCTTCATTGGTATTTCTTACTTCTTTTTTAGGACTCTGGAAAATACAACTGACTGGGGCATGTATGTCATGTGAGTATGGAACAAGTGCTATTAAATCACCTTTATGCTCATTAAAAATTGTAAGGAGAATGCATCTTCTGTACCTTTTTCACCTGGTTCCAGCAATGCCTCAAGAACTGATTTTTTTTTCTCTTTTTTTTTTTTCAAGCTGGTTTTCAGACTCATTTTCTTGTGTATTTTGTTTTACTGCTTAAGATACTGATGGGGGGTGCAAAATATCACTTTGTTTCTTCTAAAATATCACATCAGTATCTGTACCTGCCTTTATTCTGCCTCCATGATTGTATTTTTTTTGTTCAGGAAGAGGGAACAGAACTGGGGTTAAACAGATGTTATTATACCACTGTAACATCCCTTAAGAGTGCTGGGTAATTTCCTCACCTTGTTCTTTACTTTCCATTCTGAAGGGCCTGGGGAAAGTGTAAATTCTGTTAGTTATGTGTTTCCTGGTGTTTGCTTTATTCTTCCTGCAATAGGAATAACTTTGCCTAACAGTAAAAAGTCTGGTAATGAATCTACATTATTATGCTGCTCTTTAAGTCTACTGATCAGATTAGTACCTGTTGGATGACATAAGAAGAAAAGGTGTAAGTGCAAGGGTTTTTTCTTAAGAATCTGAGAGGTGGGAAAGCAAAATGTGACACTGGCAGTAGAACAGAAAGAGAACGAGATCCCTTAAGCCCCAGTGAAAAGACTGCGAAGCTTGAACTAGTATTTTCTTCCTTTGAAGAAACTGATGACATGTCTTTGAGATATCACTTCTCCTTGAATCCTGAGCTATGGTAAAGATTGTTATTTTTGGTTAAAGACAGTTTCACAATGGAACACTTGTAGGAATAGCTAAAGTGTTTTGCCAACTCCTTTCTGTGTCATGCATGACTACAGAAAACAAGACCAAAATAGTCAATTTAGAAACAGCAGTTAAAGGACCCAAAAGACAGTTTCCATCAAACAGAAGATATTTTTATGCTCAGTTGGGGGTGCTTGAACTATTTATGAAACCCAGATAGAGAAATTAACATTTCTGAACAATCATAGAACAAATAATGAGGAGTGGGATCATGCTGGGTTGTATAACTTTTTCTTCTATAAAAATATTTTCCATTATATTTTGTGGGATATTTATAACCAAAAGGATTCATGCAAAAATCCTGAGCACTACTGTAACAATATAGAGGGAAATGGCACATAGCAGTATGATAATTGCTTACCATGAAGTATGGATTAAAATGTAGTCAATGCCTTTGCTTGCTTCTAACATTTGAATGAAGGTGTGGTAATATCACGGAGTTCATATGGTGAAAAAATGTTTGCTTCTTCTCCTAGGATGTTTTAAGTTCAGATGAGTCATATTCAGAATGTTAAATCAAAGAGATACCACATGAAGAATATATCTCTATCAAAAATAGTTATCCATCTAGGTGACATTGGGGGACAGGCAGAGAAAAATACTTTCATCAACACCATCATTTGTACTGCAAACATACTGGGCACAATGGCTGAAAGAAGGACCTTGGGAACTGTGTCATCACATAATAAAAGGTAGCTCTTGTTCTAAATTTTGTGTTTAAAGTGCATACATCAGACAGAAAGGAGAGGGAGGAGGAGCACCAGACCGTGACTGAAAACTGAGGCCAGAGAGGCTGAGCGCTTGGCTCGGTACCACCCAGGAGCTGTACCAGTAGCAGGAACTGCTCTCCCCAGAATCTCAGCCAACACTTTAGTGGCATTCTCTGAGGTAAAAAGAAGAACCGGAAGACAAATAAATTGGCTAACTTTTTCTCTTTCTTCAGTGAGAGGTTTAACTCAGTTTCAATTTTAAGTTCAGATGGAGGTTGAGTCTTGTCTTATTTTATCTAAATGAGTTCATCTGCCTCATATCATGGCTTTACTTTGCTATGCATTTTAGTCTTCTGGTCTTTTTCATGCAAGGTAGTAAATACTGTCTCTTCAACAGTTGAAATATTTGGGACGTGATCATTTTGAATGTGCAGGATGAAATCTGTGAAACACTGCAATTCATTTCCAATGACCTCTGGAATGAAATCACAGTTCACAGGGCTAGAGCTCTGGAAGTGACATCCGGGGTCACTGAGTCCGGAGCAGTGAGTTCAGCCCAGTGCACAGGCACTGCATCTTTTAATCTCTATCACATGCATGCAAACTCTTGGGTTTTGGGTCTTTTTCTTTGCAAACTTTCAATGCTTCACTGCAAACAGACACTAAATTAGGAAGCAAGGTTTTGCTCTTTGGTGGAGACTGAATCCTAGGAATCCTCAAACAGAAGAGAGCTTGTGGGATCAGTCATATTTTATGAAGGGTGACCTGGGGTAGGATATTGTTTCTGGATTCTGCCTCACATTACTGGGTGGAGTAACATCCCAGCTCCACCACTATCCTCCGTCTCAGACATGCTGTCCACCTTAGCTTTCTGCATCCATCCCTGGGAACAAGAAGTGTAAAGTGCCTTCAAATCCTCTTTATATGAGAGCTGTATTTAGTCTGAGGCAGACCAGAGTCGTCCAGGCAGCTTCAGCTTCTCTTACTGGTGTGTACTTTAAATTAAAAAGAATCTTGATCTTGTCTTACTTTTTTTTTTTTTTAATAAGCAGTTTAAGTTGAAAAGGTCACTCCTTTCTCTGTAGCTCAATTTCTGTGTTTTTAAGTAGTTTCAGGATATATCATGTCATAGGACATCAGATACTACATTCCTTCACACTTTTTAAATCATTGCTTCTTTCAGTAAAAAAGTAAAATTCAGTCAGAAATGCATTCAGCTTTGCTTTCTTTTGAAAGAAAAAAAAAAAGCTGGAAGGCCCTTTATTTTACAAAACATTTCATCATCCAGAGCTTATTGACATCTTCCAGATCAAGTTTTAGACAGAAGATTTTTAACACTCATTTATCACTCATTAAATTTGATCTACAGGTTCTCTTTTTTGTAAGAGCTGAGAAATATTTTTCAACATCAGGCCTTTTTTGAAGACAATCAGGCTTTTTTTTTGAGCATAATGGAATAAAGACATGACCTTCATTATAATATCTCAAATGCTACAATATAATACATTAGCTTAAGTCCAGGAGAAGGAAACCAAACCAATTTATTATAGCCTGTTGATTCACACTCACATGCTGTGCAGTTTGTGTGAAGGTCCCATTTACTTTTTCACATGAACTGCCACAGCATGGTTTAAATAGAGATTTCTCCAGCAGTAGTGTTAAGGTTCCTCATTAACATCATTTCTGGAGTCATTGGGCCAAGTATATCCCTAGTGCAATTCCACTGATCTCAGTGGGGTTATCCTTGAGATATATTTGGTCTATTGTTTCTACAGAATCTCTTTGTTCTTTTTTGATCTCTTTAAGAATTTTGTTACTTTGACCATTTCTCACATAGCAAGTCATCATGCAGAAAAGTTCGTAACATTTGTAAGTAATTTCTCAGGTATTTCTACCTATTTCTATGCTGAAGTAAGACATTATACCCAGTAACATATTGCTAATTATTATTTTTATTTTCTAATCTACACATGCATCCTGTTCTTCAGGAAAATCAGTAAACACAGTGTAAGTTCCTTTTCTTGTTTATTCTTTTAAAAATTCCAAAACTTGATGTGACTCCTAAAAATAATCTGAGACAAACTGCAGGTGCATTTTGCAGCATTTTCTGCTCACGTCTTGCTTGCAAATTTTTTTGGGAAAAAAAATAAAATCAAGAAGTGATACTCCTAGGCCAATATATTCTTACATTGAAAACTCTGAGCGTCTCTGTATTCTGTATCAGTACTCAATGTTTATCTTCTTTAGTTTCTTGGTTTGAGGAATTTTTTTTTTATTAGGAAAAAAAAAATGCAACATTAAAAACAATGTTAAAATCCACCAATACACAAAATTTGACACCGGTTAGATTTGCAGTGAATGACTGTTCACATGTACATTATGCATATACATGTGATTTACATTATTTAGATTTTTGTTCAGGACAATGAAATATGTGATTAGGGAAGACAGCATACCAAAATTAAATCATCCCTATGATAAATGGTCGGGTAAATGGAAAACACATCTCATTCTCAAAACACCATCTCTTATTCCTTGCCATATATTACTGCAGTTTAGCACGGATGTTTGGTGGCCTGATTAATTTATATTAATTTTCCCAGCAAACTATTAACTCAGTACATGAACCTCTTTATTCGACTTTGCATTCAAAGATTCTGTCTCTGCCAGATATTACAAAGATAAGACAGATAATACATATAAATTAAATCTGTTTTTCACCAAATCCACAAAGAGCAGGGGAAAGTGACTTGAACTGGGACCCCTGGTTCCCTGAGCTCATACTTGTCTTGCTGTCAAGACCTTTTTGTTCTCCAAACTCTTAATTATTTTAAGTCCTAACGTGGGATTGCATTCTGCAGGGAGCAGCCTAGGCATTAAAGGAGAGGTATTAAACCTCTGCTTGTTAGCTGCTGCTTGAAGAAGTAGCATTTGGACCTGGTGATAAGAAATGGGGATGGAAATGCTAGCATGAAAAACTCTGCTGCCAGTGTGGCCTTTGCTTTACACACAGACACACGCATTTGGAAAAGTGCTGTAAGAGAAGTGCACCTGTGAGTTGCATTGCGTATTTTCGGATGCAGGGCTGTGATTTTCTGTAAAACTTCCAGACCCCTTGAGTCTGTTGTTAAGATCAAAGGTGGAAATGCTGCTGTGTCTCAATAAGGATGTGAAAAACTCTCATGTAAAAGTACTCAGAAGCAGAACTTGTGTTCAAACTGCCATGCAAGGTCAGTTTATGTTTACAGAGATTTATATGTGAGATGGAATGGAAAAATGTAATCTAATTTCATTTAACATCTTTCTTAGAATCCCAAAGACTGCCTTCTCAAATGAATTAGGTGCTGGTAAGTACAGTGACTATGTCAGCAAACATTAACAGCCAAGCTTCAGTCAGGAACTGCCCTGCATGTTATATTAAGTGTTAAGAAAGTGGATGTTAGAAACCTGGGATTGTCCCCGTGCACTTTTCAAAAGTGCAGTGTGATCATTTATCTGCAAAACACTAGAGCTCAGATAAAGTGCTGAAGGTCTCCTCTGAAAGCTGGTGCCTTCAGGCAACACCTGGTACATCACCCAAGTGTTTGCATTACACTGCCCCAATCTCAATGTATTATTCACGTCTTCCGGGTCTGCAGATCACTGAGAGTGAACAGCAACATACTGAGCCATATTTTAACTCTGATCTTAGCATGCAGAGAATAAACAGAATAACGCCAGAAAATTATGCATTAACCTGTAAACTCCAGTTCTTGATCATCACCTTGAATTTCCTTGTACCAGCATCAGTTGATTTCACAAAGATTATGTGACGTCATAATTTTGTGTCATACGCCATCTGGTCTTGTGCAACGCATCAGAGCCTCCTGAAGCAGGAACACAAGAAACAGTGTGTGTGTGTGGATGCAGACACACTGCTGAGCATACCAGGACGCACATCTTACAGAATGCAGCAGAGACACAGAAGGCTAGGTGCCATTTTGACATGGTCAGAGTGCTCTGGGTTGCTGACAGCATCTTTTCCCCACTGACACTTAGGGCAACCATGTACTGATTGGAAATGGGACCTTTAACAAACAAAATCTTGCATGCACATCCTGGAGGGGCATTTCCACCTGGCAGCCATTGTTGGAACATTATGGCTGGGTATATATTATGGTCTTAAACCGGTTTTAAGGGCCCTCATTCTGAAAGAGGTGCAGCTGGGAGCTAGTTATCAGTGCCATCACTGCAGGCTTTCACAGAGGTCCCAGCACCACAGGACCTTCACATCCTCACCATCCTTTGGCACAGATGTGCAAGAGTAACCTGAAAGTTTTTCAGACTTGGTGGTGCCTAAAATCTTCAATGCAAAGGAAAAAAATAAACCAAATTTTAGCTAGGACAGAGCTTAAATTCAAACAACTTTCTCATACTGGGAGTATAAGAAAACTCTGATTTTCCCACTCTTTCTTAGCTCAGGGACCTGCCCTCAGAGTACAAAGCCTCAGTTACACCAGCTTTATGAAGACAAAAAACCCTAAGGGTTTAGACTCTCAAAGTGCATAGTCCAGCTGTGGACTTTGTTGTAACAAATCCATTCAGGGCACTGGTAAAATCTGTTTTCCAGCTAAGTAGAATAAAACGAAATGCCATTTCTTGGATGAAGTACTGGAAATTATTTTAGTATTTTCAGTAAAAATAACTAATAGTGATGAGTAACTTCCTGGATAAGTGCATCGCGCAGTGCGCGTTGTTCCTCAACCCGATAAACTCTTAGCAGGGAACTTCCCTTCTCTGGGGTTGCTGCTCTGCCCTGGGTTTGTGTCTCTTCAGAACAGGCAGATCTGTATAATCTACAGAGTCAAACATTGAGCAATCAGTACCACCAGGGCGATGTTTTTAACGAGAAAAGCAGTTAAATAAATGGAATGTCATTAAGACATACAGCTGTTTTGGAGATGGTGCCAGCAGTATAACAGAAAGTTACTTTAAATTATTGCTTGCTGTACATTTATTTTTAATGTATATGAAATTCTAGAAACAAACCATTTTAACTAGCTGAAAAAATGGGAGACTCTTTGCACACGCTATTTCAAATCCCAGTAGTATTTCAGCCTTTTGGAGTTGTCTCTTGAACTGTCAAAGAGGGATCTGGACAGTCTCTTAGTGCCTCTGACTCTTAAATCCTTAAGTGGCATGTATATATGCTTAAGGAATGGGTCAGCTTGCAGACAAAAATGTCCCAATCTTAAAGAAAAAAAAAGAAAAAGAAAGAAAAGATGAAACAGACTTGTGATTAGAATAGTGCTGTGAAACCCTTAGCCCTCAGTTGATTGGGTTTGTTCCAAGATTCAGTGGTCACTTACACATGGTATGAACGAAAAGTGATGTGGCAAAAAATTCCTGTCATATGCTTCAGCTTTTTTTTTTTTTTTTACACAATGCTTTGTTCTGTGATGGTTTAGTTCAATGCATTCAGCATTCACTTCCAGACCTTCCATACCGTTTCTCTTGCAGCAGTGAGAAACATAAAGATACTTTAACCAAATAAGAGGCTGTGTTTTTCTTGGTTTTTGTCTATAGTAAACTTTTGCCATTCAGAAAAGATTTTTTTTTATATGTAATTGGGCATATTTTAAGGCCTATTAGGCTTTACCTCAGTTGTAGCAACGTACATATTAACCCTCTTCATCTGCCGCCTCTATTTTTTGCTGTGAATCCTCCATATAATTAGTGGGTCAGGTCAGAGTCACAATGTTATTAACAAACTAGGCAATTTATTTTAAATTCTAGCTGCTATTTTATTCTTCCCCAGGTAAATTGAAGGCTATCCCATTCTCTGGAATCAGCCTTTAACTGCTAGCAATGCACAGGTCGAAGACCTTCTGCAAAGTACTGATTCACCTGTACCAGACAGTGAGAACTGGAAGAATCACTAAAAACATGGTAAAAAGGAAAAAGGGTTTGAATGTTACAGTCCTTACACCTGCTTCTTCATATTTTTATTTGTTTCTCTGTTCTGAAGAGGGGAAGTAATTGGGGTCCTTGGTTTTCACAGTATGAGCACCACTAAAACATTATGTAGTTTCCTTTCTTAGGAAATTTTGAAAAATGTTTTGCAAACAGGGTAACACTGACAACAGGGCAGAATCTCTTGCAAGTCATCACTTTCATTCTCAGTCAACGTTCTTTATTTCTCAGTTTTGTGGTATCCTAGATGTATTCCCCATGAAGACCACAATGGTGCCCTAATTATCGCAGTTTTCAGCCAAGAAATTGAGTGCCTTTCTTTGAGGGGGAACTGAAACCCTTGGTAAGCAGAATCTTCCCAGATATCCAAGGACAAGAGTCAAATTGCTCAAGCTGTTTGGCGTTACACAGTTGCAAGGAACAATTAAAATTATTGTATCAGGTAATTTATTACTGCATTGTAATTAAATGCAACATCATAACATGGAAGCACCACTATAAACTAGACAGTACTGGATGAAAAAGATTGGATTCTAATTTTTTTTTTTCAACCTAGGTAACTAATGTTCCCCAGCTATCAGATTCCCATGAGATACCAAGTGAAGTAGCACATTAGTTCATACAATGTTCAAAATAGCGCTATGGGAACATTTCAGAGTCAGATGGGTACAACTTCAGCATTTGTCAAACATCTACGGTCCTTTGGCCTTGTATGCAATGACTGTTAAAGGAAGAGTGTTGTTTAGATTTGTTGCAGCCAATGCATCTTTTGGATACTTATGATATCTAGCACTGAATGATTTTGCGTATCCTGACATCTACATCTAAAACAACAGTGCTAACATTAGCAGTGTCAGCCACTGCAATGTAATCTAATATAGGTACTGTTCATAAAAACAAACAAAACCCAAAAGGTTTGAAGGGTTGATCCACCATCTCACAAGAACTGTGAGGATTAAAAAAGCATGAAAGCAATCTTTAATGGCTTTTTATTGTGCACTTATTGCCGTTACAATTGGTTCACTGCCTTTGGGGAAAAAAACACCCAAAACCTGTTGGTTTTACTAGGAAATGTTCATCCCAGTTCTTTGTCTCTGGAAAAATTCTTGGCAGAAGTTGGTAGTGTGGAGGCTATTTCAGCAATTGGGAAACCCCAGGAAAGAATTTACAAAGAATGTTAATGCATTTTCTACATACTGAGTTTAAATCACCTCAAACAATGTGACAGACATGCATTGACAGGGTGAAGAATTACATACAGCTGAACTTTTTTCCTAACTTCAGACCAAATGAGTTCCTGCAGAAGGTATCTCACAGCTTCGAATCCATATACATACCTTGCTACAACAAAATGCTTTCCATGTCCTGCTGTAACTGTCAGGGGGTTTTATATATTTACAGTTGAATACAAATTTAATAGAGAATAAGCAAACAATCAGTTAGAGGTGAAATCCAAAGCAGGAACTTATAAATACACTGGTTCGCCAGATTCCAGTTAGGTACCGGGACTATGGGGAGAGTTGGGCGCATAAGAATAGGCTTTGCAAAGTCTGACATAGTGCTTGCAGAGGCACCAAAGCCAGGCAACAGGAAATGTTGAACACAAAATTCCAGCTTTCCCTAGAGTTATATCATATTTATACCCCTCATCTGGCTTGGAGTGGAACATAAAGGAGAAAATGAAGCAAAGACGAGTGTGAATGGGACTTCAAAATATGACTTACCTGGGAGGAGGACACTAGAGGTTTATTTCCTGATTGGTTTAACATAAAATAGTGAACCGTTAAGCACAGCAGTCTGAAATATGTGTTTTTTCCCCTTCCAGGCAAGTTCCCTAACCTCAAGGCCAATAGCTTAACAAGTATTTAATTATTTCATTCAAAATGGAAATGTGTCCACCAAAATATTCAGAGGCTCCTCTCATCCCTGGTTTCCCCAGGGCACGCTCCAGAAATTTTTGGAGAGATACTTTAAGCCAGAATTCTATTGGACAAAAGGGGCGGGGTGGGGGAGAGAACAGGTTTCAAGAACAAAAGCCAGCGTGCTAAGAACCGTCAAGAACGCTATGAATCTTCAGATCTAAACTTTTAAAGAAACACGTGGCTGACTAAAATATAGGGACCACAGTCCCAAAGGCCCCACTGAAGTCTTGTGGAACAGATCTTTGAATACAGATTTTTTTTTAGCTCTACTTCCTTTTTTGGGAGTTGGGGTTCTTTTTTTTGGTTGCCTGTTATTGTTGTTAAACCATTTTTGTTTGTAGCTGTTGTTAGACTATCTCTCAGCCATCACTTTGTTTTCGTGTCAGAACTCTGTTTGTTATTTCAGATAACAAGATTCATGAGTGAGGTTGTTACTTCCAGAATTTCTTTTCATCTCCTGTAATTATGTTGCCTATTTTTTAACTTATCTACAAAATTCTTATGTTTTGAAGACATCTTGCAAGATTTAAATAACAGTAAAGGAATTGAGGAGGCGATTTCTGAGGGAGGTCTTGCAATCATCTTACAGAAAAAGAGAAGCCTTGCTTTGGAAACCACTAGTGGGATTGTTTATATACAGGACATTCCCAGCAAATATTTGTCCTGACTGCATTTTAAAAACATCTCCTGAAAATAAGTCCACAACCTGTCCAGGAGCTTGCCAGAGTGACAGAGACTGTTATTAATTCTTAGAGGAGCTTGATTTCCAGAAGGTATGTGCTCAGGCTTCCATAAAAATCACAGGCTTCCTTTTAGTTTCCCCTCAGCTAGCCAGTGGTTTTACTGAAGCATTGGTTTCCAAAATCACATTTGTAAATAAGATCACCAAACAAGTTCACTGAAAATCTTGCTAGTAAGTTAGACTGTATAAGCTACAGACGGGAAAAAATACACATATGGGCAAGTCACAAGCAGGTGGTCTGAGGGTTTGGAGTTAGCAATCAGTTAATTCACTCCTCTCATTTCTCTTTATGGTGTCTGGCTTTTATTGAGGCCTTACGGCAGGGGTGAGGCAAGTTCCTTCTCTCTGGCCCTTCTTGACCATTCTTTTGTGGTTTTATGGGAATGTCAGAAAAGTATATTTTGAGGAAGAGGTCAAAGAAAAGTTCTTAGCAAAATGAGAATGGAGAAAATATTGAGACCTGAGTGCAAGTAAGACAAAAAGCATTTTCTTTTACCAGGCACTGAAGAAGCAGAAAGAAACAATGGATCTTTAATGGTAATCTCCATTCCCTTGGTCCAGTGGAGAGGAGTGCTCCAGCCTCACCTTCCTGGCCACAGAGAAAAGGGAACTACTCCAAAAATCAGTTCCGTTTTAGGTTTTTGGGTTTGGGGGGTGGGGGTGGGGTGGTTTTTGTTGTTTGGTGTTTTTTTAAATTCTGGGAGTGGAATGTTCTTCTGGGCCTGGAAAACAGCAGCAGCTCCAGATTTATGAAAAAAGGACTGAGAATTGGCTGCATTGTAAATGTAAAGAATATAAAATCTGTAACTTACACAAAGTCACTAAGTAGGCACGAAGGAAGTGTGTGAAAAAGATGGAAAGGGACTAGGTGGTCTCACAAACCACAGAAGACTGAGAAAAGATAAAGCAGTATTATAGACGATAGTGTGTTGTACCAGGCCTTATATAAAATAAAAGAACTGCATCTAATGTGGAAGCTGAAAAGATGCCTAGAAAGGGATTTCAGGAACAACTGGCTTGAGTAATGAGGAAGGTAAAGATCACCAGTTATAAGTTTAGGTGGTCTTGTGGTGCCTTGGTTGTTAGACACAGGATGATCAGCAAAGGTGCTGCTGTGTGACAGTGCAGAGGTCTAGTATTTTTGTATGAGCCATTTTCATCCCAGGTGACTTCTTGTTCAGGTCTCAAAAATATCAGGGTAGTTCTCTCATGTATTCTTGTTTCTCTACATAGAGTACTACAGACAACAAAACAAGCTACACTTTGTGGGTACCAAGCCAAAGTTTCAGTAGTTATTATTTTATATATACATCTATATATATAAAATTATTATTTTTTACATTGTTATGTGGTATCTTCCAGTATATGTAAGGTGCCTCAGTCTGTTGTCCAGCTGGGAAGTTTCTCTTCTCAGCCAAAATAAAACAGTTGAGTTGCTTGGTGGTAGCAGGAATGAATGTCTGTGAATTTCATGGGCTGGTAATTGGGGCATCTTGCCAGGTGCAAACAGCTTGTGAGGGAAGTAGATTGTCTGTAGGAAGTATGATGTAAATACTTGACTGTTATTGACCTTATTTTTGAGGGAAAAAGTTTCTAATGTCGAATTTGATTACTACTCTGCACCTATTGCTTCTCTCTTGGTATGGGAAGATAGATGGGGTAAAGGAAAATGTAATGTGTTCGTAATGTTTATATCTGCAGTTGGAGAAGCTTATTTGTAATAGTGCAAATGCCTGCTTTCTCAAGGTCTGAACTTACCTAAAGAAGGTCCAAGAAGTTTAAATTATTAACTCTGTTAAATAGCATCAAGTTCTAATATTCAAAACTCAGACTTTCCAGATAAAAAGAGGAGTGTTTGACAAAGGAAAACAACAAATTCCCTGACTATTATGTAAAATTGAAGAAGAAAAGCCATTTTGGGTTGCCTAAACAATTGCAGGAACCAAATAGTCTGGAAAATTTAATTTAACATCTGACAAAGTTAGACAAAAAGTTCCTGCAATCCAAAACCCTAAATCTTCAAGTACTGTTTTTTTATATGGCTGAATTACATATGAAGATTTCCAAATGAATAAATGTTTCCTCCGCCCCCACCTCAAAAAAAAAAAGGACAAAACATTTTTTTCCAGTAAATATTTGGGGTTTGCATTAGCAATGAGGTAAAACAGAAATGAACTCATTAAATATTTCAGTTGACCAGGCTTTACATTTATTCTCAAGGGGGAAAAAAAAAATTTAAAATGTTTTCTGTATCTACTGAAGACTACAGCCTGTCAGATCCAGCAGGTCACTTGACTGTAGTTTTAATTTGAAATGTTTGGGAAGGTCTGCTATAATTTCATTAGCCTTTTCAATTAACCAGCAATGATTCTTAAAGCTGCCACTTCATACAAAACTAAACTTGCCCAGTGACTACATTTCAGACACACAAGTTCCTTTTTTCCTTCATAAAAAAAATCTAACTTCTTTGCTATACTTGTAAAGAACTTTTTCCATCAGAAAATAAATCTGTGGGTTTAAAATAGAACCTTATTTTTAAAAAAAACGAGAGAAAAAAATAAAGCTTTTACTCAAGAAATATCTTGAATATGTAATCCAAGAATCTTGCATTGTAAATAACTTCAAAGTAATTTTTCTTGACTGAGCTCAAATGAGTGATTCCAGTGGGTTCTCTGAGAATAACTTCTTTTATTTGAAGCCTTTTTAATTTTAGAATTTCTTGTCCATAGTAAACTGTGTAAATTACTCTTTCTTGAAATGTGTTTTTCAGGATAGTATGGTTAAATGCAGACCTGCAAGTTCTCTTCACAGTCCTTCGCATTTTCCTTGCTAGCTATCAAGCAGTAGTTTCTTAGGTGTACATAACACAAAGTCTGTTGTAACCTTTCTTGAGCAACACAAACCTTACTTAAATGGGCACTCAAAAAAAAAAAAAAAGAGAGAGAAAGAATAGAAAGAAACTGATCACTCAACAAGAGCTTAAATCTTAATCCAGCTGCCCAGAGGGTAGAAAAAGAATTGGTTTTACGGCAAAATTAGTAACTTAAAATATTTTATGGTTCAAAAAGGAACAAGAAGAAATGTATGTATAAAGACACACTGTTTTGTCATTGTTTAGTTTCATCTGCTTCTGATCCCATGGCATAATATTATATTCCAGGAAAACAACTGTTTTCACTCTTTCCACTTACTCCGATATTCCCATACTTCTGATATTTTGTTTCCACCGATGCAAGAAAGAAAGGAAAAAAAAAAAGGGGGGAAAAGAAAGGAGGAAAAAACCAATTACTCACATCTAAAATTATACAGGCAAGGAGCTAACAATTAAACAAGAAACGCACAACCTCGGTTGCCCACCATCAAACCCTTACCTTCAGGCTGCAGGGCTGTTCTCAAACGGAAAAGGAAAGCCTCTTGCACCCCTCTCAGAATACTGAGGAAAATAGTTGGTTTGACACATGCACTGCAAATTCCTCCGATTCACCAAACACTACCCAGACTGTCAGTCAGGCTGTGTCTCCTCTTAGGGTTGCACCCCAGCCTTTCCTTTAGGACTGCCACGAGGACTACAAGGAAATAGTTCCTTTGGATCTTTCTTTGGTTTAGAAAGATCATGGCACATTGACCTTAGTTTGCTTTTGGGAAGGAGTTGGTAGCTGCTGCTGTTTGGAGACTAGTTGCTCTTTATTTCACTTATAATGAAATCAGTGTAACCCTGGTTTTACTTACAGTTAGAAGGCTCACGAAAATCCATTGTCAGCCTCAAAGAACAAAAAGTAAATAACTAAATGTGCAAATTCTTTCCCTTACCTCCACCTTCTCTACAGAAAAAAACCCTACAATACTAAGGAAAGCAACTGGCTAAAACCCATAAGAATCTTTACAATAAAGAGGAAAAAACAGTTTTATTTGACTTCTGGATTCTGCAGTTTGGAGAAGCGTTTCACATTTTCAATGTTTTTCCTGTGGTCAGGGAAGCTAGAAATTGACTTTGCCATTTTAAGGAAAGTTGAGATCTTCACCATTATCTGCAAATGACACTGTCATGAGATTCAGGTGAAGTAGAACCAGAGTCACATGCATGATAAATCCCTTCCTCAGACAAAGGGAAACTCCCAAGGTCCTCACTAGAGGCTTGACACAGAAGTCCATGTGAGCTGTGGTCTGACTGGGGAATTTGGATGCAAGTATTGTGTCCTGTACTTAGATAGAAGTTAATCAGAAGCATGCTTGGGAATTTGTAGCTTTAAAAATCTATTTCATATAACATTCAGCTTAACAAAAAGGGAATGAATTTATGAGAGGACAGAAGGAGAAAGTTGGGCGTTTTCTTTCAGAGAGCATCACATTCCCGGGCAGGTTACTAAAACACACTAAACTAGGACATTCACTTTTAGTGTGGCACACCTGGAACAAGGTTGCAGTTACATGTTCAAGTAGCCTCCTTGGATGTAGAGGTGTGTAATCCAGTGTTCAAGGTATTTTCCTCCATGGACAGGGGACTGGGGCCCGTGTCCTCGCATATCCACAAGGTGCAGTGCAAATAGGAGTGATTGCTCCTGAAATAAGGCAGCACCATGCTTCCATGACTGTAACAGTGTAATTATTTCAGCTTAAAATGAAAATTAAATCAATCCCCTATGTTACAGTTATACAGACAAAGCCATGTTTTGTAGACCGGCTTTACTCAAAGGAAGCAGGGCTGACAACATTGTACAAACCAGAAATCTTTTATTTGGAATTTTTTTCTTGGATTGATTTTTGTTTTGGAACTTCTCTAAACAGCATTTAACTTCAAAAATATTCTGACCAAGCTGTACCATATGACATGTTATAAACACAGAATCTACAAGGGCTGCTTTCTAAAACTCAGGCGCTTTTATTTAACGGAGCAGGCTCACAGATGTTTCACTGGGTCTCATGCTAGGCAAAAAAGATTTGACAATGTGATCCGTGGTAAATTCTAAATAGGCTTTCTGTATGCAGCACTAATATATAAAGTCTTGGGTTCTCACATGGCATTGAGGTATTGCTATGCTAACAGAAAGTAAACTCTGGTTTATAAACTGCACAGAACTGTGAGCTAAATCACTGGGTGCCCCCTGAGGGTGTAAAAAATAAGTATGAAGCAGTAACTAATCATAGAACAGAATTAAAACAAGGATCTATTTTCCATAAAGCCCCTGAGGAATTTTTACAGTCTCATCAGTTTGTGTGGTGTCAAACAGAGCAGCTCTGTTGTGTTTAGCAAACGCTAGCGTGTCCTCATCATAATCCCACCCATGCCTAAAGTAAAAGGGGCCCCATGTCAGAAATCTTCCAGATTATGCCTCTGCTGACTCTGCAGATGTGGGTTTGCTCACTTCTGAGGTGCTGGCATCCTCTTAACCTGCTCGTAGTACGGCAGTACCAAAAACCAAACTGTCTTTGTCCAAACTGCACCCTAAGGTATAATTTCAACTCCAGAAGCCAAGGATTGAGTGGGAAATGCACTGAGCCCTCTTTCCGCTTTGGAAGCCTTTCCTCATATGAAGACTTGTGCTGTGTACCTTGAGTCTTTTTTTCCTGTGTGGTGTGCGTGGGAGCTCTGTCAGCCCAGCCAGCAGCCTCCCCAAGTTACAGCCCAGGGATAAATAGCTGTACAGCATCCTCTACATTTACCTGAACCAAAGCTATTTATGGAGCCAAGATAGATTCTGAAAACAATAAATCCCATGGAAAACATTACTTTTCTGCCCCTTGAGAAATATTTCCGTAGTTAGTGTCCATCAATCATACATCAGTTCTATCCAGGAGTTAAAAAGGGTGGCCGGGTGGGCGGTCTTAGGTTGTTTGGTTTTGTGGTATCATAAAGTCTTCATCATGAATCCACACTGACCATGCATATATTTTTAGAGAGGCGTAAAAATTGTGTCAGATGACTGTTTTCTCAACTTTTTATTCCTGTCACCTAGGAACCTTCTAAGGTTGTAGCCATTTCCATTTTCATCCTAATCCTTCTTGAAGACTGGGCTATCATCGCCGTACTTTAGTGTTACTCATTCTACACCTTTCCCTTTTCCAGGAAATGTAGGTTGTTACACATAAGAAATCCCAATGGCTACTTCCTTAGGAACCCACATAGTCTTAGCTCTGTAACTACAAGTAGAATAAATTCTCAGGAATATTTCTGAGTGCTGTTGAAGTCTCAAAAATCAGTTATGTATTAGGATGTTTCACTAAACACTGTTGGATATAAAGCTCCTTCCAAATTCTGAACAAGCAACTCTGCTCATGAAAAAAACCAACTCCAGCCAAATCTGCCCCGGGATATAGATAATGATATTAATTTCTGCATTTTTGATGTCCTGAAAAACTGAAAATGAAGTCCAGGGATATGTTAGTTATTTCCACTGCACCAAATTAACATAAAAATATTTTTTTTAAAGAGAGTTTTTATTTTGTCATAGCAGTTGTATTAAGAAACAGGGACAAATTTTCACTCCCATGTGAATTAATGTGTTTCGCATTCAATGGCAGACTGTCAAGTTAACAAAGCTTTAAGTGTAACCCAAAGTTTTAAGTGTAACCCAAACCTTTCTGAAACTGCGAGCTCTCAAGACTAAAGTAACCTCACTTAACTGGCTAATAATGAATTCATCTTCTTAATACAGTGAAATGAGTTTTGTTAAAGAAAAAACATGCTTTCTTATCCATAGCTAGTTAGATAAATTCAAACTAAATTGCATACTCACACAATATCTGGGTTGCACAGAGTAGGTTTTCCTTAACAGATCTATTATATAACTTAAAAAGTGAGAATAAGACTTGGTCTGGAATAATTGATATCACCTATTGCTCTTTAAGAGCAAAGATTATTTCCAAGGAATTTAATGAAGAAAAGATTGTCTTCCGCAATATTGTCACCTAGGATGAACAAATCTGATAGAATATAGAATTTATGAAACTGTCCTATCTATGTTAACATTTAATAATGTTCCATGCAAAGTAATATAAAATATTCTTGGACTTGATATAAAATATATGGTTTGCATATAGAATGTATGTTTTGCATTGTTTCTTTTTAAATGTTCCTGCATGCCATGCACCAACCATAGCATTATCTGTTAAATTCTGCAGGTTGGTTCAAAACCTCTGTAGAGCATTTTCTATTGAGTACTCTAGGATCTTAATCTACAATGTTTTTGATTTAAGTAATAAATGCCCAGTTCTATTTTTATTTTTTTAAGTGGTTTTTTTTCCACTTTCATAGGCTGTGTGTTTAGGCCCTTATTAAACAGCCTCGGTAGTGCTGAGTGCAACTCCATCTCCATTATTTGGAGAAACAGGTAGGATTGGCTCCAGCAAGGGTTCCACATACAAAGCCATGTGAGGTGAGGCACAGATGTGGAATCCACCACTTATGTAGCTCTGCTATAATTATGTTTGTAGCAGTTAGTATGCTATGGATGCATTTGCCTTTACGCCGTATTTCTGGTCTTACAAAAAAAATGTTGCTGGCACTCATTGGGAATGATCATATCACTCGTGTCTTAAAGATTCAAGTAACAGAAAAATAAATAAATACCAAATAAAACCATATTTCCAACCATCACTTAATTGCTGGTGCAATGTTTCTCAAGAATGCAGAGGAAACATTTAAAAAATATTTTAGCATATGTTACATGCTTTTCTTGGTGGTGTTGTTTTGTGTCGCTGCAACTGGATAACCAGTTTACCCAAAGTTGAAAATACCAGCTGACTAGACGAAAACAAAAATCTGCTCAATGAAAAAAATCTTAAATTTTTGCTGTTGAGTTTTTGCAGGATTTTAAACTCCTCTGTTGCATGTAGATCATTTATCCTCTTTAACAGCATGATATAGGCACATATAAAGAGGTATTCAAACTAACCAGTTCCACACCTAGAAATAGTTTGGCAGTGACAGGGAGCTGTACTAAAGCTAATTAAACCATTTTAAAACCTGCAAGAGCTTCCTCCCGTGTCAAGGGAGATGTGCTGGAGGATTCAACCAGAGGGAAGCAGCCTACAATACCTATAAATTTTTCTGGTTTGAGAACGAAGTCTATGCTCACACAACCTCCTTAGACCCCCTTATCTGTGGATGAACTCATTTTACTCCCAGGTGACTTCTCAAAGATAATCCTGGATGGAAATTATGGAATTTTTGTGAGTGGAAATTTGGGGCAAATGGGACTGATCAAATATCTTGTCCCTTCCTCACTTATACAGACTCTCCTTATCACTTCTCCTCACATAAAAACTTAATTTAAATTCCACTGACTGCAGTGTTACAATAAAGATAGAAGGTCATCCCACAGAATTTTCATAGGCATATAAACAAAAGTATCTGTGGGGAAAAAAAAATGTCAAAAGTAGATTTTTTTGGACCCTTTTTGCACTTCTTAGTATAACATTTTACCCTTCACGTCTGAAATGACGCCTAATATTTCTTTAGAATCTGGAGTCCCATATCATGAGTGTGAATAATCTTTTATCATCTCAGGTTAAGATGGTTTATCAGCTTCTGGATCTGCCACTTCTTCAGTCACCTTTTCAAGGACCAGCTACTGATCCCACATCACATCAGCAGAATTTATGAGAGGAGGAGCAAAGAAAAAGTAATGCCACATCTTGTAGGAAAGAAGACAACATTTGTCTGAAAGGCTGGCTTTATTTTTGAAATGGCAGCTGTTTGGAGCTGTTGACAGATTGGGAGTGTTGGAAATTGTCCTGTGCCAGATGGATTAGTGATCTGGGTTCAGGTGAAGTGGTCAAAGGTGCTTTATAAATGCCATTTCCAACATAGCTATCACCACTAAGTAGTGGTATAGGTAACTGTTCTAACATGTAATTGAATTATTTCGGATAAGTCCCACATAAGTCAGGAGTATGTATTTTTCTATCATCTTTTTGCTGTGGCAATCACAGTAATTTGAGACATTCCTACTACTATTCCTAATTGAATTAGGATGGGCTGAAGGCAAGATATCTGGGGAGGGGTGGTAAAGAAATAGCTATTTTGGTCAAGAAATCACTTTCAATCTTTTTCTCTCTGTTATTTCCCATGACCTGAATATGTTGATCAGATTCATGGTCCTGTTGTAAGGAATTTTCAAAGGAACAGAAATGAATCAACTAAACAAGAACTGGAAGGGGGTGGGGGGTAGGGGGTGGAAACAAGGAGTTTCATCTCTTAAAGAGAGCTAGATGCTTTCCTTTCTTACACTCTTTGCTGCCGCATTTTATTTAGGTTATCATGCATGTTTCCACAGAAAAGAAAATTCTAATTTAATTTTAAATGTAAATAGCGAGGAAAAAACTTTCTCCCTCCATGCATACAAAACATGAACTATATAATTTAGTCAATTGAATCTATCATAGACGTAAAAATAATTCAACACGTGTTTCTTTGACAGCCTCCTTCGATTGAACTGATACCCCTCATCTATCTTGTGTGATAACTGCAAAGTCATGTGTTTTATCTAGTGTCCCTCTATTCTGTGATGGTCTGCAACACATCTCAGAAGTGCAGGTCAGAACCTCGTCTGGCTCAGCAGCCCCTGCTTGTGCCAAAATCCTTGGAAATGCTTGACAGAAAGCCATGTGAATCATTGTCCTTCCCTATACAGGTAACAGATCTTCTTTTGTGATTAACTGCCAGGGTAAGTTTAAATTTGTTAATACCAGGTTTCTACCAATAAAATTTAGTTGTTAAGATCCATGGGAAAAGTGAAGACAAAAGGTCAGGAAACTTCTAGCAGGAGTCCAGTACTGTATTTTGAGTTACAATCCAGATCCTTCTCTGGTTGGATATTGAACCCAGCAGTTAGTTTGGTCACAAGTGATTAGTGAAGAGTACCCCTCTCTGATCTTTAATTATCAACTGGCAAAACGCAGTACTTTTCCCAGTAAACTCTATGTAAGTCCAGTGTATTGGGAAGAAAAGTGACACCAGTCAAAGGCGTGAGG
>VZTU01025642.1:0-13973 GCA_013400835.1 Zapornia atra
GAAAACCCTATTTATTTGGTTATGTGTTCTTTCAATTCATACCTATCAAACATCTCAGATATTTTCAGGATGCTAACAAACTGTTAATAAGCAATGTGAACTAAAACTAGGATGAGCTCAAGTTTCCTGTGGGGTGAAAATTTTGCCTTGAGAATTTCTTATGCAGCACCTCATGAGATGAACTTCCCCATCACTCTCCTGAAAAATGCTCTGCTAGTCCTGGGGTTCTTTAATCCTGTGATCTCTTTCCTTGGTATCCCAAGCCAATAAAATATATGTGTGTGTGTGTTTGTGTGTCTATACAAGTACATAAGGTGTATATACAGAAAATTTGAGTGTAGTTAAAACTTAAATTAATTGTTGATTTTAAAAAGATGGGACAGAGTATCTTCTGTCAAGGGCATACTTATACAGCTCTGATGCCACATCTGCCCATACCTCCTTTGCAAACAGCTGCTCCTGCTGCTCAGGGATGTATGTGAATACCTCATCTGTCCGCCCAGAGTGTAAAAATTGGGAATTTTGGTTGGTTTTGATTTGGGTTGGGCTTTTTTATATTGGGTTTTTTTTTTGAGCAGTCTGCTTTCCCTTTCTGCATAACAGTACATTTTTATCATTATAATCTATAAAAAAAGAATAAATTATTTATTTTACAACTGGCAATAGGTGATTAAGTATTCATTTATCTTCAGTAGAAGCTTCTTGGGGGCATTGGTTTTTCCATTACTTGTGTTTGTTTCAGTGAGTGTCCAAGTACACAAAAAGGGCTCCAAGATGTGCTGAAATGCAAATAGTACCATATCATTTATTGCAGAGTTTCATATTTATGCTGAAACCTCTCACAGGAGCTGGACTTTCTCTACATCACAACTGCTGAAAGAGTCAGGAATGGCTGTAGGCCTTGTATTTTCAGAAACTAATCTCAAATTCAACTTAATTTAGCTTCTTCTCAGTTCTTGCAAGAAGACGCACACCATCAGCTATAAAGAACCTTAGAGGGATGATATATGTATTGCTTTCCTGGAAAAAACCATTTTCCCTCAAATTGCACTGATAAAGAGTTTTTAAAGATTTCTGTATTTGCAAATGCTAATCCTTAGGGAATTTCAATACTAATTCCTCCTGATTGTTGAGATCCTACCTTCAACTAATAAAAAAATATAACAACATTTACATTTGCTGGTGATTTTTCAGAAAAAATGCCTCTCCTATGAGGTGAACATCTCAGGATAGCCCTGACCTGTACTGGAAACACCTTCACTGTTTAGTAACTTCAGCTGAAGTAGCACTAACATTTTGCATTACATGAATGCATAACCCTTTCTGGAAAGTGTGACTGAGGCCAGGTGACAAGAAGTTATAAAGTGCTTTGGAAATAGACTTTTGTTTTTACTGCAGTTAAAGCTATTTGTAGGATTAGTGCAGCCTTAGCTAACACTGTGGAAACTTGAGTCTCTTAGAAGAAGTGTTACCCATTTGGAAAAAGCTGAGCAAGAAACAACATCTTGCTTTTGGCACTCTTTAAAATAGAAGAAAAGAGAATTAAATGGATGACTCAATAACTGGAGTGTTGGTACTGGTAGAGTACCATGGGACAAAGACCTGGAGGGAAGAGGGTTGCAAGACAGCTGACAAGGATCACCTGTGCCAAGTTCAGAAGTTATGCATCCCAGTGAAGAAAGGCAAGAACGGCAGAAGGCTTGCATGGATGAACAAGGTGCTTCTGGACAAACTCAAACATGGAAAGGTAGCCTACAGAGAGTAGAAGCAAGGGCAGATAGCCTGGGAGGAATACAGAGAAACTTGTGGGACATCAAGGACAAGAAGAAAAACCTCTATAGATACATCAGTGATAAAAAGAAGACTGGAGAAAGTGAGGGGCCTCTCCAGAAGGAAATTGGAGATCTGGTTGTGCAGGACAGGGAGAAGGCTGATGTACTCATTGACTTTTTTTGCCTCAGACTTCACCAGCAAGGGCTGAAGCCACACCTCCCAGGTCACAGAAAGCATAGACAAGGACTAGGATAAGGAAGAACTGCCCACTGTGGGAGAAGATCGGGTTCAAGACTGTCTAAGGAACATGAAGGTGCACAGTCCTTGAGACTGGATGAGATGCTCTTCTCCCAGTCTGTATCTATGTCTGGGATTCTTCCGGCCCAAGTGCAACACCTTACACTTGGCAGTGTTGAACCTCATTAGGTTCCCCCGGGCCCATCTTTCCAGCCTGTCAAGATCCCTCTGGATGGCTTCCTTTCCTTCTAGGGTGTCGACCACACCACTCAGCTGGTGTCATCCACAAACTTGCTGAGGGTGCACTCAATTCCATCATCCATGTCATTGATAAAGATGTTAAAGAGACCATATAACATTTTCCATGCAGACAGAGACCCACATTTGCAGAATCGTGCATAGCTACATAAAACCCATGAGGAATCATTTATGAAGATTGCTGCAGGCTCATAATATTCTCATTCCTGTTGATGCTTTCTTAAATCTGTTCTCTGTCCAGCATTACTTTTCTCCTCCATGGGGGTACCTTTTGTTTGCTGCATCTTCCTTTGGTTTGTGGTTTGCTGAGTTTCATTTCTTTAATATTAATATTTTTTTATCCTCAGCCCTTTTGTGGAACATGTTTTTCCCCAATGTAACTTTAAAGTCCTAATTTTCCCCCTTCTGTGGTTTATGCCACAGCAAAGCCCCACACAGCCACTCGCTCACTCCCCCTCAGTGGGATGGGGGAGAACCAGAAGAGTAAAAGTAAGAAAACTCATGGGTTGAGGTAAAGATGGTTTCATAGATAAAACAAAAGCTGTGCACACAAGGAAAACAAGAGAAGCAATTCATCCCCCACTTCCCACAGCAGGCAGATGTCTCCAGGACAGCAGGGCTCCATCACATCTGACAATGACTTGGAAAGGCAGATGCTATCACTTCAGATATCCCCCTTTTCCTCCTTCTTCCCCTAGCTTTATGTGCTGAGCATGACATCCTACGGTATGTGATATCCCTTTGGTCTGTTGGGGTCAGCTGTTCCGGCTGTGTCCCCTCCCAGAGCCTTGTACACTCCCAGCCCACTCGCTGATGGGTGAGGGGAGGAACAGTAAAGGCCTTGGCTCTGTGTGAGCACTGCTCAGCAGTAATGAAGACATCTCTGTGTTACCTACACCCACAGACACCTGCTCTACTACTGCCTGATACCTATATACAAACTCCTGTTGCCACACTTCATCCCTCTCCCCAAAAAAGAGCCTCTCAGACATGCTGTCATCCCCAAAGACAGTTATATTCCCAGGTCCTTCTCACAGACACCTTGCATTTTACACACAGAGACACAGTGCCATTTTCTTCCTTTCCTGTCTGTCAAAGACTCACTGTCATCATTTCAAGTCCCCAACCTTCTCTCAGTCACGTTGATTTTACCCATTCTCTGCCATCATCTGCCCAGATGTGTCAGTCTGGCTGAGCTCTTTGAGCTGCAATCTTCTCTCTGCCACAAAATGACTAACCAACTTTAAGCAGGTCACAGAAGGTTCATTTTCTTTTTCCTTTTTTTCCTTTAATGAGCAATACTTCACATCCTCAGAGGTGTGTGGTGCATGAAAGGAAAAAAGTGGTCCTTTTCCACTGAGGATTATGAAAATCCTTGAATTGAAATCACGAAAGAGCTATTTTGTTCTTTCATTCCCCAGCACCTTGTGCTCACCTTGAGTTGGAGCAGGCTGCTGGGAAATCAGCAGGGACTCGTGGAGTCTCCAGACTCTGGAGTCTCCAGTGATCTGCCCCAACATGACTTCTCCATGAGGTTTACTTTTAATTAATTCATTTAATTATTTTATGTGCATGCTTCTCTCAACATTTTGCCTTGAATGTGCTTGACAAATGAAAAGAGGAATTGATTCAGCAACAGTTACAATGGTGTTCCACTGGTGCAATTTGTTTTATGTGTACTACGTGCAGTCGTGTTTTGTGTAACCCAAGACGTTTTTAATTCCCCCATTTGGGACTGGAGATTGCAGGGCTGCAGCAAGCTGGGAGAAAATTCAACATTAGAATTTAAATATTTGTAAGTGCCTCTTTCAGTGCTTTTGGATGGGACGAATGGAAACCTGCAAGTATTTGCATTGCAAATTGCATTTGGAAATTAGTTGAGTATGCCCAGCTTGTAAAAGCATCAGCTCTTGAGATCTGATAATGTCCTTGAACCCTGCAGGGGCTGGAACAACAAGGATTTTCTGTGCGATTGTGAGATGCACCTCTGTTTCAGTATGTATCAGTCTCACCTACCGTGAGACTGATACAGTGCCTTCCATATAAATTCCTCCTCCATTAAAAAATCTCTGGTTTTGCAGAAACACCTCTGAGCTGTGGATTGCCCCTATACGTATGACATCATTACACTGAGATATTTTGTAAGGCAGAATGGGATGGTGTGTGGATCAGGCTCAAAGAAGGAAAGGGACAGCAATAGGGAAGGTTGGTACTCCCGCAAACTGTTTGTCCTGCGGGGGCCTCTTAAGGAAGGGATCTGAATCATCACTGGAAAATCAATTTTACAGGCAGCCCCTAAGTGTGGACCAGGCTTTGCTTTTAAATGCAAACTGGAGGCATTTCTTTCCACATCTGCTACCCCGTCTTCTTCACACATCTCTATTTAGAAGCACTAGTTACAGCACATTCTCTCATGAATCTGATGACTCTCATTTAAAAGCCATTTTTAATTTTTAAATAACTGAAATATGGTTCGCCAACTGAATCTTCTAATTTTCTCTGGACAGGCAATGCTATCTTAGGAGCCGCCTTCATAAATTGGGATAGTGTGAACACTGAAATATCAGTTTCAGATCATACCAGGACTGCCAGATTTTGCTCTCACTGATATCATAACTGTTGCTCTAGGAAAAAAAACCAACTAAAAAATACCAACCCACAATATAACCTGATTGCATAATAATTCTTTTGAAGAGGATTAAAGTAAAAGAGTTTTAATAATATGTGAAATCAATAAAAATATGAAATAGCTATAGTGAAATCACATGAAACTGTAGGCTTTATTTCTGTAAAGTCAAAAGACAGGTTGAATTTATGTGCCATGGAAACCATCTCAAATGAACTTTGAGATTTTAAGGTTGTTTGCACTATATGCTTGGTGAAACTGAGGAGGGAGAAAGAGAAGCATTCTCACAACCTTTTATACTCATATTACAGGATATGGAATAACCTCCTGGATTATAGGACCAAGTCTGAGGGAAAAAAAAAAATCTGCTCGTAAGCACAAATTGTAGGATTATCCCTAAATTAAATGCTGTAAACCTATAAAATCTATATAGATGTAAGAACAGAAGACTCAAACTGATTAGATTAAGATAATTTATTTCTCTTAATAGTGATTTCTTTTCTTCAGTGTTCCTTCTGTTGATTTTATATTTCTTATAAGCACAGAGGTGACATATTAATAGACGTATTATTTTATTGAGGAATGGAGACTTTTATCATTTTAATATGCAAACATGTTCATTAAGCCTATTTTTATTGTGCAGGGCACAGAATGTTTGTTTTATAGGCATTTTGATATGCATGATATTTAACTTTAGTCTTGTTATGAAATGTAATAACCACTGGCAGTATAAGAACTTGAGAATTCACATGGCTGCTCCTAAATGATGATTTATTATTACATGTAATTAAGCTGGCAAATAAAAAACACGCAGTCTTTCTGAAGTATGCTATAGTAGAGTAAGATCCTTAAGTATCCCAAAGACAAATGTTGGTACAAAAAATCAAAACCACCCCTGCTAAATAGAGGATTTATAATGCCAATGATAAATTAAGTGTACACCAAAACCATTAGCAGAAATAATTTTAAGAGATCCCCTTCCCACAACTCCTAAGTTGAAGGAAGAGGGAATGGCTTCAAAAGAAGGCTACAGCATACCAATTAAGGATTCTAATTACTACATCAAATTGCAAAGATAAGTACCTCATTAAAAGTTCTTTTAAAAATGTATTTCTAATCTATAAAAATGTACAGGTATAGCAATTATATAGAAAGTTATGATCCTTATAGTCTTTTGGTGAATCATTAACCTGGATTCTAGTGTAACATAAAATGTAGTAACAACAGAGGTCCTTTTTCAAGCATAAACCCTCAAATTGTAAATCCAGTTGTATTGTTTATTTGCATTTTTTTCTCACTGACGCTCAGCCTGCAGTAGTTATGATTGCCTTGATATTTTAAAGACAATCCTGTGCCTTTTGCTTTATCGAACTGACTAAGATCAATGGGCTATGATTCCTCCATCTGTATGTAAATCAATGAATTTCAAGACTTTGTAAATCTTGTAAGAAGGCCAGAGTTTTTCATGCTAAACTCATGTTTTGCAGAGGAATAACCATGGACATGACAGATTAATTAATGCTGGAAAAGACCTCTGAAGGCCACCAGCTGCAATCCCCAGGGAGCAGGTTGCTCAGGATGGTGTGCAGGCAGACTTTGACTATATTTGAGCATGGAAACTCCACAGATACTTTCCTGTTCCATTGGCTGTCAAAATACATATTTTTTCCTCACATTGAGTTGGAATTTCCCTCATTCCATCTTTTTATTTGTTATGTCTCATTCTGTCCACAGGTGCATGTCTGAGGGAAGTCTTCTTCCATCTTCTTCGCACTCTATCTTTCAGTAGCTACAGGCAACAATCATGTGATTGTCCCCTTACTCTCCTCTTCTTAAGGCTGATTAAAAACAATTATTTCAGCCTTTTTGCACATACCCTGTTTTCCAGTCTCCTGACTACCTTGGCCCTCTGATGGATTTGCTGGAGTATGTCATTGTCTTTTCTGTATTGGGGAGCCTGAAACTTGATATCCATTAAAGAGTCCACAAGTGCAGATCCCTGACACTGAGAAAGTTAAATAACAATCTGAATTCCAATAGAAGTTTAAAAGTATGGTTTAATATGTGATAACAATCATTTAGTTTTTACTAAACCATCTAATTGTGCCATACAGGATCTTTTTCTATCTGTTGCATCATAGATCCCACAGTCTGATCATTGGTGTCTCCAATTTACACAGGCATGATATTTTTAACTAAGGATGGAGGTAATCTACCCTAATTTTCAATGTCTAAAAGTTAAATATTCATTAAAAATACAAGCAGCTTAAGGTCACTAGATCAGAATCATAACTTCAAGTTTAAATATCTAAAATTAAGAAAAGCGATTATCAGTATAAATGTCCCAAATTCCAGTCACTCCTGCAGAGTACGTGTTTCTTTTCACTAAAAACAGTTTGGGTGACCTTTCTAATTAAGAAGAAAATACCACTGAATATGGTTTCATCTAGCACTATAAAAAAAAAATAAAATTAAAAATGTAAGGTGAGAGTATGCAGGACGGAAAACGTTATTTTTATACTACTCTGTCACATACTTAGGCTTTTATCCAGTAAATTCATCAGAGCATCTTCTAAATTTTTTAAAAAGCAGAAGCATTGAGATGCTAAGATCACCTAGTGCTCTATACTAATAATACATTATGAAAATAAAGCTCCTTTCCTGTTCTACATTAGTACATTAGACTATGAGCTTATGAACTGTAAGTCAGTAGCCATAAAACAAGGTTCCATCATTTACAATAACTTTTTTACTATATGAATATGACACAGTGCTAGTAAAATGTAATGGAAAATTGTGCAGATGGTACATTCCTCATCCCTAATGTCAAGATAAAATCTCTGCAATATCTTTTAAAAAATGGAGCTCATAGAATTTGCATTGGAAAAATACTTTATTATAATTATGGCTGTGATTTTATCTGCAGGACTAAAGCGAGATCACTCAAGCCAGTGTCCAGCATTGATAAGTGAAGCATGAGTCTGATAGTTGATTGTTTCCTTGGCATGCAGCCACCATAACTTGTTAGGGAGATGTTTCAGTTAACCATGAATGCAGCAGCTGTGGTTGCCGAAGATCATCAGGCATATTAAAGTAATGCAAGATGCCTACCCTGTGGCATATAATTCAATCAATTTATTTAAACTATTCTCAAAAATAGGTATGCCTTCTTTCTGATAATTTTAAATCTTTGGTTTCTCATTATTCGTTTGCTATGATGCTTATTGACTAATGAAAGACACAAAAAACCAACCAAAACACACAGTATGCAAAAATTAAGAACAGTTTTGTATTTGAAATCTCCCAGGTGAATCTCTGGATTATAGTTTGTACTTTTATATCTTTTGAAAGTAGGTGAGAAGCACCATTTAGAGAAAATGTAGATTTGCCTGGCTGCTCTCCTACACTCTGATGTCCAGCTATAGGCTTAGAAATGTGGAGTGGAAATAAGTAACCATTCCATGTACAGGTATAATAATTTCCACAAGTTTGGGGTTTGTTTGGCAATGTTTTGGCAGTGGGGAGTGGGAAGGGCTGCAGTGGTGGCTTCTGCAAGAAGCTACTAGAAGCTTCCCCTAGGTCCAACAGAGCCAACATCCACCATCTCAAGGACAGATCTTTGGCTGCCAGAGAAAGGAGCAAGAAGGTGTAAGAGACTTTGAAGATATTGAGGTGAGTGAAGAAGGAGGGGTAGGAGGTGCTCCAGGTGCTGGAGGAGAGATTCCCCTGCAGCCCATGCAGAAGGCCATGGTGAAGCTGGCTGTCCCCCTGCAGCCCATTGAAGATGATGGGCAGTGGAGATTGTTAACCTGCAACCAATGGAGGATCTCATGATGGAACAGGTAGAGACACCTGAAGGACGCTGTGACCCTGTGGGAAGCCTATACTGGACCAAGTTCTTGGCAGGACCTGCAGCCCATGGAGAGAGGAGCCCATGCTGTAGCAGTTTTGCTAGTGTGACTTGTGACCTGTGGAGGACCAACCCTGGAGCTCCTGAAGGTCTGCAGCCCATGGAGGCCATGCTGGGTGCCAGTTGGGGGGGTAGAAGGGAAAGAAGTCATGAATAAAGTTGAACCCAGGAAGAAGAGAGGGGGGGGAGGAAGTGTTTTAATATTTGGTTTTCTTTCTCATTATCCTACTCTGTTTTGATTGGGTATTGGGTAATAAATTAGATGCATTTTATTCCTGGTTGAGTCTGTTTTGCCTGTGACATTAATTGCAGAATGATCTCTCCCTGTCCTTATCTCAACCTATGAGCCTTTCATTAAATGTTTTCTCCCGGTCCAGCTGAGGAGAAGAGTGTTAAAGAGACTTTGGTGGTCATCTGGACTCCAGCCAGGGTCAACCCACAACATAAAGGCCTTTGGATTCCAGTCTACGTCTATGCTAGAATATGGAGCCACACAGTGAAGCTGGTAAGTGTTGTACTGGCTTTATAGATGGTGGAACTTAAGTACAGAAAGTCCAAGTGGCTTTGAGAAACCCATGCAGGAAGTCAAAAGCAAAGCAGGAACAGAACCTTTGTTTTCTGGCACCCAGCCCCATGCTTTAAATAGAAAATGTTCTGTCCTGTGACAACATCTTCAGGCCAGCATTGTCTAAGGCATGGGTTGATGACCTCATAGAACTTTTCCATCACCAGCAGCTGGGCTTCCACAATTAGTCTGGTAACTCTGTTGACATTGTGGTTAGTGATGGCTGCCTCAGAGTTTTAGGTGTGGTTTTGTTCAGTGTCTAAAGCTAAAGTTAGATGTGGAAAGACTGACAAGCTCTTCTGACCTATACCCCTCCCATGAAGCATTGCTCACAACAGTGCATATTTCTAATGTTTCTATAAGCATGACTTCCATCTTCCCTGGTGTTAAAGATACTCTACCACTTAATTATTCCCCCTCTCATTAAGCTTTCTCAATAGCTAATCAAAACTTTTGCCACCTGTAGTTCTATCTCCTTATTTCCAGGTTTTGTGTGAAACCCATATGCCTTGTTTATCGAGACATTCTTATCTGAAATTTTGATCCCAGCTGAGGCACTGGTTAGATGCCATTAAAGGTCTGGGTAGGACAGTTCTTGACTCCTCTCTTTTACCCATGCACAGCAGTCTGAGACCTCAGTCATGGAAACTGCATCTCCATTCCTACCAGAGTCATAAGCCATGTTCTGTGCTCAACAGAAGTGAAGTTCTTGGAACATGCCAACTGATGCAGTACATTATTGTCCATCACCAGCATGTGTCTCGGTGCTACTTCTGTGTTGAACCCAAAGGTTTAGATCCACTCAGGTGGCAATCAGGAGGAATCCCAAGAAATGCAGGGCACTGTAGTGAAATAACCTTCTCCAGTTACCTTTGTTATGAGGGAATAAATCTGTAGTACTTAGTGGATTACTCCAAAGGAAAATAAATCAAATCAAATCAAAACAAAACAACCTGCTTACGTTTTTCTTCTGCTTGAGGGACAATGAGGTTATTTTTAGAATATGACTGTTTCAATAATTGCAGTTGCTATTTTGAATGACATCAAGCTAGAAAGAGGAAACTCTTTTCATACACTTCCGTGTAGGGAAAGCAAAAGACAGAAATAAGCATTTTCCTGAGAGGCAAAGTCTTCTTTCTGACAACACTGTCTTTTATTGAGTACAGAAATATCTTTTCCTTTTGTGAAGTTGGCATTTACTCTGACCAAGTCATTTTTCATATTTTCAAGGAGGTCTTTTTTCACAGAGCTCTCAGTCCATCGGTTCAGCTGGTGCAGTTCCTGCAGCATCTGACACTGTAAGCGGGCAGTGGTGGTGTGCATCCTCATGGCCTGGAACCTATTGCTGCCACTGAGATATCAGTGATCACCTCTGCATGGCACAGAAATCAGATTCCTATTCCTGTGCAGCAAAACAATGGTGATTTCACTGAATTCATTACTTTGATGCTCTGAGGGGTACAGGACCACAGAAATGTCTACTGATGAGTAATTGGTGGGCCTGATCTTTATATATTTAGTACCTGGGCAACGGATGCCTTAAAAGTTTGGTAGTTGATAACAGAGTTGTAGCTGGTTTCTTTTTTCATGCTAGCTGACCAACTGAGAAGGTTTGGATTCTGTGGCAATGAAGTTAAGCTGGCACATTTACAGGAGGCAGATGAGCTAGGCAGTGCTTATAACCTTTTTAAAATGCTCCTTAGAAACAGGCTGAGCACAAAACAGAGTTCAAAGATTTTTGGAGCTCAAACTGGGTGCCTCGTTTTGAAAGGGTGTCCCTGAAGGGCGGCAGCAGCTTCTGAAAGTTTCAATGAGGTCACTTGCCTCTCCGGGGAAAAAAAAAGCAAGCTGTCTTTGTGACTGAATTAGGTTTAGACCAGGAAGGCAGCCTGGGCTAATCACAGGACTCAGAGCTTGCACAAGTGCTACATGAGCAACATTTGCTCATGCTCATTTAACTTCCAGTTCAGAGGAAGCTGATCTGAGGGAGCTGGGTTTGTTCAGCCTGGGGAAAAGAAGGCTGCAGGGGGACCTCATTGCAGTCTTCCAGTACCTGAAGGGAACTTATACGCAGGAGGGGATTCAACTTTTTAAAAGGATAGACAATGGCAGGACAAGGAGAAATGGATTAAAACTAAAGAAGGAAGGTTTAGATTAGATATTAGGGGTAAGTTTTTTACAGAAAGGGTGTTGAGGTGCTGGAACAGGCTGCCCAGAGAAGTAGTGGATGCCCCGTCCCTGGAAGTGTTCAAGGCCAGGTTGGATGGGGCCCTGGGCAACCTTGTGTAGATCCAGGCCTGAGGGTGGTGTCCCTGCCTGTGGCAGGGGGGTTGGAGCTCTGTATTCCTTGGGGTCCCTTCCAATCCATGCCATTCTATGATTCTACATCGGGAGCTTGTAATAGTATCTGCAACCCAAAGCAAACAGCGACTGTCCAGACCAAAGTTTTCCTCTGCTTTCAGTCTGAGCAGCCCTGGTTGCTGCCTATGGGTACTGCCAAATTCAGTGCCCAGCATATCTGACCAGTTGATATGATTATCTATCCAGAAATGCTGTTAACCCACAGATATGTCTCTACTATTAGAGCAAAAAAGTGATTAATGATTTGACATTTTGAGATCTTTCTCCTCATTTACCAACTCAACTGAAGCACTTTTTTTTTTCTTTCTCAGTAGGTCAGAGCAATAACCGGTGTGGGGCCTTGCACTGTATATTTATGTGCATGGACATGCTCTTCCAGCCTGAATCCATTTTGCCAGTTTTAGCAGCTTGAGTAAGTTGTTCAGAATTTGTCAATTTACTAATGAGATCGGGCTTTATGTAGGTAAAAGGAAATCCCTCTTTCATTATTGTATTTTTTTTATAACTTTATCAGCCTCCAGTTGAATACTAGGTACCCTGGAAATCCAGAACATACAAAATGCATGTGGCTGTAACTTTTTTCAGTTTTAGTGCTCACACTTACAAATGCTGAAGAATCACAGGATTCCCACTGTTAATATGGTCCATGACATTTAAATGATTTGTGGACTGCAGCCTTCTTACAAATATTACAATAGGTTGTAAAAGTACTTCTCATGGTGAATTCTATTTCATAAATTAACTAAAGATTGTATTTTCTGTTTTCCCATGCTTCTAGTGGTATCTTCAAAATTATGCCTTTTCTATCCTGCAGTGCAAACCGTATGTTATTTGAAAGATTTTTCAGCTGTTTTGCTCGTGCTGCTTAAGAAATACTAAAGTTGGGAAGCAATACAGAAAGAAATATATACCACAGTATCTTGAAATGACTCAGACTGCAGCCAGCCTTGTTCACATATCTACTGCCTTAACTTTGTGTATTTACCAGTCTATTCCAGTCTAACTTCGCTCTATCAGACATGAATGTTGAGGTATACAGGCTTCATTTAGCTTATTGATCTTTCCAGTCTTTGAGAGGAAAAAAATACTGTCATACATATTTCAGAATAAAAATACTGTTGTACAGCCATTGTTTGTACTTAGTAGGATGGTCACAAAGGTCTGTTCACAAGTTCTGCTGACCTCACAACTAATATTCATGTTTCTGTTAGTATTTCACATAAACTAAGTTAAAGCAGCTGGAAATTCCTGTGCTTTTCCTAAAGTAAAATTTTCCTTTTGCAGCCAATGAGCTGCAAGCCAACTAATCATAAATGAACTATAGCAAGCCACTTCATCTTTGTAGCACGGTACTGTCTGGAATTTAAAATATATTAAGAAAGTGTCCTTCTTTCTCATTTGATGTTCCTCAATAGATTTCTGAGAAATGTGTTTAGATTGACTTATTTTCCTTGCATTTTGCCCCACTTGTCATTTCAGTATTGTTCTATGGCTAATCTACTACTTCTAATCATTTAAACATGAAGTGTAGCAAGGAAGTCCTTATTAGGTAATTTGTAAAATTTTGCATTAACAGGTACCCTATTTTTCCCACAAAACATCCAGGCAAACTGAGGTGTAGAAAGGTGATGTAAAGAGATTTAGTGAAAGTGCCCTGTACTGCCAAACAGCCTGGTACCAAAAAGCATGGCTTTCTCAGAAAATCTCTGCTACTAACCTACGAGCCAGAAATACGCTCTTTGCATCCCAGCACTGGGTTACAGTGAAGCCTGCAAAAGCCATAACAGACTACTTGGGACTTAAAAAAAATAAATAGAATCAGTTTAAAGCTCAGAGAAAGCGTTGTTTCACTGTTGTTTATTTGAACAGCTTCAGCAGCCCCACGTTCAAGTCAGAGAATTTTTTTCCTGAGAGACAGATATCTTATGGCAGCCCAGTTGTGGCTACCTTACTGTTCATGTTTGGGGAAAGAAAATGTAATGTTTTCAAAGAGTTTTCTATTCAATATTTTAAAGGTTTAGGAAGAACATTACTAATTCAGAAGTGATTCAGTGCTTTTTAAAAAATGTTTGAGAAGATCAGCAAAGGCTGACATTTTTCTTTCCATGAGACCCTACAACTCACTACTCCAAAGATGTATGATCAGTAGCAAAAGAAGAAAAGCCTTTGCAAGTTAAACTTTATACAAAAAAGAAGAGGGAGTTTTGTTCTCTTTCTGAAACGGAAATCAGAAAAAAATCTGT
>VZTU01025642.1:14057-26425 GCA_013400835.1 Zapornia atra
CTGATAACAGGCAGCAAACAGCTGCATCTGTACATCGCTGGGATTTTTAGCTGTGACCCTAAGGTTTAAGTCCACACATATTTGCTACAGTTGTAGAAGGAATAAACTCAATATCATCTTACCAAATATGTCTCTCTTGATGGCAGTAGTAGAAAATGTATAATTTATCTACCATTTTTTCTCCCTTTTTCATGTAACAATCCATCAAGTATTTCTAAGACACATATCCTAAAACTGATTTTGATCCTATTGGATTTAAATAGTAATCCAATACCTTACATTTACAGGTTTATTGAGAAATCATGGCATAGAACATCTCCTGTTGGCTTGCTGACATCTCCTGTTGGCTTGCTGGTTGTCTGCACTTAATCTCTAGATACATCAATAAAAGGTATATGTGATTTGCATAGGTTCATTCTTGTCTGAGGGTAGAAAGGTAATTGCAGTACTTTGAATGGGAACATGGACAAGTAGTTCTCCAGAGGGATTTTGTCCAGTTCCAGCCCTGTAAGAAGGACAAGAGAAATACCCCTTTCTTTCTTCCACTTTTGAGCTAAGGCCACAAACTTAGTTAAGGACAAAAAAATCCAAACAAACAAACAAAAACAACCCAAAAAACCCCCACCTGATTCTCATTGCAATTTTTTTTTAATTTCCATATCCCTTTCAGTTTGTTATGGTTCAGTTTTTATTCTTAATTTCTAGTGCAATGTCCTCATCTTCTATCTATACACGCTGTCCTTTCTTTTCTCTTTCTGTCATGCTTCAGTTATGTAACTTGCTTATTGTTGCTTGGGCTGAGTTTCTCTTTGATTTTCAGCTGTGCTCCATGATCAACACTAATCCGTTTCTGTGGACTCTTTCCTTACTTTTGTCCCAAATCTCAGTGTGTTTTATCTTTTTCCCATACTGTGATCTGTACACAAAGCAATCGTATATTCTCAATGCTTCCTCTTCTGTTACCCCTTAGGGTATGGAGGAAGGCTCCAAGCACATCACAGAAAGGATGGGATTTCACATGAACTTATGTGATCTCAAGCCTATAAATCTGGCAGCACTTCTAAACTTTTTTTTTTTTTCTGGGGATAAAGATGACTTTTTGCATTATGGGATTCAAGCAACTTTTAGGGCCAGTTCTATCTATTACACAGGGCTTGACTGCTTCTTTCAGCTGATGCAGACACTGGTGTGGGTAAAAGGAGGAAATTAGTTGTACAGATTGACAACCTAATATGAAGAAAACCTCTGCCAAGAATAGATCTTCATGTGCATTACCTGCAGTAGACATCAAGGACATAGAAAATCAGTAATAACTCCTTATGAGAAATCTGGGCAAGCCATGGCAATATCTACTGGGCCAGCACAGCTGCAAGGCAGAGGATTTGTAGTTTCCTGCACAATGAGGAATGCTTTGCATAGGCAAGCAGACTCAAAGATGTAAATTCCAGAGCCCTGTTTGGATGGGTATTCCATAACTATTCAGATTGCACAAAAGTGGCCCCGGTGTTGCTACAAGACAGTAAATTTGAGTAGAGTAACAAATGGCTCAGAGTGGATATACATAAGTCCTCTGTAATTTTCAGAAGATACTTGACCCAGTGCAGAGGGCAAGTATGAGTTTTGTATATATCTAATGCCCCTTGTAAATCTTGAGGTAGTTAAATGGGTCTTCAGCCTTCAGTAGTGTTCTGAATTGTATTCACCATAAATATGATTCAGAAAGATAGCTAGACATCCCTTATAACAAGATTCCCAAGCACTCCATTTATTGCTATTCAAACACAATGTTATCAGCACTGATACTTGACTGCCCCAGTTAGGATAGCAGTCTTTGAAGTGCCACCTAAGCTGGGACCAAAGGTAAATATAAATGAGATTACCCCACAGGTTGGATAGAACTTGTGTGTGAGAGTTTTGCTGTAATGTCCTGTTATGTATATTATGCTTTATACTAAAGCTGCTGTGATGCAGTGTCCTGTTAACACAGTGGACTTCAGAGCATGGACTCCTGCCTTCAGTACTATGATTTCAGCGCTGTGCTTCACTGCAACTCCCGGGGTGGGAAGGCAGCCTGATTCACACTGTCATGATTTTGGACAATGAATATGTGATTTTTAATTAAATTTAGAACTTTTTTTTGAGTGTAATGATTATTCTAGTTCTTCTTTGCATCTTTAATCTATTTCTTACTAATTACATAGATTTTTTAATTTTTTTAACTGACTGAGTTCTCTGGTTACTTTTCTCTTTGGTATTTCTTCCATAGCAGTTTTTGTGTATATGGGCTTGGGATAAATTAAATTATACCAGGTCCTATGGGCTATCTCACATTGTTGATAAAGTAGCTGACAAGCTGAGTCAAAATCGGGGAAAGATGTGGAAGCCTGCAAGTCAGGCAATGTAGCTTACAACTTTTATCTCTTTGATCCCCAGACTGGAGCTCTAAAATCAAAGTTAGACATTTGGGTTTCTGATAATACTATGAGAAGATTTAGACATTTAAGAATCACCTCAGCAGTTCAAACTGAATGAGGAGCTGATGCATAGGAGATGTTGAACAGACATGACCCTGACCTCCCCCCACCCCTGTGGGGCTTAGACACTTGGCCCAGGTTGCCTCAGTGCATTTGATTTCCTTCTCTGTGTTCCGAGAAGACACAGCAGTGGTGATTCCTTTTTTCATACAGCTGCGTTGTTCTCAAAGGTCCCCACAACAAAGTCAGCATATGTTGACCCCTGGGACAACACCTCTCATCTTGTTACTGTGTATGGTATCAGTCTTCTACTGTCCACCTCTATTGTCAGACCTAGGCCTTCTAAAGAAAGCGATGCAAGGTTCATGGTGGCAAGACAGGAGAGTTAAAGGAGCATCAATCAGCAGCATAGTCATTGGTGCCCTCATTTAAGAAGGGTGATTCTGGAATTTTCGTCTTGAATTTTTATGCTGTTTATGTTTATTATTATTCTTGGAAATGGAAAAGTACCATATCCCTTTCTGGCCTTGCTTCAGCAAATGATGAGTTAGGTAAATGTCTCCCCTACTGCTATATGCATCTGTTTGCATTGTAAAGAGGTCCTTATCTTGATCAGTGGAAGAGATGGATCTGAATTTTCTCAGATCAAGGAATTTTTTCCTGAACAAGTTCGTGAATGCCTATCGTGTTTCTCTAAAGTTCTCTCTTCCTCCTAATATTCTGGTGCATTTTATAAAGAAAGCAGTTAATACTATCTTTTAGGAAAGAGTTTTGAAAACCTAGGATTCATCTTGCTTAATGTGCACATGAGATATCCAAGTCTGAACTGTCTAAGATCCCTTTACAGTCAATGGACACAATCGGGAATATACAGGATTTTGTGGACATCAAGGCAGACAATAAATCTGATTAACTACCCCCTGCAACTGTTTCATTGGGCAAAAATGGAGCTGAGGATGAATATGTCGGCCGATAGTTAGGCTACCCTAAATCCCATCCAGAGGATCAGGCATGCTTGCTGGATGATTGCCCAGAAAAAGCAAAATTACAGGCCTTTCTGGTAGGCTGAGTGAGGTACCTAGAAAGCTCTTGGGGGTTGCTGAAGGCAGGAAAACAATCAGCAGCTGAATTTCATTTTTTCACTGAAACATCTGAAATCTGGTTGTTTAAACTGTCTAAATCCCATTCTGCATCTGACCTTCCTTTGATTATAGTGATAAACCTGGCTATCACTTAAGTTCAAAAGATGGACTAAGTCCTTTGTTTTTCCTTTAAAGGACTTTGCACTTATCGTTATCCTTGCTGTTCTTTTATTGTTACCATATAGTGCTGTACCTGAACTGCCCTCACACACCTCTCTCTTCTTATTTTTTTGTGTGTGCTTTGTTGTGTAAAAATTAAAAGGACAAAACGGAAAGAAAGCTGTGGAAACTCTGCACATGACATACATTCAGAGTTATGATCCTTAAATAAGTGAAGAACTAGAAAGTTTTTGTAACTGATAGATCATTTTATATCTTCAGTATAAGAATACATAACTTAATGGATAAAGGATGAATTCTGTTCCAAGCAAATTCTGGAACGGAATTTTTCACAAATATGATTTAAAGTTGATATGAAAAAGCAATATTATACTAAGATTAACACAGTTTGTTACGCTTGCAGAACAATTACACCATTTCTCACAAGCTTAGTTCAGTGTACATTAAATTAAAAGCGTAAAAAAGTACAGTATGCACCATCTATCTGAGGGAGCTGACCTTATACTCACAGCATATGAAAACTGTTTCTCCTTTTGGGATAGTCTGATGTATGTCAATACCTTTAAAGATTCTGAATATAAACCTCAAAAAACCAACCAAAAACAACCAACCAACCAATCAAAAAACAGCTTGATATTATCCTTTATAAATTAATCAAGACTAGAGTTTCCAAGAAGCGTAAGGGAATAGGGACTTCAATCTTTCTGAAACTGGACAAGGAGCTCTTGGATTCTTTCAATACTCCAAGCCAAACAGTTAAGTAAGCAGGCCCTTACAAATGGTTATAATGTTTTCCACTTGGAGTAGCCCAGATTAATTAAAGGCAGATTTATTTCCTGGAACCATGATTGCTGGCACAAACATTAAAAAAATTAGACTAAATATAAAAATGAGATAAAATTCAGTTTAAGAGGAATGAATTAGCCTCCCTGCTCTTCTCCCCAGTGTTATTAATTAATACTTATATTTGATCAGAATTAATGCACCGTATATGCTTTCTGGAAGAGAAGGCAAACACATTCAGTCAGTAACTAAAAGTAATTGGTCATTCGTTTGTTCACCAAAGGGTTCCTTACATGCTGATGTTATTTGAGGACTGAGAAAGAAAGAAAGAAAATGAAGGGCAGGAAAGGCAGATGGGTCTTTTCTGTCTGTATAAATTCTCAGGAAACTGCTATCTGCATTCAGTTGGATGTGAAAACAAAGAAATTTTCCTCAGTTTTGTTATCACGGTAACCCCTGAGCTCAGGTTGTTAAACATTAGTAACCCCTGGGAGTGTATTCTGGGCCCAAGCTGCTGACAGAGTTTCATGTGGGATTAGACTGTGTGTTGCTCTGCATGCTCCCTGACCTGTGTGACTCCCAAGGTTTGTGCTGATACTGCTGGTATGGTGGGTTATAAGGAAATAATTTCCTTCTCTTTCTCTGAACTCCAGCAGATTATATACACAGGGTTTACTAGTCTGTTTGCACGTGTTCCCCAGTGTGCTTTGATGTATTATTCTAATGATAATAATAAAGGAAAACAGATAATGTGTTCTCATTTCAGAATGGTGGTTTTTTACTAGCCCTGGTGCAGAAGAAGTGCAGAATGCTTTGAGCCAAAAGAAAATCAAATATAAGCCCTTCAATTTTTTCTTTTCTTTTTTTTTTTTTAATGGAATGACTTGGTTTTTAATGATTAGTTTGATTTGACCCAGAAATTCAGCCAGTATCTTTGGAGAACACATAAAAAATTGACAGCATTAAATATGCCAAATGCTCACAGAAATGTCTTATTTTTTTTCCTCTTTATTATCTGATACCTGGTATCAATCTTTGAAGATTAGTGAGAATGAGCAGTTCATACACATACTCCGCCATTTTTAAGGAATGTTTGCTTTAGATAAGAATATATCCAAGTTAGATTACATTTCTTTTAGCCACAAAAGAAAAGTAAAATTATGGCATGGTCTCAATAAAAACTGATGTGTCCAGGACAGCTTCTTATAAACATTTATTTTTCAGGTTTCCATATCTGGTTCCTAAGAATGTGAGCTGGACTAAAGACAGCAGAAAAAAAGTGGTGTTTGCCTTCTACAGTAATAAAGATAACAGACATGAGGTATCATTTCGATTTATCTTTTTCTTTTTTAATTAAAAACATCCCGCTATTGGCGATAAGTGGCATCTCATCAGAAGGAATTTATGGATAGAAGTGAAACAGTTCCCTGTGTCTGTGACTCAGAAGTGATAAAGGATTGTAAAGTGTTATATACGTGTAATGATAATGCTTTTGGTTCCCCTGCTTTAAGTAAGTGCAAGCTTTATGTCCTTTGAAGATACCGCTGATTTAAAAACAATTTAATTTAAAATACAGTTTCATATTTTTGACACCAATATCACTTTAGAACTTTATTTTCTAAAGGAGAGGTGAGAAGATTGCTTTCCCTTCACCACACTTGCTAGTTGGTTTGGTTTTTTTTCTTTGGAGCATGCACACTGCCTCTGGAACTGCCTGTGCAACTCAGTGAGAAAAGGATTACAAAAGCTGAGTCTGAGCCACTTTTATGTTCCCATAGTCTATTTCCATGCACTGTTACAGTATTGAAAGTTTTGACCCACATCAGTGTTCTCAGTAGGGTAATTTAAGCTGCCCGCCCAAAGTCCCAAGATATTCTCCCCATCATTCCATCTCCAGAAGGTCTTCTAGATGCTTCATTTTCCCTGGTCAAGGCAACTGTCCATGGATGTGTCTACAAGAATTGTGGATGTTCTGCCACAGCGAACAGATCCATACACAAGAAGTCCATGGAAGATGACTACAGATCAGGTTCTCTGTGTCTTTGGTTAGACAGTAGTTAGACTTCAGATAAGTCACGGAGCAAATCTCAAACCCAAAATTGGTCCCCACACATTGGGACTTGTGGGCTTCTCCTCCACTGTCATGACCACTGTTAAATGCCATTCTGCAAACTGCACTAACTGTTTACAAAATAACATCAGGCAAATATTTAGGTATTTGTTAACTTCCCCTAACAGTTTAACAGCTGCCAACAAGAGGGCCTGAGGCTGTGCCATTTAGCACTGAATGCAAAGGGGGTGAAACAGGTGATGATGTGATCAGATGCAATAGTGTCATGCTTATAAATTAATTTTATATCAACAACATTGAAATTATTTGAAGGTAACATTACCATGCTACATGGGTCTACACTGCCCTGTGTAGAGCAGGGCAGACCTTGCTGAGCCCTGCCAGACATCTTGCCTCTGCCTTTCCCCAAGGTATCACAGGAGAAGGAGGTTTGCTTGCAAACCTCAGCAATGATGGGCAAACGGGTGAAGGCTCACTCATCTCTGCAAGGGGGTTGCAACATGCTTCCCTTGTACCGTGCTCTTCCCTTGTGTTCTACGGGTGCCCAATCAGAAAGGGCCAGAGCTAGACAGATGAATCCTAGTGTCACCGAAGATATGCAGTACAGCGTTCCCTCTAGAGGTACGCGAACCCACAGAAGATGCAGGCTCTGTACAGCCCCAAGCTGCAGAACCAAAGCTTTTCAGCTCAGGTTGTAGAAATACTGTTTTGAAGTCCCAGTGTCAGCAAAGAAGTTTTTACAAAATGTGTACAATGTTTGTGTTTACATTCATAAACATCACAAAGAGTGGATTTGCATACCACTATTTTAATACATTTATGAACATATTGCTATTGAGGTCAGGAGTTAAAACCAAATATAAATTTAAATCCTGTGCTGCCTGAGTGAGCCCTTTCAATAATCTTCATGACCTATGTAAGTATCAGAAATATTTCTATCAATTAAGCTAAAGACCAGAAAAGATCACAAGTAATTTTACGTCACAGTGTTATATCTAAGTGAGAAACAATTTTTATATGAGCTCTCCTACCCCTCCTCTTTGACAGATGAGTACCAGTAACTCTGACCAGCAATAGCTTATCCCGTACTCCACAAGCACTGGAGCGCAGCCTAGCCTTTCTTATGACACAGCAGGGAGTTCAGACTGGAAGAAAAGTATGCTGTAAATTTTCAGGCAGTTTTCCCTTTTATTGCATAGCTAGCATAGCCAAAGAAGCTCAGAAGCCAGCAGGATATTAGCTTAGCCTCACTATATTACAGGAAAAGGTAAAAATTTTGCTCACTGCATTTGCTTACAGTGTAAATCAGCACAAAATTTGTCTCAGTGTTTGCCTCTATACTAGTAAATGAAATTTAGTAATGTCATGGGCTTCACACAGACATGTAATCATCCTACTGTGACCATGGTCCCTGGTATGCTTTTGATTTGGGTCAGCTAGCATATTTGCCAGCGAAGCATAGCCTGGCACTCAGGATGGCGCAGGACCTCTTCCCAATATGGAGCCTGGAAGAGCTACCCTAAAAAAAGCAGATTTGGAGAGGTTAACTGCATGGAAGTGATATTTTGCTTTTGAATCTGGGACTCAAGGAACAAAAACATTTGGTGGACTTCATTTTAGAACTGAGCAATCTGTCTAGCTGTTTTACTCCTCAGAAAGAGGAAGGAGAAAGAGAGGAACAAGGATCCCCTTGTGTCTTGAAGTGCAGTTTCTCATCAAGGAAATCCTCCAAATGCCACCCTGATTCTCCGTAACAGTTGAAGCCAAGCTTTTCCTAGGCAAATGGAGGTTTTCCACCTTTGAATGGCAAATCATCTTCCATGAGTCATGCTGCCTGTTCTGGTGCTCTATGGGAAATGGGCAGAGGTGCCATCTATTTGTAGCCAGATGCAACAAGTCCCAGCCCAGGGCCAAGGACCCCTGTGTGCCAACTAACTCCGAGCCACCTCTCCAGCCTGAATAATGGAAGAGTTCCTGTTTCTGGAATGAACACAGCTTTTGTGCTGTTCCTCATGACACACAGAGGACTCCTGTCAGGGAAGATGTTTTGGAAGCATTCACCAATGCCATAGTGGGATGGGGACTGTTGGCCTTGCACCCAGCACTTGATTGTAGGAATACATGGAGTTTTCTTCTTCTCTCCCTTCCCTTTCTCCAGAATCTATTGGTAGCTGACATATTTTTTGAACATGCAATGGTCTCATTTGTATTTCATGCCATATTGGATTTCCTCCATATGTTATTCACAAATTAAAATTAACAAACTGGTGCATTCCAAACAGGAGATTAACACACACCTACCCCAAGATAAGTATCTCAGGAACAGCAGCATTGCAACATCAGCTGCAGCAGCAATCCCACTTGTACCAGTCACACTGTTACACTCAAAACTTCTATCGGCAAAGAAGCAGCACACCCAACATATAAGCATATATAGTCAAGAATTTATTGTTAGTATAACTGAAATGTTAAGAATCTAATCATTACTACTCCAAATCTAATTGTTACAGAAAGGAATAATGGTATGAGAAAGTTATGGTTGAAATCATACACACACACTTCTCAGTTTCTACACCTTCTGGTGGTATGTTGACCTTTCCACTGCTGCTCTGGATTCTTAATGTGGGTAATTTCATTCTGGTTGTGATGGTGGTGATCTTATTGTGAGTTGTTGGTATCTGGAGTCTTTTGCCAAATGGTTTATGATGTTCATGCTTCTGGATTCTTCACCTTACCCCAAGATCCACCTGGGGTCAATTTTATGTTTCTGCTTGTACATTTTGTTATTCTTCATCAGTCTGTAGCTCTATATTGCATCCACGTATGCAGTTTCAGTTGTTGCTCTTAAAACTCATGTTGTCTGGCTCCAACTCTCAATTTCTTTGACTGTGAGACAGTTGGTTTTAGCTGAGAGGTCTCCTATCTCAAGCTTGTGCCTGTTTCTTTATCATCCCATTCCTCTACTGATCTATGCTGTATCCAGTGTATCTGCTTCTCAAGGCTTCTGCTATTGTACTGGACTTCTACTTCTTCACTCTACATCATTTTGTTAGAGTTATAAATATCTCATTCTCCACAGAATAATTGTTTGTTACTGCTAGCTATATAAAACTGTGGTTGTACTACACAAGGATAACAAGAGGAAAACAAATTAGCCATAGACACCTGGTCAATTAGAGAAATTACTGTCGCAGCACAAGCAAGTAAAACAAAGCTGCAGGCAGGTCAAGAAAAGTTCAGACTGAGCAAGCCTGACAAGCCTTACTCCTGAGGCTTTACAAATTCAGTACAAAGCTTATGGCCTGTTACTTGCAGTGGCAACACTATATTACAGCAGTACATGGGTACGATCCCCATGTCTGCATTGTTTCCAAGAGTGCTGATAACCTACATATCAAAGTACTTTAAGTGTACTGATCTTTTCTCTAAACTATTCTGATACATCCATACAAACTAGAAATGTTACATGAAATAGGAGATTAGAAACTGAAGCGTGATGACACACACGATGGTCAGGAGTGGATGCACATTTTGCTATCGTGTCACCTGAATGACACAGGTGTAACCACATTGTAACGTTAACTACATTTGCTGGCTGGGGAGGGAAAGGGTAGCAGTGGCATCACTTGAGCAGTTAAAATGTTTGTTAATTGTTTCCGAAATAGTTGCTGTTACTGACTTTATGGACAAATAAATGGTAGAAAAATATAACAATATAATAATCTGTCTAAAAAAATACATCGCCCTTGGAAGCCATGGCAAAAGTGGTGTCTGGATGTTGCTTTCTCTTTGGTTTCTAAGGGTCTTTAAAAGGGTCTGATACTCATGACTGCTTCTCAGATAGCGCATGATACAAGGCATATATACAAGCAGCCAGTATTTCTCAGCCTCAGAGGTTTTGGAGCCTTTAGGAAGGAAGGAAGGATATAGTAAAATTTTCTTGTAACGCATAGGAAACTTTTCTTTTTATGGCAAAGACTAAGAATGTTCTATGCGCTTCCATCCTTCCTTACTTGGAGGATGTACAGAAAAGCAAAGATCTTCTCGTGTCCATCAGACAGGAGGATCAGGAGAACTGGTTTTTAGTTGTTTGATATTTTTGAAAGAGACTAAACAATTGGATTCACCTGAGTCAGTCCTGGGATTATTGAAAGTTGAATTTTGTATATGTATCTGTTTATATTCTAAGCATAGAAGTGATATCCCTCCGTATGGATGTCCACATCCTCCAGGACTTTTCCACTGATGTAGACCAGTATTGAGGGTCAGGACAAGATCAGTGGTAGTACCCAAATCAGTTAAACTTAGAAATCCTTATCCAAGAGTGAATGTCTGTGAAACCCATTACGCAGTAACGCATTCATCCTGACAGAAAGGTTTGAAAAGCTTAAGGAAGTTACTGTCTTGCCCGCTTCATTTCCTCAGCAGTGAAACAGATACAATGAATGGCTGACTAACATAGAAGGTGAGGGCATCCCTGGAGACTGAAAACCAAATAACACCTGGGACAAATGTCCGGAGCCTGATCTCATCTTTTTCTGTGTGGCTTGCAACCTGATTGCAAAACACAGTGCAATCTGAAGCCTCTGTTCAAAAGACAATTGGGATTGGAATAACAAAGGTGTGGTAGAATAGGAATTAGCTGCATTGTTTGAGTAATGTTGAGTAATTTTCACAGCACCTTCCTAGGCTATGCCTCACTCAGGCAAGTCCTTGGTACAGCGTTTCTCCCACGACTTCATTCACTAAGAAAAAGTAATGCATGTAAGTAAGAAAGTGTATAAGCACCAGAACTGTAGCAGTTTTATTGCATTGGTGTGACCTGAAAAATCAAAAAGCCATACAAAAATAGATTTCAAAACATTTCTTTTGTTGGTTTTGGGGTTGTTTTTTTTGTTTTGTTTTTTTGTAAATCTGCAAGTTACTAATTGCAAAAATAGCTGCCTGAGAACAATTAGATGGAAAATACAAAACGTATCTCTTAGATGAATTCATTGTTCTACTTGTAAACATCCGTTGGGGTATCACATCCTGGAAAAGCCATTCAGTTTTACTACATATGGAGGTTAAGGTTTGCTAGTTCCCATGCGCTGGCAGGCCATAGTTGCTTTGCGTGCACATAGAAGAAACACACCTTCCTCTGTATTCAGGTATGTAAATAATAAACATACAGCCAGAGTCAGGAAATTATTTTTCTCATGTTATTAATTACAGCCATTAGCCATGAATTTTCTGCAGCATAATCAGAAATGGAAATAATTAGTAAGCAGATGACCATAATTTGCATTCAGGAAGTATTCCAAAACTACTGAATTAAGTCTTGCTCTCCTCACAACTATTTTCCTTTTTAAATATTTGCACAAAAGCAGATTTAGGAGGAGGATGCATTTATATTACATAGATTTGTCCTTTCTTCTCCCGTTGTATTCTTCTTAGCACATCTCCCTCTCCAAGTTACCAACAGAACAGTGACCTTCGCCATAGAAAAATGCAGACCTGTAAGTCTTCTGTTTCCTGCTTCTGTCCCATCATTCTGAAGGGGCTGACTGTACTGAAAATGTAATACCATTCTCTGTGCCCACCGCAGGTATTGGGTTATTTAGATTCTTTAAAAGAAATGCTCAGACCTAATACAGTTAAGCCTTAATGCAACCCATCTGAACAAGTAGGTAGTTCTACAATTTCAGAGTCAAGAGAACTATGCCAGCAGGACCTGGTATGTGTCGAAAGAATGAAAGGAAGGCTGCTGTAAAGAAAAGAAAAAAATAAAAAATAAAA
>VZTU01025649.1:0-11920 GCA_013400835.1 Zapornia atra
AGGTGCTAACGAGATGAATATTCTGTATTTTAGTCTCAGCAGAAAATCTGGAGAAGAGCCTGAAGCAAATGGAGAGGCAATTCCAACAGCTTGAAAAGGATTTGCAGACTTTTCCAGTTCCTGAAGATAAGCACGATAAGTTTGTAGCAAAAATGTCAATATCCTTTGGAGTATTCTTAAAAAAATTACACAAAACAGAAGTAATTTAACTGTATTACCTTAAACTTTAAATTTCTTCATATAACTTCTGTCTACTCTGTACCACTTATTTTTGAAAAACATAACTCTTTCCCCTCAAAAACTAATACATGAGCAGTTCAATTAAATGATTCATGTGAAGTAGATAGAATGAGGAGAAAAATGCTTTCTGTCAGGTTTTACACTGTGTATGTTTCATAACTTAGTGAAAAGTACTTAGAATAGGAATGTTACTTTAGCATTATATGAATTTTCACGTAAGAGTATCTTAGCAAAAGATGTCACCCCGTGTTTATTTGTTTTCAAGTGTACAGATAACCACTGTGCATTACACTGTGAATGTTTTTGTACATGCAACCAGAGAATCAAAAAAATTTCTCTTATTTCAGAAATGAGATTCACAGAATGTGAAAATTGGTTCCTGGTCTTACTTTTGCCAAAATTCCTTTCTTATTTATTCCAAGCCCTGCAGTCAACTTCACAAACTGACTGTCTCATAGGAAACCCTTGTGACATGGTGATACTTAATTAAAGCAGGAAGAAAGTATTCTTTCTCTTAAACGTCCCTATCAAGATGATGACCGTATGTGCTGGGCACTGAGACTAATCTGGGAGCAGAAATACCAGCAGACAGAGAGGCAGGTTGAAATTTCCTCTGCAGGCATAGTTAGGTTATTAACTAAATCGAAGACTACTTTGCTATGTACAAAGGCAGGGGGGCACTCAGGAGACAGTCCTCTTGATTAAACCTATACTATTAAATAAGAGATGGTAAGGGACCCTGAGGCCAAGTGAATGTGCTGGTTCTTGCTGTGTTAGGGCCAGTTTCCTCTTCAGTAGACTAGCTGCAACCAAAGTGTTTACAACTTAGCTTTAGGCCTTCTCTGGACTCTGTAGGTTATCTGTAACCTTTCAGTGTTGCTACTAATTTTTTGTAAGGTCAGGTATTTTGTTGATCAGGCTGTTCTGTTTGTTTCTGGCTTTTTTTTTCTTTTTTCTATCTCAATGTGTTTTAGAAAGATATGTTGTAGCCCACCAGCGTGGTGTCTCTGTAGTATAAAACATAAGCTTTGACCCTGAAGAAGCCTATAGCATAATAGAAAAACTAGGAGAAGGGTCCTGAAGGCAAGAGATAAACTATTCTCTAGGAAGCTAGAGGAAAACATCCATGATAGTGTTCTCAGAAATAATGCTAAGAACATACAAAGTCTGTGCTTGACTAAGAAAATGATGTGTAGTCTAGGATGTTAGAAACAGAAAGCACTTTTTAAGAAATCAAACCTATTAAAAAGGACAGATTCTTCTTATTCCAAGCAGCCATGATGCTAGCACTTAAAATACCCTATAATCTTTTGCATTTTTAAGCTGAGAAGCAGGGTTTGAAGTAATAGATAATTTAGCATACATCTTTCTTTGGAGATATGGTTATAAAACTTCCATATTTATACAACAGATATGAAAGAAATTAGCAAATTAGTCAGTTGAGAATGAGTGAAGAATACCCTGAAAAAATCAGCTTCACTTAAGAACGAGAGCACAGGAAAGTAAGTTGATGAGTAAATACGTGCTTATATGCTAATATCAAACATCTAAAATTTTAAAAAAATTATGAACAATGCCTCATTTCCTTTTGTGTTACTGACATTGGGCTTTTCTGAAACTTGATGAGAGTGAATGAGCGAAATGCGGTGATAAATTTTATTTAAGATGGACTAAGTCACAGTTGTAGAGAAATAGTGTAAAAAAATTAAAACATAATAAAAGTTGGACAGGGTAAATAGGTGTACCTTGTCAATAAATACCATAACATGTTTAGGAATTGCAATTCCACCTTTATATATGAAGAGCATTAGAGCAGTTTACTGATTGCTTAAAAAGGGTAGTGATCATCTTAGGAAGATCTACACATCATCTTTTTCGAACGTCTCAAAAGCTGTAATCGTGCTAGAGAAGAGGTGGATTGTCAATGTGTGCAAAGAAGATAAGCCATAGCCATAAAGCTACATTTGTTCTTTGCTTCAGTTTCCTTTAAGTATAACTTTTGTTGGTCCCACTGTGTAATATTTGGATGAAAGGATGATCTCAAATGAGTCATTAGAACTTTTAAAAAGTAAAATTTAAAATAGAGAAATAAATCCTCGTGAGTAATCAGGGGTCACAAAAGACATGAAAAGATTTAAAAATGAACTGGAATATAAACCTATTGGACTACAGATTCTTACATGAATAAAGTTAGGCCAAGGCAACAGAGGAATCACAGCTGAAAAGAAGCACTTGAGTTTTTGAAAGGAGCTGCAAAGAGTATCTGAGATGTGGAGTAGTAAGTCTGGTTTTTGTACCAAGAAAATTAATGAAGACTAAATAAAAACACAACTAACATGTGCATATGGGAGATACAATATGAGGAGGAAGAGTCAGCATGGATTCTGTAAAGAGAAACTGTCCCATGCCAATCCCTTAACATGCAGGTAAAGGTAGGACAGTCAGTAGAGCATAACTGAATTTCCATGAACCTTTCACCAAGGTGTATTAACAAAAATTTCCAAGGAAAGTAGTTTCATAGGTCAAAGGTGGAACAGTTATTTGTTTTATGGATTAATATCTAAAAAGCCCAAACACCTCATGTCAGAAGGGAGATACTGGCAGATGCTGACAAAAGAGCAAGTGAACATCAGTAATTATGGAGTAACAGCTCTGGAGGAAAACCATTATATTAGAACAGTTGGGAGCAATTGTAGTTCAGAGTAAGCAGAAAATATAAGTAAGTTGCTATAAAAATCAGCAATACTTGGGGCCACTCAGGATACACCACCCTATCTCCAAAGGTATACCAATGTGGCAGAGAATGGTGGCAATGATCAACAGCAAAAGTTGCTGCATCGGGGATGTATTAATGGATTAGGACTATGAAGGTAGAAAATAAAAAAAGTTAGGATAATATAGTAAAATACTTGTAATTCTGTATGCCATACAGGAGGAAAGTTAGGAACGTGTTCATTGTGTATTATGAACAACTGGGACTCATCCCATGTAAAATACTGTCCAGCAGGTTATAACATAGTAGCAGAAATTTGATGGTAGCGTTTACTTTTAGGATGTTGTAGAGGCTCAAAAATGTATATGGATTGCATGTAAGGCTTAGATAGCTAGCTAAAGGTAGTACATCTGGAGCTGTGAAACACATGCTCCAGAGTTAGCTTTAGCTCAGAAAAATTACTAGCATGCAGACTGGTAAAAGCCAAATACTACATCAATTGAATCATCATGCTATACTTACCAAGTTTTCTTGTTTTACCTAATCACTGGGTATTGACTGCTGTCAGAAGCAGGTGAGATGAATATTTGGTCTTACTCAGAGTAAATCAGTACAGGTAATACCAGCCATACTGTATATTTCGTTGCATTAAACTATTCCAATACAATGCTTTGAACAGTAAATGTTATGAACAGGAATAGTTTGCCCTCACCTACTACCTCTCCCAGCAGACAGGCAGTAATTTCAGAACAGTAAAGTTACACATGGTTTCTAGTAATATCTGTGAACACACTAATTAAAGCAGCTCACTTTCAGAAAAACAGGAACTTCAATAAATTACGAAGCAGGAAAGGTTTGATGTAAAGGTTAGATAATCCTGCACAGCATGATGAAGCTTGGACCTGACTCTACTTTTATTCCTGTGACAAGGAAAGCTGAATGATGCTGATGTCTTGAAAGGCATGCAGCTCATAAAAAGAAACCAGCAGGAAATCTGAAAAAGGAAGGATGGTGCTTTGTTGGAAATAATTTTTCATCCTGAGTACAATTAGGCTCAATGGACAAGCAGGCTATTACATCCTGTCGCTAAATATCACAACCCAAAGGCCCCTAATGAACTGATTAGCATTCTTATTTCTTTAGGAAGTCAGATATATGCACAGTTGGTGCACTCTTTTATTGACAAAGTCTATAATTATGAATATTTCTCCTATACATCAGATTGTGCTAGTTTGTCAGTTATCTTATGTATACTAGCTGAGAAGAAATTATAGTTATTATTGCAGTTCTTTTGTTTGGTTTAATTAGGAAAGTCAAAGAATATCGAATTGATACTGATTTAGAGTATTAAGTCAGCGTTTGATAAAAAGCAGAAGACAAAATGCACTTTTATGCTCAAAATAAAAATTTAGTGTTTTTATGGAGAGTTTTTAAATTGCTTATGAAAAGCTTAATTAAGTAATTTAGTCAACATGCTCTTTATCAGTCCAAATTGCATCTCACAATTTTCTAAATAGCAGCTGAGAAACTCTTGACAAGTTTCAGCCTACCACTGAAGGTAGAGTGGATGGCAGTTGTCACAGAAACTTATGGAAACAGTGCTTGGAGACAAGAAGTTGGTTGCTGCCTTTCCACTAGCAACAGTCCTTTCTTTAGAGGAGTTCTTTGTTCTTTCCTTATTTGTTGACATTTCAAAAAGAGAAGGAAAAAACAGCACTTACCCAAGTCAGAGCCTGATTCAAGTGGGGTGGAAGAAACCCATTTCAACTACAGAGGGGAGGCTACATGCTGCCTCTAAACTGTAGGTTATTTAATCTGGCTCAGATTTCCATTGTGCAACATAGACAAGCTGAAGCCTGTAATATGTCCTAGCATTCTAAGGACATCATTGAAAGATGAGAGGACCTGGGATCATTAAATGAAAATAGATGTATGTTGCTCTTTGGGAGAGGGCCAACATGTTGACTATATAGACAGGTAATGAAATAGGGCTTTGACAAAAAATGTAAAATTAACTTAAATATGTAATTTCTTTATATAGGCCTTTAATATCTGGTCTTCAGGCTTGTATTAAAGCTCAGACTGGTTTTGTTCGTAATATATGGGGTATGCACCACCGTTCTGTGTGATACAAACACATGTTGATTTGCTTTATGACACCAAGAGAAGTGGGAGTGACTTAAGGAAAAGGTATTATGAGACATAGTCTTCAGACGCTGCTAATTTAAAAATTAAATGTTTCTAGGTGTTTCTTGAACTATAAAATTCAGGCACAGAATTTTACTGTTGAGCCTGCTGTATACTTATCGAAGGAAGTCTCTATGACATGCATTTTTCAGAAAATTGCAACTCTTCCCAAGAACTTTATGTGGGAAATCCTCAATGAAAGATTTACAACAATCACAGCTTTTGGCCTTAGAAGAAAATAATTTGTTGAAATTATGGTTTGAAGTTACCTCAAAGTCTGTTTGCACCAGCCTTCAAAACGTTTGCTGTGTTTGTATAGAGACCGTAGTGGCAACCTTGGTTCTATTTTGAAGATTCTGCTAAAATATATGCAGCATCTATGCAGCTGTTAATCTTTTGTTCTTATGCAAAATCATATTCCTTTTCTTGGATTGTGTACACTTAGACATAGGTTGGTTTGTGAAAAAATCAGAAGCAGTGAATATGGGGTCTTTCAAGGAAGTGTTTGGTACAAATCAATATCATTCATTGTCTGCTCTGGGGTAACAGCTGCCTTTTACTTGGCTTGATACTCTGCACTACAATAAGCATAGAATCATAGAATGGTCTGGGTTGGAAGGGACCCCAAGGATCATAGAGTTCCAACCCCCCTGCCACAGGCAGGGCCACCAACCTCCAGGCCTGGAGCTACACAAGGTTGCCCAGGGCCCCATCCAACCTGGCCTTGAACTCTTCCAGGGACGGGACATCCACCACTTCTCTGGGCAGGCTGTTCCAGCACCTCACCACTCTTTCTGTAAAAAACTTCCCCCTAATATCTAATCTAAACCTTCCTTCCTTTAGCTTTAGTCCATTCCCCCTTGTCCTGCCATTATCTGCTCTTTTAAAAAGTTGAATCCCCTCCTGCTTATAAGCTCCCTTCAGGTACTGGAAGGCTGCAATGAGGTCCCCCCGCAGCCTTCTCTTCTCCAGGCTGAACAAGCCCAGCTCCCTCAGCCTCTCTTTGTAGGGCAGGTGCTCCAGCCCTCTAATCATCCTCGTGGCCCTCCTCTGAACCCTCTCCAACAGTTCCACATCTTTCTTGTATTGGGGGCCCCAGATCTGGACACAGTACTCCAGATGGAGCCTCATGAGGGCAGAGTAGAGAGGGACAATCCCCTCCCTGTCCCTGCTGGCCACCCCTCTTCTAATGGAGCCCAGGATACCATTGGCCTTGTGAGCTGCAAGAGCACACTGCTGGCTCAATGATTTATATAGCACAATATATTAAAATCAGTATAACACTGAGATAAGCAACTCACTATGAAGAGACATGCCATGAATATGCAAGACCGAACATGCAGCAGTTAGACTTTTTGCTGCAAATATTACTTGTCTCCACCCCACGTTGCTTTCCTGTTCCATTAATGAGCAGGCTGATGATCTGCAGTCCCGTGGGTCCAAAAAGACAGTCTGTGAAGTGAAGCCACTTCAGAAAAAGTTAACAAATACCTAACTTTGTGATATCCTTCTCCTCCCACCTGCATTGCAGCTCTTCTGTACTTCTGGCTTCATTCATCCAAAGCCAATGAATTGTGTAGCTGATAATGCATATATATCAACCTGTTCGTAGTAATTACAGTTGGGATTGCTGTACTCTGTAGTATTCCCTGCTGTCTCTAGTTTAGTTAGCGCTGGCTAACAAAAGCCATATTTAAGGAAAAAAGGAAGAGTACTTACTTGAAATACCTAAATTGAAGCACAGTCTCAGTAGAATGCCGAGAGCTTACGGTATCCCACAATGCACTGGATGGAAAATAAAAATCTCAGGAATAATTGTGTCTGGCATTGAAATATTGGATAGTAAAACATCTTTCCAGAATGCTTTACTTTGGGTTTAAAATTCTGCATCATGTATTCAAGGGCAGTCAGTTTTAACAGTATAAACTAAATAGATTATATGGATTCTAATATGGACTATATTTTTTTACGATGGGGGTGGTGAATCACTGGCACACGTTGCCCAGAGATGTGGTAGATGCCTCATCCATGGAAACATTCAAGGTCAGGTTGAATGGGGCTCTGAGCAACCAGATCCCGTTGAAGGTGTCCCTGCACACTGCAGGGGCCTTGGACTAGATGACCTTTAAAGGACCCTTCCAAACCAGCCTGTGATTCTGTGACTCTATTAGCATAGCTGTAACTTTAGTTATCACTTGCAGAATATCACAGATTTTTTTTTTTCCCTTTTAGCTCCCCAATCTCCCCACCCCCTCTACCCCTCCAAGTTCCCTTTTCATTCTGGTACATGGTTCATTTACAAGATAAAGTACACATTTTCTTGATCACTTTTTTTTACCAAGAAAATGGAAAACTGCAATGTTTGATGTATGACCTTTATGCATACCAACAACAAAGCAAATTTATCTGATTTTTCTTTACCCTTCCATTGTGTGGAAATAAATAGACTCATAATTACAAAAAGCAGTGTAGTTTTTCCTAAGTTCTGTTAACGATCTAAGAACCACAAATAATAAGTATCCTCACTTTTAAGATCAAAAATAAAACAATACATAGAAATTTTTGTTACTAATTTCACTTGGCATTAATTTTACTGTTTTCCTTTATTACAGTTGTTGTTTTGGGGTGGTTTTGGGTTTTTTTGAACCACTGAGATTTCTTTGAATACTCCCAATGTCTTTGGTCATGTTTTGTTTCTCTCAGTTCTTTTCTTATTTAATATTTAGGCAGCTGTTGCACGCTAACCTGTCATCAGCTTTCTGTGCTGTCCCTCCAATAGCTTTTTAACAACCTTAATAATTTTAAACTCAAGTCTGAATGGTAGTTTCCTGTAAGCTTTGTGCATGTTGAGAGCTATGTAGACAGAAATTCAAATTGGTATTGAAGAAAAAGAAGAAAAAGTGGGCCAGCAAAATCAATTATCTTTGAGCTGTTAGTAGCCAGACAGCACAGGCAGTTTGAAGCTGCTCACAAGCTGCATCTGTGAAGTCAATAGTGACATGGAAAGAAGCTCATACTGGCTAAGGAGCCTTGTCAAGGGAAGAGAGAGTTTAAAATCAAGTGGTTGGGCATGATGGAGATGCAGCATTTAAAATCATAGAAATTTAGGCTTTAGGTAGTCCTTTTCTTCAGGACTCATAGAGGAGACTCTTCAGCTCTTATATATCCAGATGACAGCCGTCGTTGTGACTAATCTGTTGTGAAAACACACCACTTCTCTTTTCCTGCATGTGTCCAAGAAAATTATTGTATGATCTTCTGGTGTAAATTCTAAATCATAAAAAGGAAGTCATTAACTAGTTGGCATTTTAAAAGCAGTGTTAAAAGCCAGAAGGACATTGAATAGCAAAATTCAAATGCAATTCAGCCTCTAAATAAAATGAAAAGAAAAATGCATCAGGGAAAACCTGAAAAGCAAAAGCAATTACTCAGCAGTAAATTGTTACTGTGTATTTAGAACAGCATGGGGAACAAAAATTCTATTTGTCTAAATTTTAATGCCCTTGATTAAAAATCCTGTGCTTAATAGTGACCACAGTGTATATATCTATAGTAAAAACTATACAAATACAATAAATTCTCTTTTGCAATAGTTGGGGTGGGCAATAGGAAGTAAAGGTAAAATTGTCATTTCTTGTCTTTTATAGTTTTTTTCTGCAGCAGAAAATAATGAAACATAAAAAATTGTTTAGCTACCATTGCATTAACGTGTTCATTGTGTATTATGAACAACTGGGACTCATCCCATGTAAAATACTGTCCAGCAGGTTATAACATAGTAGCAGAAATTTGATGGTAGCGTTTACTTTTAGGATGTTGTAGAGGCTCAAAAATGTATATGGATTGCATGTAAGGCTTAGATAGCTAGCTAAAGGTAGTACATCTGGAGCTGTGAAACACATACTCCAGAGTTAGCTTTAGCTCAGAAAAATTACTAGCATGCAGACTGGTAAAAGCCAAACACTACATCAATTGAATCATCATGCTATACTTACCAAGTTTTCTTGTTTTACCTAATCACTGGGTATTGACTGCTGTCAGAAACTTTATGAAGTTGTCCTACATAAAGAATTGACTACATACAGTGTTTCTTCTTTGAGCTTCTTTGACAAACTATATTATCAAAAGTCTTGATTTCATTTGTGACACGTTTTTTTTCTTGCTGTTTGTAAATTGTCTGTCTCTTGTAGAAGTAGTTCCATTGTTTTCACCTCTAATTTAATTAAATTGTACTGACATTACATGTAGCCTTAAAAAAAGAATTAGCACCTGATGCAGCCACCAGGAACAGAAATTAATGCATTTCTGTTGCTACAACAGCATTTAAAAAGCCACTGAACAAACTGCTAAGTCTTTCATGTTGTTTACTTTAAATATTTCTATCTTTAATTTCTGTAGAAACTATAATGTTTCTTGATCTATTCAACTATTCAGGTTGATTAATGATATCTGCACCTAAATTCCATGTAAATTGTAATGTATATAGCTAAACCTTTACATTCAATAAGGAGACAGTGATACTAACTGCATAGGTTCTTGAAGTTAGATTAATCCCCTATGCCTAATTTCATTAAAAATGTATGCTAATAACAGAATCTTTAAGTGTAAAATGGTTGTGAAAATTTGATGAAAACATCCTGGTTTATTCATAGGCGTAATATGTATGCACAGTAACTACTAGGGTGAGTATATTACATAGAAGGAATTTTTTTGATACTTTATTTGATGCAAATTAAAAATGTGTGTGAAATACAGATCAATGTTAAAAACTGTGGGTTTGACTGGATTCCCTGAGTATTCTTGCAGCCTTAACAGCAGCATACAGCTTTTTAGTTCATGCCAAAGAAGATTTTCAGAAACTTTCAAGGATGCATGAGAACATGGAAAAACTCTATCAGAGCGTGATGAGATATTATGCCATTGATCTGAAGAAAGTTTCTGTGGAGGAGTTTTTAACGGACTTAAACAACTTCAGGACAATGTTCATGGTACAATCTGTTTATTTTATGCCTAATGTTTCTTAGAAATTATTTTGTAATCTTTCAGTTATTGAACAAACTAAAAAAACTCCAACTTTCTTCCTCCTCATATGGTATGTGGTGCTCGTATTAGAAATCTTACTTTGCACATCCTAAATTCTTAAGATATGCTAAGGATAATGGAGTTTGGAATTATTTTTTGTAGATTATTTCTGAAAGAATTGGAAATTTCTTCTAACAATGTACATAATTTAAAATTGAGCCTCTTATGCACACGTATAACCCAAGAGGAAAAATTCTGAAAATCTACTTCTTTCAGATACAACTTCATTTTCTGCTTAAAAGATGTTTGTTATTTACTTTAAAATAAATATTCTAACAATTGTGCCATATTTATAATGCACTTTCCATGCAAAATCCAGACCCAAGATTTTATTTTGTTTAATTTTTCATTTTCCTGCAGCGCTTTATCAGTGTCAAAATTTGCCTCTATAAGCAGGTTCCCTGCTGTGGAAATGGAGAGCTTCTTATCCTGGCTTGAAAAAAATAGCGTATTTTCCTCAAACTCAGTCTGTTTCTAAGGACCTTTAATTTTTGTTACAATATATTGTCTAAGTTTTTAGGGATTATGAATTTTAGATGCTTACTTTCTTATTTTCCCTTTTAAAAGGATGATCTTTGGGGAGGAATAAGAATTATAATTTTATTTATATTATAAATATTTTAATTATATTTGGCAAGCAAACATTACAGTGGTCCAGGTTACTGTTGGGTGGCTACTTTGGTTGAGAGCTCAGAACATAGTTATAACCATAATTCAGATTCGTTGTTAATTAGCAGAGCTTTGCCTTAGAGTCATCTAAAATAGTTACAGATGTGGAGATTACCTCTCTCCTTGTATCACAGGGCAGTATCTGAATTGTGTATACAGACATTTGCACATACTAGCTCATCATAAAAGCATGAACTATTTTGGATTTTTTTTTTCTCCCAGGTATTTTTTGAGTCCAAATGCATTTTCATTGTGCTTACAAATTTTAATTGAAAAGGGTTTGGTTTTTTGCTTATGTTTTTTGTTGTTGGTTTGGTTTGGTTTGTTTTTTTAATTCTACCAAAATGTCATTTAAGAGTTTTAGCAAAAGGCCTTTCAAAAGGCATGCATTAAAAGTGAGGGAGAAATTGCTCACCGGGGTATTTCTTTGTAAGTTTGGAGCTGATTATATATGACTGTAAAGGGTCTTCTTAGCAAACTTCAGGATAACCAAAATATTGCAGGTTCTTTTTGACCTTGATTAGGGAATAGCATCCACCCTCAGTTAGTACACTGATGATACAAAGCTGGGAGGGGTGGCTGACACACAGGAACACTGCGCTGCCATCCAGCGAGACCTGGACAGGCTGGAGAGCTGGGCAGGGAGAAATCTAATGAAATTCAACAAGAGCAAGTGTAAAGTCTTGCACCTGGGGAGGAATAACCATCTGTATCAGTACAGGCTGGGAGATGACGTGCTGGAGCTCTGTGGAGAAGGACCTGGGGGTCCTGGTTGATGACAGGTTGGCTATGAGCCAGCAGTGTGCACTGGTGGCTAAGAGAGCCAATGGGATCCTGGGATGCATCAGGAAGAGTGTGTCCAGCAGGTCGAAGGAGGTGATCCTCCCCCTCTACTCTGCCTTGGTCAGGCCCCACCTGGAGTACTGTGTCCAGTTCTGGGCTCCCTGGTATAAAAAAGACAGGGACCTCCTGGAGAGAGTCCAGAGAAGGGCTACGAAGATGATTAAGGGCCTGGAACATCTCCCGTAT
>VZTU01025649.1:16040-31367 GCA_013400835.1 Zapornia atra
AACTGCATTCTGAAAAAGAGGAACTTTCTGCAATGAGGGAAGAGTACATGGCACTGCACATTTAATGCAGGCCATAGTAGAACACTGAGAATTTACCAGTGAATATAGCTAACATTGTAAGTAATGCAAAGGTAATCCTAAAATAGCTTTGTTGAAAAAATGTTGAATGTGACACTTTTTTTTTCCCCCTAAAGGTTTGAATATGCAAGACAATGATTTTAAAACTCTGAAACTCATAGCTCTGTTTTGGCTTCTTTGGGAGCTTTGGAGTTCTTTATTTATAATTCAAAATAGGCAATGTTGTACTGGTGCTAACCAGAAGACAGGAATTCGTAAGCCCAGCAAATTAATGCATCTGTGGATAAGAACGAGAAAGATGGCACACCTGGTTTGCCCCAGCAGCCTTGTTTTGTTTGGTATAGTGGCAGCATGATAAAAAGTAAACATTGAAACTATTCTAGAGCAAAAATGGTAACAGATTCAGAGTTTTTGTGAAAGCAGGTAGTTTAGATATTTTGAGTTCTTCCTACATGAATGTGTGCGTTCCTAAGACGTGTTTCTTGCTGGATTTATAATCCCCATTTGGGGGCAATTAGTATGCTTTTAATGATTCATTCTGAATTTGCTTACTCTTCTGAATAAAGTGTACTGAATATGGAATGTAAAATATTTATTTGGCTTGATAAATTAAGGTTAGTCAGGAGATGCGATTTTAAGGCTTTATTCTTTGTTTTTAAGCTTCAGCTGTGTTTTTGCTGAGGCTTCAGCTTTAATGGAACCCTATATTACTTTTTCATAGCAAGCAGTAAAGGAGAATATGAGAAGAAGAGAAGCAGAAGAAAAACAGAGACGTGCTAAAATAGCTAAGGAGAAAGCAGAAAAAGAAAAACAAGAGAGGCAACAGAAAAAGAAGCGCTTGCTGGAAATGAAAACTGGTAAGTAATACAGAAAAAGCACTTACCTAGCTTTTTACTAGAAATAAAGCTGCTGTTTTTCATTATCTGTATGTGCTATGAGAAAAGACTGAATAAATGAAGGATTTTCACCAATTAAAGTTTACAGAAGAGATGTTCTTAAATGTTGCTTTGTTAGTGAGCTGCTGTAATTACCTGTTTTCCCCAGGCTAGCCTATTTTAGAACTCAAAATGCTTCTTAGTATTTTTTGCATTAGAATATATTGAACTTTGTGTGACCAAGAATAAGTTCAGTTATGCTAAGAACCCCTTACCTTACCTGAGAATGGGCATTTTCCAAATGACAAAGCCATTTTGTTTCTTTAAACTAAGGCTACATATTCATTTTTGTTCTTTCATGCGAATAAGCCCTTCCTGAAGTACTCTGGATTTTTCTTTGAGTGTGTCAATTGTTATTTCAGTAGGTCCCTATTGAAACACCTTAAAAGAAACCTCAGCCATGCATTTTTAAAGTCACTCATTTATGCTGTGTTGTCTTTTGTACCAAGAGACAGCAGATACTGTGAGTTCTTTGTTATTAAAAAAGATGTAAGATGATCCTCTATACTGTTATATTTTATTCCAGACTGATCTTCTGGAATCCCTCAGAATGATAGATGACTTACTGTGTATCATGAGCTACTCTCTCTTCCTCTCTTCCTCTCTTCCTCTCTTCCTCTCTTCCTCTCTTCCTCTCTTCCTCTCTTCCTCTCTTCCTCTCTTCCTCTCTTCCTCTCTTCCTCTCTTCCTCTCTTCCTCTCTTCCTCTCTTCCTCTCTTCCTCTCTTCCTCTCTTCCTCTCTTNCTTTCTCTCTCTCTCTCTCTTTCTCTCTCTCTCTCTCTTTCTCTCTCTCTTTCTCTCTCTCTCTTTCTCTCTCTCTCTTTCTCTCTCTCCCTTTCTCCCTTCCTCCCTTTCTCCCTTTCTCCCCTTCCTTTCCTTCCTTCCCTTCCTTCCTTCTTTTTTCTTTTTTTTTTTTCTTTTCTTTTCTGGAGCAGATCTTGTTAAACAGTTCTCCACTCAAACCCTGGTCAGCACCTTTGGCATAAATGATTATCTGTCTCTGCCACATTTCACTAATAGCCAGAATAGGTATGTTTAGTTCCAGAGATTCTTCAGACCAAAAGTCTTTGATTTATTTTCATGAGAACATTCATATCCTGAAGTGTGAGACTAAAGCTCTCTGTTAAGATGGGAAGCCAGGCAGCTGCCCTCTGAACACTGAAATTCTAATTCTTTAGAAGTAAATTTGAGACCTAATCAGAAAACTACCAGTTACAATCTTTTTTTAAAGCTCATAGAAGATAAAGGAGGATGCAGAACACTGGCAAGGGGTAAAACTGATTTTGTTAGGTATTCTTCTCTCAAGCATGTTCTATGTAGTGACTGGTAGTGCTTTGGATGGAAAATTGAATCTTTCAAGAAAAATGAAAGGTCCTTTCAAGTCTTACTCTTCATAAAGTCATGTTCAGGCTTTCCAGAATACAGGTAACAGTGTTGTGGACTTACAAGTTATATACCCAGATGCGTATCTAGGCCTCTAATAGTTAAACCTACTTCTTCAGCCAGTGTAGCAGGGAACTGCTTCCTTGTCATCTAGGGATCAGCTAAATCATTGAGTAAATAGCTGGTCTGTCTCTTAGCTGCTTGTTTCTTTATTAACTCATGTAAGTGTATAGGAAGAGGTTTCTTGTTAGCAGCTACTTAAGGTTCAGTCTGGAATGACTGATCTTAACAGCAGCAGATGGGAAATGATATTAGGATCACATGAAGTTGTAAATGTCTAGAGTCTGATATTCACTAAATTGCCCACCAATGAGGTTTTGGAGTTTTTGTTCTGCAGAGCTCCTTGTAAGCTGTTTTATTTTTTTTTTCCCCCTTGATTGTAACATTGTTTTAAAAGTCTATTAGAAAACCCAAATTTTGGCAGTGGGAACTACCTGTGGTATATTTATTTGTCAGGAGGGACAGTGACAGTGGTATGAAAAGCAGGGGGGCAGGGTTTTTTATTATTTTAGCTGCCTTATTGAAACTGGAGTTGCTACTTGAAGAGACATAACGTTGCTCTGATTCTGATGGAAGAGTAACATGAAGTTCAAGAATTTTCTTCTCATTAAGAATCTGTAAATCAGTCACAGAATATTTACATCTGACCTACTGACAATTTTCTCACCAGGTCCTCCCTCTGTCAAAATACCTAAACACTCTGACAGGTACTGGTCCAAAAGGAGGGACAGGTGACTCAGATTCACCAATTCCATGCCTTGTTCTTTTATGTTTATCTTTCCTTTCTTCATTTGCATAAGCTCCATCTGTCGTATGTAAATTAGCAAGCATGGTCAAAAAAGGGAAGTTTTGAGACTGTGGCTTATGGGTCAGTGGTAAAGGTTACCAAGGTTACCCCCCACACCTTTAACTTTCACCCAGTTATCATGTTTTTTACAGTTAGTCCTTACAGTCCTTTTTCCTGTGGTTTGAATATGTTTAAAATATATTTGGGTTGCTCTGGGGACCTTCATCTCCGAATTGTGACTAAGTTCCTCTTTAACTTCCACATATTCCAAACAGTTCTTGTGAAGGTGGCAACAAGGACAGAAAGGGAAATGGGGGCATCCAAACAACCTTAAGCTCTATTCAGTCTCCTACACACTCTTACCTGGAGAGTGACGGTCGAGCAACTGAATTTTGCTGCATAACATTTATGTATATGGTGGCTAGATCAGATGTTGGATTTGTAGAAACATTATGTCATTTATTGCTGGAATGGAGTAGTGTACTGTACATCTGGAGTACTGTGTCCAGATCTGGGGCCCCCAATACAAGAAAGATGTGGAACTGTTGGAGAGGGTTCAGAGGAGGGCCACGAGGATGATTAGAGGGCTGGAGCACCTGCCCTACAAAGAGAGGCTGAGGGAGCTGGGCTTGTTCAGCCTGGAGAAGAGAAGGCTGCGGGGGGACCTCATTGCAGCCTTCCAGTACCTGAAGGGAGCTTATANGCCTGGAGGTTGGTGGCCCTGCCTGTGGCAGGGGGGTTGGAACTCTATGATCCTTGGGGTTCCTTCCAACCCATGCCATTCTATGATTCTATGATCTCCACTCTTCATTTTTCAGTAGCAGTGCTTTTTAACTGAAAATGACTTTAAGGTTAGGGATGCCTTCGTGCTACATGTCCCTTTAGTTTCTTAACTGTTTTTATTAAACCTTTAAAAAAAAACCCAAACCACCAAACAAACCAAAAAAAGAAACAAACAAAAAACCCCAAACAACAGCAGGAACAAAAATAAACCACCCCCCCAAAAAAAATCAACCCCACCTTAGTAGACTGACAATCATAACAGCACTGGTTATGCTAATAACTTAAGCCTTACGCATTATTTATCATTATATGAGGGAAAATTCCGTTACTAAAAGGCTTGTCAAGCATTGGAACAGGCTGCCCTGTGAAGTGCTTTAGTCACCATCCCTGGAGGTACCTATGCCATGGAGGTGTGAAGCTTAGGAACATGGTTTACTGGTTGGACTTGGCAGTGTTGGGCCAACAGTGTGACTTGATCTTAAAGGTCTTTCCCAACCAAAATGATTCTGATCACTCCGAATTAGTTCTTACAATCACTACCATTACATATTCAAAGCAGTCAGTCCTTAACGTGTCCTAAATTTGATGCGAATATTAAATCCCATGAAGCTGATACTGTAGAGTTGGCGATGATGGATATCAGTGATGGTCTCAGTTGACAAGATGGCATGTTCAAACTTGAGAGGTCTTCTGCAAGGGAAGCTGGAACAGAAATGTTTGGGTTTTTTGGTGGTTTTTTTTTTTCCTTCTCTACTATATTTCCTTCCCCAACCCAGTTCAGGATCTTTATTTAGAATGGTTTAGTTTCTAGACAGTCCCCAAACCTCTTGTCTTGATTACAGAATGCAAAATCCTTCAGGGGGTGTTAATTACCCAGGCCACTTCAGTGCCTACATCTGGATGTTTTTCCCTTCCTTAACTGCTGCTTTTCTTAATGTAAAAACAGTCTTTTCCCAGTGCTTGAGGTTGTGAGGGTTTTTCATTGACTGTTACTTGGCCGTTAGTGACTAGTTTATAGCTCAGGAGCTTCTGCTTTCAGCCCATACCTTTCAAGGCCTCAGCTGCTACCTAATGCTTAAACAGGATTTATATCATCATCCTAAAGTTGTTTTGTTAACCACTGGTTTCATTTATAAAACAGATAGTTAACATGTCCTAGATTCTTCTTTGTTCTTTGGTTTCCTTTGGCTTTCATTTTCCTCTGGAAGCTCTTTGAAGGGAAGGGTTTTGTTGCCTATGGTCCCACCTTCAGCTGCATAAGGTGGAGGAAAGGGTGAGTCATTTCTTTGCATAAAAGTGACCTACATAATACTGCAGACGTTTTTAGCTGTTTGGACGGTATTTACTGACTTTTTTTTTTTCACACACAAAAACTTAAGATCTTAAAGAAATATGTCCCAAAATATAGATTTTATTATTATCTACTAAAAATATGAGTCGAGCCAGTAAGTTGCATATAGCACATTGGGACCGTGTTATACCAGGTTTGGATAGCACTACAAAGATTGTATTAGTTGAAAAGGAAAATTATTCTGGGTTTACTGTAACTCCTGATTTTTAGCTTAAACTACTTGAGCAGAGAGGGAGTTCCTTCTGGTTGAAAACAGTAATTTCATCAGCAGTAATTTACATGTACTGCAAACATGATATCTGATGTGGTCCTGCAATACACCAGCCTTCTCACAAACTCCTAACAGTCTTTCTCAGCTTGTGTTGTGCATTTGATATATGCATGACAATTCAGCTGTCTAGATCACAGCTTACACTCTGTCATCCCTAATGTCCTGGTTCTGGCCAGGACAGGTGAGCCAAGTTGCCTCTGGCTGTTTTTCACACCACGTGACATCACGCTGGTCCAGGAGGGACAGGTCAGCGCCACTCAGGGGCAGTCCTAGTGCGGTTGGGTGTTGGGTCAGTCATCGCATCAGTGCAGTGCTCAGTGTTATCACCAGGTGTGTGAGTGTGTGAATTCTGCCATGGCTCTGTTGTTTGTTGTTCCCCTTTCATGGTGCTGTGTCAGTAACTGTCCTTATCCCAACCCATGGGGTCTCTGTCTGTTTCCCCTTCGGTGGAGGGGTGAGCGAGCGGCACGTGGTGCTTGGCCTGGGGCTGAACCACGACACACTGCATCAGACTACTGTTACACCATGTTCAGGGTTGATATGATATTAATTAAATATGTGCACTATGTGGTAAGTTTTAATTGTTTTCAGTTTGGATTTTTTTTCTATTTCAGATACAAATATTTATGTCAGTGTTCTGTAGGTTGTGAAATAAGTAGTGTTCTGTGAATATGCAGTGCAGCATTTTTCAGAAAAACTTAAAATTTTAGGTAGATTTAAAATATAAATTTGGACCTCTGCTAATAAGACTGTAGATTTTTGTTATTACGTGGATTTGTTTGACTTCCTCTCATGCAAGTATTTTTTAGAGATTTGGACCTGAAGACAATGTCTGATTTAGATCCCTTTAAATTGTAATTTACTGCAGTGCTCAGGATTTCCAAACAATTCACTGATACAGAAGACTGAGAGTCTTAAGTTTACATAACTAAAATATCAGCTCCATATTTTCCCTTTCAGCTCCTTCCTAACTTGAAGTGTGGAACTGAGTAAAAATTTATAATGTCTAAGCGATGAACAGTACTTGGTATTTTCAAGTTTATGATCATAGAATCACAGACTGGTTTGGGTTGGAAGAGACCTCAAAGATATCTAGTTCCAACGTTCCTTTTTGTGATATTAAAATCTGTCCTCTACATACTCTCTGGGATTCAAGTGAGATGCATCATGAGATGCTTTGTCAATAAGATTGTTTTACTTGCTTCTGTGAAGCCAGTTCAAACTATCACATGCTATCACTCCAATGGTAAATAGCCAGTGGAAGGGGATCTTTATGTAAATGCCACTTGTCTGCATACTATTAACATTCAGATACATGCTTTCTCATGCTGTTCAGATTCTCAGTAGAAAGCACACCAATCAATTATTTTGATCTTATCACAGTGTAAAGAATTCTATAATTGTGATAACACCAGCTAAATTTATTGTAATATAATTGAGAACTCCATCATTGTGGCATCTTCATTGTGTCTTACTTTGAATACTATTTAAGTAACAAGCTGCTTTAATCAGTAGTTATTTACAAAGGCTGCCCTTTCTTAGGCAAAAGCAGTGAAGTGATGCCAAAATGTTGTCTTAAACATCTTATTTCCAATCTAGAGTATTAGTTTGTTTTCAATTGTGTTACTCAGTTTACTTTTATCATGACTAGCTGGTTTTAAATCCATCTTTATCAGTTCATTTGGACAGTTATGACCTTATTTGCAGTCAATTCTGCAGCATTTATTTTTGCAGAGGTTTTAGATTGTTTATCTGGTTTTGGAAAAAAAACCATTCATGTCTCACAAACTTGCTAAAAGTGTTTTAGGTTTTGGTTCTTCAAACATTTACTACTTCATTACTGCCTGCTGGGTTGTGCAGTATGAATATTTTCATCAGTTCTTTTGTGTTCTGCAAAACAAAAGGATGCCATGGATCCCAGCACTGATATTTGAAACAATGAAAATAGTAAATGTACTTAGGTAATTAAAATTCAGATTCCAACAGATAAAAGGGCTTGCCTTAGAAATAAATTTTTAAAAAACCCCAAACCTACTCATCTTAGTAGGTAGCCTCAAAGGCCTTATTTTCCCTCCCTAGCTCAGGTTCACAAGGCCTCTATTTTATTAATTTCTTCTCACTGGGAGAAGAAAATCAATACTTCTTAATAGTATTCCTTTCCTCTGAGGGGAGTGAGGGACTGCAAATGTTGCTGATTATAAAAAATCTGCTCATGTTCCATTATAACTGAGATTACATCAGTAGTTTCTAATGTATGTTGATAACTTGTTTCAAAATGTCTGCTGGGCTACTTTCCTGAAAAAACATGTTTTAGACAATAGTAGGTTTATTGCTAGATTTTGGGCAGTTTTGGGTTTGTGTGTGTTTAATGTGGCTAGTTTTGCTGTGAAGAGGACAAAAGTTCTTACAGGGCTATATAAAGAAATCCTGAAGGTATAATATTAATATCCAATGACTTGTGTAAGGGCTGTCTTCTCTAGGGAGTTTCCCCTTTTGGAATTTTGACTGCTCTGCTCATTTCAGTTCCCCCCTGGTGCTGATAACTCTTTCCAGTTGTGCCATGATGGCCTCCACTTACCTTCAAATTGGACCCTCTTCACCCAGGGGATTCCTGAGATCACTTTTTGTTACTTAAATTATTCTTAAGGATTGTTTTTTTTTTTTTATCTTCTTCCTCTATTGTTAAATAACAACGAGCACTGTAGGAACTAATAGAGTTCCCTACTCAGTATGTACTCATGTTAATACTTAGTGGACAGTAAGCTCATTACAAGCTTGCAAAGTAGATCTAATTTTGCTTTATGTCAATTAAAAAAAATTTTAAAATTACTATTTATGAGGAACTAGTAGTGACAGACATTGACCACAAATCCACCAGAAAGGATGTCACTTGGTAAGTCACTAAGTATGGAGGTTGTTTCTGAGCTGCAACTGTACTGTTTTTCACAAAGTGTAAATTACTGAGAATAGATGTTCCCTTGAGAATAATTGTCACATTTGTGATTGAAAATTATATAGGGAATGGTAAAATGCAGGTACGTTCAGTTGACCTGAGAAGCAACATGTGATACATCTGCAGAAGCCAGAGCAAAAGATGAGATACAGCAAAACCTGACCAAGTCTCACACTGCAAGATAGGTATTCAGGGAATTGGATGGTTTTTAGTGCAAGAAAAATGGAACAATCTGAACGTATATAAATTAAAACCCAACAACTAATAGTCACAAATCATGTTCTAACAAAGTCTTGAAGGTCCTAGATCTTCTGAAGCATGGAAGTATAGTTCATTCACTTTGTTGGCAACTCCTGGGTTCAGAATGCAGCAGCTGCTATTCATTTGTTCAAGCAGTAGCTCTAAAAGAACAAGATGTTTAGAAGAAACAGTTCTTTTTCTGCTTGAAAAATTTACTTAGAAGTGGAACGTTTGGAGATAGTAGCTAAAGGGTATTTGTAAAACTCAGGTTTACACAAAGCCCCTGAAAAAAAATAAGTAGAGGCTGTAGATGTGAGAGTGAGAAATAGTCAAAATGAACAGAGTTGTTGAAGAAGTTAAGGGTCATTAAAGTAATGGCTGTAGATGAACATTCTCATAGGACTTGTCATTTATGTTGTAGCAGTAAAACTTCTAAACAAATGTGAAGAGGAAGCTGCAACTATAAAATGTCATTACCAAGAAAAAAGCAAAAGAAAATTTAATCTCTGGAGCCACCTTTGGGATTAAGAGCTCTGACATTTATGCAGGTAGTAGATTTTGGTTTGAGTAAGCATTTCCTACTCCAAAGGAGTACCTCACATAAGGAGGTATACATCAGAGTCCTCTTTAAACTCTCACTCCTGCTATGTGTAAATGCTTTTATTCTTTCCCTTTCTTCTGAATCATGAAAAGTTTCTTCTCTCAAGTTGCAGAGGAGGGGAGGAATAAATATCCTTACTAAAGCATTGGAGGGTATGCTTTATTTTTCTTTCCTTAGTCCAAGGTTGTAAAAGAGCCAAGAACCTCCTCTGTCATTGTTGCAAAGCTAGCAGAAGAGAAGGTCATGTCTCCAACTTTTCCTTCAAACTGAGTCTGCTGCTGCTTCTATTTCTATGCTGTTCACTGTGACGCTTATCTTCACTCAGCAATACCTCAGTGGTTGTACAGAAGTACAGTCTTGTTACTGCATACCAAAATATTCTTGCTCTGAAGCTTGCTGACAAAAGTTCCTTGATTTCTCTGGCAGTTTCTATCCACTGAAAACTATTAAATGCAAGTATGAAGTCTTTGAATCACAAACTGCTGGAGTCCAAGAGACCATTCTAGAAATGTCATTACGTGTTTGTACTGTCCTTTTTATAGATGCCTGCTATTGGCTACTAGGGCCTGAAGGATGCAGGGCTAGGTGAACCTTTGATCTGACCTTCCTGGGTATTTTGTGCCAAAGCCAAACAAAAAGGGTCTTGCCCACCCACAGCTGCCCAGAAGCTTTCCTTCAATTAAGCTCAGTCATATACTTGAGTCAGAACTTTATCACATCATGATTATATAACTTTTAAATTTCCTTCAGGCCCTCATCTCAGTAGCACAACTGCCAATATGACTGATCATTGTGCTTATTTTCTGATTTATCAGTTGTTTATAAATTTGAGTAGAAATAGTAATGTCTCTCCCTGTGCTCAGTGAACTTCTTCAGAGGCACACAGTAACTGTACATGCCCATACACATATATTTAGCTATATATATTCTTGTAAGAAGATCTGTTCAGTTATGAATGCTACTAGAGTGGTTTAAACTCATTTCTAATTTAAATTGTAATTCATATGTCTCAATAATAGATGGTTTGGTTTGGTTTGGTTTGGTTTTTTTTCCCCTTTGTCAAACAACACTAATGAAAATACTAGGGTTTTTGCCAGTCTGGAAAGCAGAATAGTTGCGTTCTTGTCAGTGTTGTTGGAGTTGGAGCTGTGGTGTGTAAAGAAAATAGAAAAATCATTCTTTAACAGTGAAACTTACTGTCTGACTTCTTTATATGTAACTGACAGTTCCCACTATTAGCTTTCCTATCAAATCTTAATCTTTGATAACAGTGCATAAGGTTGATCTGTTTTAGTTATGAGAGATTAAATATATGTAACTAAACCTTAGCAATCTGCTTAATTTAGCATTTTTATATTTCCACTAAAAAGTCTCAACATCCCTAGAGAATAGAAAAAGGACTACAAGAGGATTGTGTCTTTAAACTGGCTTTTAAAAATATTATCAGGTAATGCAATATATAATGCATTACTTAAATATTCAGTGGTTTTGAGTTGATGAGAGAGTAGGTGTGTATGTAGGTAAATAATTTCATTTTCAGACTGTTAGTTACTCTCTGTGGATGTGGTGGAAAGGTAAACTCTTTTTTTGTTGTACTCTTTTTATGTTTCGAGTTTCCATTGTAGATGGATAACCTGTTCTAGCTTTTGACCACTCTCAACAGGAAAAAAAAGATCTTATGTTTGAATGCAATTTCCTGTAATTCAGTTTGTGTATGTTGCCTCCTATGCTGTCTCTGGGCACCTCTGAGATGAGTCTGGCTAAGTCATCTTACACCCCACACAGTCTCCCATCAGGCAGTTACATATATTGATAAGATTCCCCGTAGCCTTATCTTCTCTGGGCTGAACAGTCCCAGGTCTCCCATCATGTTCTCATATGAGAGATACTCTAGTCCCTTTGATCATCTTTGCGGCCTTTGACTGACTTTGGACATGTTTGTGCCTCCCTTGTACTGGAGAGCCTGGACCTGGACCAAGCACTGCAGGTATCTCTCACCATTGCTGAGCAGAGGGTAGGAGAACCTCTCTTGACTTACTATCAATGCTTTTCTTTGGTTATCTTGGCCACAAAAGTGCAATACTGACTTATGGCCAATGTTGTTTACCAGAACCCTCAACATTATTTTTTTAAAAGTCTTTTTCCAGCCAGACTGCCCCCACCTGCACTGGTGTATGGGGTTGTGGCTCATCACATGCAGGTCTTTGTTGAGTTTCATTAAGATGTCTGTCTACCCATTTCTCCAACTTGTCAAGGTCCTTCTGAATGGTAGCATGACTATCCAGTGTGTCAACTGGTACTCTGAATTTTGTTCCATCATCCAAGTCACGAAAGAAGAGGTTACAAATATTGGCCCTGGTATCAAGTCTTGGGGTACTCTACTCCAAATGCTTGGCTTTTTTTTTTTTTTTAAGCTTCTATGAGTCACATTTACCTCAGGAAAAGGTTTTTTTTAGGGATCTCTCTCAGAAAAACTTCCTCTGACAAAGTTCTACAGGATCTGGAAACAATATAAATGATCCTGGTTAATCTCTGTGGAAAATGAGATTACAGCAGCTTTCTTCCCAGAAAGAATGGGATTTATAGACACATGATGAACATCAGAAATTCGTACATTTTTATAATAAAGTTCAATATTAAGATGATTTCACTTACTTAAATGGGGAATTGTGATCCAGTTGAGATGCAGAAATAGATATCTTACATCACTGAAGTGTTCTTATATCGCTGTGGTGCAGAAACACCTCTAAACCACACAGTTTGTCTTTTGGTTTTTATGCTGTGAGTTACTGGCCTTAATTTCAGCAACTGGTTCGAAAGGAGCAGCTGTCTTTCAGAGTTCATGAAGGATGCATTAGTTTGCATTTCACTTGTTTTCTGCTCTTTTGAACTTGGGACACACTTTCACTCATACACATAGAATGTACCAGAAAAGCACTTTAGGACAACTCATCGACGGAACAGTTTCAGGAAGAGCAAACAAGATGATGGCATAAAACCCACTCCCATCAGTGAGAAGATTTATGGAATAGGTCATTAGTGGAAAGTATACCTTGTTATGGTACACTTGCCTAGGGCTTTGAAGCAGTAGCAGAGGCTTACTACTTTGTGTTGGGCATCAGTAAGAAATGTAACTGACTCTTCTGATTGTAGACTAAACTGTTTATGTGATTTCTGAGAGAGATACAAATGTGTTCCACTTTTGGGAAGGGTTGGTGTGTCCCTTTCTCCTGAATTAACTGCTGAGGAGAGACAAGTGAATAGTGATATTTCTGGCAAAAGCTGTATTTAACACTTTTTAAATCTAAAAGGAACTGTCCTTTCAGCAAGTCCATCCAAGGCACACTTGGCAGCTATTTCTGCTTTGCACCTGTACATTGGGAATTTTCTTTTCCTCACTGTAATGTAACAAGGCTCTTGCAAGACTTGATTAGGGGCAAAGGAGCTGGTGTCATGGCTCTAGTCTGCACCTTTGCTGAAACTTGGACTGATAGCCATGTATTCCTTCACTCACCTGTCAGTAAGGGTTTTCTGAGTAGTGATATGGCTTTTACCAGAAAAAGCCTTTGAGCAAGTTCAAATTGAAGTCTGTTTGTGCCCTACATTTTCTGGACAAAGATGCCCTTAAAACCCACCACAATTTCTATGTAAGTTTGTATCTGAATTTCATTGGAGTGAAGTCTGAGTTTAGGCAGTTGCATTTTTAAACATTTTGAAACCTTCCCTTCTCTGGACCTTAAAATTGCTTTGTATTTTTCTGTTGGCAATATAAGGGCCTTCAAAAAGTCTTCTGGCTTGTTCATACGTAAGGCTGAATCTGGCTGCCTGAGAGTCTTGAGATTTAAAGGATGGAACCAATTCCAAAATACTGGAGCTTCAGCACTGATGGCTGAAATTGTCTCCCTTTGAGATCTTTTGTTCTGCTCCCTGGAGCTGAAGTCACTCAACGCTATACCATTTCAAAAGCTTTTCTCTTGTGATGTTCAGAGAATGGTCTTTCAATTTTTACTCAGATGGAGACCTTTAGTCAGCTGAGCATTGTTTTCTAGGCTATACTGGTCAAAATCAATCACCATACAAACGAAAATACAGGACTTTTTATGAGGTCATGAAAGGAAATATGCAACAATAACAAATACAAAAGATGTATCTGTCTTTTTTTCTTCTTCTTCACCTTGTGTGAATAATCTGGGGAAATCTCTGCTGTCATTGTCCCAAGATGGGTATTTGGTTGACTCAGAAATTTTTGAACATTAAGGCACTACACACGATGTAGCTAAACTTGGAAGAAGGCCGCAAAGGGATTAAATTTCACCTGATCAAAAACAGGGTACAGCATATCCAACCTGAAATATATCCAGAGCTGATGAGGGGGCAGGGGGAGGGGGAAGCAGTTTGTAATCTAGTTAAAGCAAGAATAAAAAATATTAATTCTGGTAGTTATCAAATTGTAAGATCAGGACTCAATTCTTCAGAGAAGACAAACAAATCCAGTAGCTTCAGCACTCTAAGTCTGTCTTTAACTTTTATAAAATCTTAAGTTTGAAGATGATAGATAATTAAAGACTTTGATAATTCAGATAACTTGATGAGTTAGCCCTCAAGTTTTTGCACCCTTCTGTTACAGCTATGAAATATTAGGGTCTGTTTTTAATCTCTACATTTGTCCAAAGTCTGCAGTTTTAATTTCAGATGAGGCTTAATATTCTGAAGTTTGCTTTAGCACCTGTTCCTTTCCACTACTTATATCACAACAAAAAGCTGTATGTAATTGCTGTGGCATAAATAGATCCCAGTGGAAAATGACAATCAGTGTTCCTGTAGATAAATCTCTTAAGTGCACAGACTGAGTAGGCAACATCAACAGAAACCATGTTAAATAATTCTTGGTTTGTTTTATTCTGAAGCTCCTTAGTATTTTTCTCAATAAGAGTTAAAAAAAGCAGATTTTTTTTTTTAAAGGAGTAGTTGAATTAGACTGAGATTCCTTGAAAGAGAGAAAGGATATTATATTATTATTATATGTTTTTCTCCTGGTAAAATGAACTTCTGGAGTCCTAGTGTTGAGCATGATGTTTCAGTTTATATTGGACAGAAGCAGGGGAACTGTAAAAATGAAATATTTTTTCATCTAAAGTGTGGTGGGTTGACCGTGTCTGTACCCCAGGTGCCCACCAAGCTGCTCTTTCACTTTCCTCCTCAGCAGGACAGGAGTTGGGGGAGAAAAGAAAATGGGAAAAAAAACCCTTCTGCAGGTCAAGATAAAGACACTTTTAATAAAGCAAAAGACTGTGTGCAGACACAAAGGAAAACAAAACATCTATTCTCTCCTTCCCATCAGCAGGCAATGTCTGGCCACTTTTGGGGAAGCAGGGCTTTCTGTACACGTAGCAGTTGCTCTGGAGGACAAATGTGCTAAATGAAAAATATGCCCCTTTCCTCCTCCTTTCTCTTCACTTCTGTTGATGAGCAGACATCATATGGTACGGAATCACAGAATCACAGAATCGTAGGGGTTGGAAGGGACCTCGAGAGATCATCGGGTCCAACCCCCCTGCCAAAGCAGCTCCCCAGCTCATATTGCACAGACAGACATCCAGACGGGTCTCCAGAGATGGAGACTCCACCACCTCCCTGGGCAGCCTGTCCCAGGGCTCTGTCACTCTCATTGTGAAAAAGTTCTTCTGCATGTTGGTGCGGAACTTCCTGTGCTCTAATTTGCAGCCATTGTCCCTTGTCCTGTCCCCACAGACCACTGAAAAGGGGCTGGCCAATTCCCCCTGCATCCTATGTCTAAGATATTTATAAGCATTAATTAGGTCCCCCCTAAGTCTTCTCTAGACTGAGCAGTCTCAGCTCACACAGCCTTTCCTCATTGGGGAGAT
>VZTU01025650.1:8231-43096 GCA_013400835.1 Zapornia atra
CCCAGACCAGTCTATGATTCCATGATTCCCTGTCCTGGTGAGAGGAGCATGCAGCAGGACAGCGTTCCTGCTGGCTGGTGGGTCCATGCAGAGCCATGGCTGTTCTGCTCTCCCAGGGCCTTTGCTGGGCAGAGCTGCTGTTTCCCCAGCATCCCCGAGCGCCTGGGAACACGACCACATTGAGTTTAATTATCACTCTGGTGAAGTACAGCCCAGGTAAGGGGTGCCTGCCCTAATACCCCTTTAGCACTGGTTCTGCAACACATTTGTGTGAGAACATGAAGAAGGAAAGCCTGGGAATTATTTCTTTTATGTACATGCAGCTTAAATGAACCCAGAATTAAACTGATGGGCATATCATGGCTTCAAATGAATGGCCTCAGCAGCTCCAATGACAAATCTGTAAGTGAGTTAAATATAATCTGGGTCCCTTTTGCCTCTGTCCTTAGCAGCCTGGTATTTTCCATCTAAAAGACAGTGATTTCACCAGCATTTAATGGAGCTGGAAGCCAAAGCACAATAAAACTCTCTATACAAGCGAGCAGGATAAGTGAGGAAATGGATAATGGGGTGGTTAATGCTGTTAAATACCTTGTGCTTAATGCTGGCAGGTCGATTGGTTTTGCCAATATAAAGTTTTAAGTGGTTGGAGGTCTGGCCTGCTGGAAGCTTTCTCCAGAAATGACCCACCCCGTGCACTGAGGTGTAAATCAGACTGTTAACAGCCCCTGCTGTGATTTATTGCCCCTTTCCCATTGCTGTTTTGGGAAGGCTGTATTTTAAAATGTCATGTGCATCCTCATGCCCAGCCTGTGCCATGGTGGTTACAGCTGTGAGGACAGGCATGGAAGGAAAGCTGAGCACATGGAGCCCTGGAGCAGCCTGTGGGCAGCGTTGGGGCACCACAGACTCACAGAGCTGTAGGGGTTGGCAGAGCCCCCCAGAGCCCATGGGGTCCAACCCCCTGCCAAAGCAGGGTCCCCAGGACAGGGCACACAGGTCGGTGTCCAGACGGGGCTGGAATCTCTCCAGAGAAGGAGACTCCACACCCCCTGGGCAGCCTGTCCCAGGGCTCCCTCACCCTCACTGGGAAGAAGTTCTTCCCCACATTGGGGGGGAACTCCCTGTGCTCCAACTTGAGGCCATCACCCCTTGTCCTGTCCCCACAGACACTGAGCAGAGGCTGCCCATGTCCCCCTGTGTCCCACCCTTCAGCTATTGATCCCCATTGATCAGATCCCCTCCCAGTCTCTTCTCTCCAGGCTGAACAGCCCCAGCTCACCCAGCCTTTCCTCACAGGGGAGATGCTCCAGGCCCTTCATCATCTCNCCAGGTGGGGCCTGACCAGGGCAGAGCAGAGGGGGAGGATCCCCTCCTTTGACCTGCTGCCCACACTCCTCCTGATGCCCCCCAGGATCCCCTTGTCTCTCTCAGCCCCCAGTGCACACTGCTGGCTCATAGCCAACCTGTCATCAACCAGGACCCCCAGGTCCTTCTCCACAGAGCTCCTCTCCCCAGGTCACCCCCACTGCAGACTGCAGGGAGTGGGTCAGGAGAAGTGAAGAAGGGTACGTGGGAGAACAGCAGTCTCTGGGGAGAAGTGATGCACACGCCTTCTCGGGATGGTTTTGTGCTGCTCTGTGCCCTGTGTGGTGCTCAGTGCCATTCCCTGAGGCTGGAAGCAGGGGATACCTCCAGAGGAGCTCTGTGACTCCTGGGTGCCAGAGCTCCCTCAGTCCCAGCCACATCCCCACCTCCAGCAGCTGCTTCCCCAGCAGCTCGGGCTCCTCCAGCAGCAGGTCCCCCCCCCAGGAACGCTGGGCAGAGCTGCAAGCACGGTCCAAGGTCAGCTGGGCCTTCATGATGAATCACACTGTCTGTTAAGACCTTTGCCTCCCCTGGCTCACTGAAGCAGGGATTCACCTGAGCCTCCAGCATCACAAGAAGCTCTTGACCCACGTGAGGACTGTGGGTCAGGGCTGGGCAGGGGCTCAGCCGAGCCCTTCTCTGGGGCACGGCACCGTGTGGGTGCAGGGACCTGGGTGCAGAGGGACGTCCCGGTGCAGGTTTCAGTAGGATGTGGGGGAAAGACACTCCTGATGCAAGCCTGCTGGCTTGGAGGGCTGTCTGAGTGGTGCTGGGGCAGCTTATGGGGGGGTCTCCCCATCCCTGGTGATGGGACAGCCATTGTGCTCACATGGGGACCTATCCCCAGTGCTCTTTTCACTCTAAGACCACTCATAATCTGAAGATGCTTCATCTTGGTGACACTGCTGGGTGCTGTCCTGCTTGTCTTCTCCATCCATCCATGTTCCTGTTACTTACCACAGTGTATCTAGGGACTCCTTCTGCCTTGAACTCAGAGAGAGAGAAGACAAAGGAGTAAGAGAAATTCTGTTCTGTAGTGTAAGGAAGCCAACCCCTGTCCCTCAGTCTGTGGAACTGAAGGAGCTGCAGCTCAGGCAAGTGACAGGGCTTTGTGTTAAAGCTGCCAGTGTTCTGTTGGGAGCTTTGGCTTCTCCTGCCCAGCTGTAACTGAGTTGAATTTTTTCTGTGCCAGTTGTTTCCCTCAATTATTTCTTTTTCTTTTTAAACCCAGCCAAAGCACTCAACGATTTCTGTAAGAGCTCTTGGGGAAAGAAATATTTCCAGTGTAACCTCAATGATTTCTTGCTCCTGGTCCCATACCCAAACCCTGCTACTCCACTGTGTGCCACTGCTTTCCTCTTCTTGTAAGTGGTTTGGACCCACCGAGTTCAGACACAAGGAACAGCTGTGGGAGAGCAGGTTTCCTGGGCAGGGAGTACAGGGTAGGAGGGAAGGAGATGCCCTGTTTCTGGGCTGGAGGGCAAATCCTCTGAGGAGCAGCTGAGGGAGCTGGGGGTGTTGAGCCTGGAGAAGAGGAGGCTGAGGGGAGACCTTCTCCCCCCCTCCCCTGCCCTGCCAGGAGGGTGCAGAGAGGGGGGCGATGGTCTCTGCAGCCAGGGGACAGGAGATGGGACAAGGGGCAATGGGCTCAAGCTGCCCCAGGGCAGGGTCAGCTCAGCTGGGAGGGCAAAGTTCTTCCCTGGCAGAGTTGTGGGGCTGTGGCCCAGGCTGCCCAGGGAGGGGGCTGAGTCCCCAGCCCTGGGTGTGTTTAACAGAGGGGAGATGAGGTGCTCAGGGATCTGGTTTAGCACAGGACAGGAATGGGAGTAGGGGCTGGCTTTGGTGAGGGGGAGGATGTGTCCAGAGGGTCTCCTTATCCAGGCAATATGTTGTCCTAAGAATCTTACCCAGCTTTGCTCATGCTGCTGCGAAGCTCTGAGGGTTCTTGCATCTGAGATGCTGCAGTGACCAAGACTGAGCATCTCTGCCAAATGCCAAAGCCTTCCTGAAAGAGATTAAGGAGCAGTGCAGGCATGAGAGAATGAGGAGATACAAGGTTCAAATACAGCTTGAGAGACATAAGCTGCACAGGAACTGAGGGCACTGCAACACTGCTGCAGGAGAGGAGCCACACAGTTACCCAGAGAGCTCAAATTCATGCCCTGATGACTCTTGGGGTCACTTGGCTTTCATGCATGTCCCCCTGTGAATGGGCTTCAGCAAGGTGTCCTGTAACACCCACCCTGTGTCCCCCCTCCCCAGGGATAAGGAAGGGGCAGTGAGCTGCTCCATGTGCAAGTAATTAACCCTGGCTACCTGTCCTGGTCCTGGCCAGAGCCAACCCCCCAAGCAGCCAGCACAGGGGAACTGGGTCATCCCAGGTGAGCTGAGTTATCCTGGGCTGTTTCCCCACCCCCTGACATCACTCCCCCATGAAAGGGGCTGGCTGGGTGCCTCCTGGGTGCCTCCAGAGCAGTCTGAGTGTGGCCAGGCATTGGGTCAGTCCTTGCATTGTGCACACCCCGGATCACCAGGCTGGTAAGGTGCTCTGTGTTCTCACTGGGTGTGAGTGTAGCTGCCTGGTGTTGTTCTGCTTTCACAGTGATGCTGTCAGCAAACTGTCCTTATCCCACCCCGTGGAGGATCTGCCTGTTTGCCCTTTGCAGGTGAGCAGTGTGTGGTCTCAATCACTGGTTGGGGCTGAGCCACCACAGCCCTTCTTGGTGCTTGCTGGGGTCCCTGGAGGGTTGGGATAAGGGTAGATGTCACCCAACGGTGTTAAAAAGCTGTGATGAACTGTTTCTTGTGTTATTTGAAGAGGTGATGGTGCCAGTGATGTCTTGCCTGTTCCCCTGGCTTTGAGGTGAAGCCCCCCCTGCTCCATGCAGCCCCTGCCCAGGTGTTTATCCCCTTGGGAAGGGGGTGTAGGGCTGTGGTGTAGAGCACGCTCTTGGCATCTGGCCCTGTCCAGAAAGGCCCAAGGGCTACTGCATGGGGAGACTCAAGACTGACTGCTGGGCTTTGCAGTTGGGGCTAGAGAGGGTCTGAGGCTGGTACACACCAACAGACAGGAAATGCTGGCAGCCTATGAAGGTTTGAGCTGCTTTGGAAGTGAACAGAACTGCAGCCCAGCTCCTCCTGGCACCCCAACTGCCAGTCCTGGGCTGGGTGTTCATGCACCATGGCACTGGTGCCATGTGGAGCAAGTGGGTCACACTTACCACACAGAGGGCTTGACTAGGGAACCCAAATCACCCTGGGAGTGATCCCAGAGTGGCCAGGAGGCAAAGAGTTTGGATATCACTAGAGGAGGTGATGCTGAAGAGCCCCTGTGTATAGTGAACTGCCAGAAAAGGAGAAGCAGCGTGCCCTGCCCACTGATGGGCCCTGTTGCATTGTTAGCAGATGTGGAAGGCTGCTCTATGGAGTCCCACATAAGTTGCAGAAGCTGATGGAGAAGGTGAATGCAGCCAGTTTGCAGAGGTAAGAGCCACCCAGCTGGCTTTAAACATTGCCAAATGAGAAAGGGGGCCAAAGTGGTACCTCTCTGGTCACCATCCAGAAGTCATTAATGCCCTGAGGGGATGGTTGCAGCAATGGAAACAAGGCAACTGGCAGTGCAGAGGTATTTGAACCCATCTGGGCTGCTCCACTGTGGCAAGACATCTGTGCCTAGTTGGGGAACCTGACTGTGACATGTAGGTGCCCACGTACCCAGGAGCTGAGCCACTGAAGAGCAGCAAAACCCCCAGCAGGTCGGTCAGGCTGCTCAGATTGAAGTGCCTCAAGTAGACCTTGATTGGCAATGTAAGAGTGAGTTGTATCTCATTGGGCCCATGATGCTACAGCCAAAACTGCTCCCACCCAGGGGCACGACTGAACTCTTGGGTACGACTGCAAAGCCTCAGCGTGGCACCTGCCCAGCATCTTCCCAGCGATGCCCCCAGCACCCAGGGAGTGGCAGGGAGAGCTGTGCAGCCAGTGAGTACACTCCTTTCCAAGGGGTAAGTGAAGCCCACTCACACCTCTGGCTGGATCCTTCCATCCAAAGCAGTTATTCCAATGCCCTTGTAAGACACAATTAATTATACCACAAGTATATTGTTGGCACAATGAATTTGTTGTACAGGCTAATAGACCTAGGCTCAAAAATCACTTTGAGGCTGGGCTTGATTACTTTTTAAACTTAATTAAAATGTCTATTTTCCTGGCCCACAGTTCTCAGCATGGCCAAACACTGCTTGGGCTGTAGAAAGAAGTCTCCTTAAAGTGTCCAAGATGTTTATGTTTGAGAAACTGCTGCTGTGTGCACCAACTTTAGTGCTTTCCATAAAATTTTTATCCCTAATGTGAGCAATGTCTGTAAGATGTTATGGTGGAAGTGAATTTATAATGGTCCTCCTGAAGGGATAACAGCTCTGAGGCAGCTGTGCCAGTTATGCTGTGGATGAAGGGCAGAAATAAAAGAGGAGGGGGGTAATTAATTGTAAACATGTGAAAAATTAACAAGGGACCTCTTGTTAAAGTGGTTAGTGGAGAGGAGCCTCAGCCCATAGCCAGCTCCCAGGCTTCCAGCTCCCAGGCTTCCAGCTCAGCGTGGCCATGGATGGGGTCTGGGCCATCATCACCTCTCTGTTAATTGCTCTCTGCCTCATCAGCCTGGGATAGGAAGCTTTGGGAGGGATGCTGGTGCAGCCTGGGGTGTTGTCCCAAGTGTGTGGGACAGGAGATGGGTCCTCACTGCCTCTGGTGTCAGTGTGGGGCCTTGGAGAGCCCTCTGGAAAGGGCCTTGGGGCCAGGTGATGACAGCCTTGTGGGCAATGGCTGTGTGCTGGCCTTGTTAGGCTGATACTGGGGAAGCTGGTGGGTGGGAAGGTGTGTGCTGGGCTGTGAGGCTGCAGTAGCAGAGCCCCCAGCTGTTGGGGTGTTGGCAGAGCCCTGCCCAGGGGCAGGAGGTCTTGTGTCCTCAGACTGATGCTCCTTACTGTTCCACACTGACTTTTGGCCAACCCTCATGAGCAGCAGCCATGGCTGGATGAGGGGAGAGCATTGATCCTGGTGCTGAAGCTTTTGCCTCTTGGTTGATGGGTCTTGCTTGTGTGTTCTGGGGGAGGCAGCTTCATTCTGGGGAGGAGCTTGGCCTGCTGTGTGCTGCCCTTCTGCTGGGCTGTGCTTCACTGGTAAACTCCCTGCCTGTGCTGAGCTGTTGAGTGTTGCTGGTTCTTCAGTCTGCTCTGGAGCCTGGCTCATCATCACCAGGGCTCAGGGATGTCCAGAAGCTCATGAGGAAAACTTTGGGGTGGAAGTCTACTGGCCAAACCTCTCATGAATCATAGAATCATAGAATACCAGGCTGCTAAGGACAGAGGCAAAAGGGACCCAGATTATATTTAACTCACTCACAGATTTGTCATTGGAGCTGCTGAGGCCATTCATTTGAAGCCATGATATGCCCATCAGTTTAATTCTGGGTTCATTTAAGCTGCATGTACATAAAAGAAATAATTCCCAGGCTTTCCTTCTTCGTGTTCTCACACAAATGTGTTGCAGAACCAGTGCTAAAGGGGTATTAGGGCAGGCACCCCTTACCTGGGCTGTACTTCACCAGAGTGATAATTAAACTCAATGTGGTCGTGTTCCCAGGCGCTCGGGGATGCTGGGGAAACAGCAGCTCTGCCCAGCAAAGGCCCTGGGAGAGCAGAACAGCCATGGCTCTGCATGGACCCACCAGCCAGCAGGAACGCTGTCCTGCTGCATGCTCCTCTCACCAGGACAGGGAATCATGGAATCATAGACTGGGCTGGGAGGGACCCCAAGGGTCACAGAGCTCCAACCCCCTGCCACAGGCAGGGACACCAATCTCCAGGCCTGGAGCTACACAAGGTTGCCCAGGGCCCCATCCAACCTGGCCTTGAACACCCCCAGACACGGGGCACCCACCCCCTCTCTGGGCAGCCCCTTCCAGCCCCTCACCACTCTCTCTGCAAAGAACTTCCCCCCAATCTCTCCTCTCCCCCTTCCCTCCTCCAGCTTCACCCCATCCCCCTTGTCCTGCCAGTCTCTGCCCTTTCACAAGCTGATTCCCCTCCTGTGTCTCTGCTCCCTTCAGGGACTGGCAGGCTGCAGTGAGGTCCCCCCACAGCCTTCTCTTCTCCAGGCTGACCCAGCCCAGCCCCCTCAGGGAGTGTACATGAATGGGTTTGGGGGCTGTGTTGCTGCCAGGATAGGTGGGGTTTAAAGGAATGGTTCTAGTCCTGTGGTCAGGGGGTGTCTGAGAAGGCATCTGCCTGAGTCTGCAGACACCTTCCTGCTTTGGGGCCACCCTGGGGTGCCAGGACAGGGCTCAGTGGGGTGGCCTGAAGGCAGCATGGACAGGGCTTTCCTGCTTGAGGGGGAAATGAGTGAAGATGGTGGAAGGAGAGATGCTAAAGCTTTAAAAGCTGAGTAAAGCACAGCAGAGATGGACAAGGTGTGGGCATGGACAGCAGGAGGCAGAGGCCTGAAAGGCATAAGGAACTAAACCCACCACAGTTCTTGAGGGTGTGAGGTGGGAAGCTGGGGTTCAGCAGGGCCCTGCTTAGGTATGAGGAGCTTGAGCAGCACTGAGTGGTCATTAGGTCTTTGCTGAGCTGAGCCTAAGTGTACAGGGTCTGTGCTCCTGGGGACTTAGACTCTGGGGGAGCTGATTGATGGGCACCTCAGAATGTCTGAGGGCCTTTCAGCTGCTGCAGCCAGGAGGAATGTCAAGAACCCCGCTCAGCACCGAGTCCCTCTGGCAGTGAGGAGAGAGCAGGATGGGGAGTGGAAAGCAGCAGTCACTCTTTACAGCCCTTCATGCAAGGGGGGAATCTAATTAAGCTGTTTTAGCAGCTCTGATGTGGAGGTGTGAAGTTTATTGGACGCTTGGTTAACAGTTCAATTAGTGAGCTGGTGTAATTCTAATTCATGTGTGGATCAATTACTTGATTTAGAAGAAAATATCACATAAAACTTTAATTTCAGGACTGGTGGAAGTGAAGTAATTGTCACAGATTGATTTTTATTAGCATAATCATTACCAATATTCTTCCAAACAGATAAATATTGCTTGAGAGCTTTGAGAAGCCTTGAGGGTTTGCCATTAGGCTAAGCTTTGCTTTTTAAAATGGGAACTCACAAGTTTAAATAAAACTGCCTTAAATGCCAAGGAGGGTCCCATCAAAGCCCAACCTTCCCTTGTGTTTACTGCACAGATCTAATCGCTGGTGGCTTTTATTGATAAGAAATGTAAGTGGTGCCCCTGCCTTCTGTGTAAGCAGTGGGATGAGCTGTGTGGGTGCATCTTCCTCCTCCCTGCACCCCGTTTATATTGAGCCAAACACAGGGCAGCCACTGATGCAGAAGTGGGTTTGTAGAAGGAAGCCTGGCAAGAGCATCCCTGCAGTACCTGCTCTCAGGAAACCCAGCTGCTGGGGAGGAGCTGGGATTTTTCTGGCAGGGTGGCTCCACTCTAGTTTGGGGTTTGAATTCTTAGTGAGATTCATCCAAACCCAGCTGCAGCCTGGCTGGTTTGTCAGCAGAGGAACCCGATGAGACTTGGTAACAGTTGAGAGTTAATCTCTGCTGCTGGGGGGGTTCGACCTGCTGGACCATCCAGATAGGGAGGGAGCTGCAATGTGGGTGATGGCCTGAAACTCAGGGAGCTGCTGTCTTGGGTCTGGGAGGAGGAGTCTGTCTTAGGGCTACCTGAGCTTAGGAAAAGCCTTCTCTTGGTTGGATGTAGTGTGGTGGTGCTGCTGTGTCTGTGGGGGGTGGGCTGCCAGCTTGCAAGGCTTTATGTTTGGTCATCACTGGAGCAGCTCAGAGCTGCTGCACATGTTGGAGGGCTGCAGAAGGGTCTGTCCTGAGTTGCTCAAGGAGGAATGGGATGGGTGGACTTGTGGATGTCTGAGACTCATGGAACAGGGATGAGGATGATTCACAGGGGACTGAGAAGCCTCGGAGGTAGATCCTCACTGACCTCCTGTCCTGAGGACCTCTCCTCACTGGATGTGTGTCCTCATTTTTCTCCCTGGATATTTGTGTTAAATGTCACTATCCAAGTGGAAATGACCAGAGAAGCTGTGTCCTCAGAGTGGTGCAGCTCCAATGAAGAGGGAGGCAGGTTTCTGGGCTGCTGGGAGAGCCCTGGTGTCATCACCAGCACTGTGATTCAGCTGATCTGCCTGCAGGTCCCTCTGGGGACCTGTTAAAGCATCTCCTGAAGTCCTTCTCCCAGCCCTTCCTCAGAAGCCAAGCACAGGAACCCCTCTTGCTGCTTAAAGGTGGAGCTCAGTGACTGCTCCTGGCTTGGCTGCACTGACCCCCCTGCCCCATCTGATCAAGGTCCCCTTGCTCTGCCCAGCACTGGGACTGGGAGCTGTGGGTGTGCAGTTGTGTTGTGAGGGTGTGTGCAGTGTCTGGCTGTGGGAATGTCACTGGCATGGAGCACTGGTTCCCTGCAGCTTCACCTGGGACTGGCATCTGCTGGACCATGTGGGTCTTGGGTCATCCTTGCAGAGGGCATCGGGGAGTATTGCTCTCCTGGGGGCTGCCACTCTGTGTGATGCTCAAACATGCATTTTATTTCCTTGGCAAGGAGAAATCCACTGTTAGGTCACAAGAGGAGACTCCTCCCTGCATGGCATGGTTCATCCATGGTGCCCAGTGTGCTCTTTGAAAGGGAACAGGCTCATTGAGTGTGCTGAGATGGGGAAACTGAGGCACAAAGGATGGGAAGGCCAAGGGCTTGCAGCAGGGCTCTGGGGAGGCTGGCAGGGTTTGGGATAAGGTGCCTGCTCCCAGTCCAGTTACTGTGCTCTGGCTCTGCCAAAGCAGTGCCAGTCCTGCCCAAGCAGTGTGTTGGCAGGACTTCCAGCCATTTCTGTTCTCCTGTCTGGCTGGGCAGTAAGTGCTGAGTCAGCAGTTTCAGAGAGGATTTGGCAAAGAAACTCTTCCAAAGCTGTGTGGGCAGAAATCTTTCCTTCTCCAAGGAAAAAGGCTGAGTGAGTTTGTCTCTTTATTTTCTCCTCTCTCCAGGAGAAGCTGTGACTGAAGCGGGGGGGGGGCAGAGATTTGGGGAACAATCCACTTCTCCACAGGAGCTATTCTGATGCTTCCTGTCTCCCAACAGATCAATGGGGATTAAAAAGCCCCTGTCACTTCTGCAGGACTCCTTGCACAGATGGCTCTTGCCCAGCCAGGAGGGGTGAGCATGACGAATTCACTAAGGAAGCTTTGTCTGGGCCCCCCTCAGTGATGCTCCTGGGGTCCACTGGCTCTTGCCCTGGCAGGCTGAGGCTGAGCCTTAGCAGATATCACTAATTAGGTTTTTGATGGGTAATGAAGTGGTTTATTGATGCACATGGACCAAGGTAACTGAGGCATGACTGTGATGTGTAAGGAGTGCATTGGGTCTCCTGGCTCACAGGTGGAAATCAGAGTGGATTTGCAAAGCATCCCTTACTCCTGGCTTCTGGGGTTATCCTAAAGGCTGAATTAACTCTAAGGGGCCCTTGGGGGCTGGTAGGTGCCCTGGATCTGCTGATGCTGAGTTTATACTTACTGTGCCACTGCAGAGGAAGGCAGGAAAGGCTGGATGGGCAGAGGAGGAGCATGCCTGTTCCCCACACCCCACCTCTGGTCAAGAGAGACATCTGTGGTTGGGTACTTGTGAATGGCTGGTTGTGGGTCTGAACCCAGCTCCGAAAGGCCCAGGGACCCCTCTGGGTGCTGTTGGGGGGGCTCTGCGTTATCCTTGCAGTAGATCCCATGTTTTTGAGGTCACCCCCTGGGCTGGAAGCCAGGATGGGTACTGAAAAAAGGTGCCTTGTCTCAGTCTTCCCTTGAAGGTCAGTGGCACATCAGGAAGTGTGCTCTTCTGAAAACAGGCTTTAATTTTCCCCTTTCAACCTTCTGATTGGTTTGACATTTAAAGGGGTGGAAGGTAATTGGGAGGCTTATTATATATTTCTGTTAAGTACAAGATGAGAACATTTGAATACCTCAGGTAGAAAGTGCATGGGGGAAAGCAGGCAGCTCACTAGGGAAGAAGGAGACAGCAACCTTTCCCCTACCTCAACTGAAGAAGAGCTGGAAATGATTGGCAGCAACCTACAGTCAACAAAGGCAAAACTGAACCATAATGTATGAAGACTTTCTTCCTCTGTTGACTACAGTTTGCTGTCAATCAGTTATTGCTGCTGCTGCTTATTTTAGGCTGGGAGGAGATGATGGGCTTTCGTACTACAGAACCTGTCCATCTTGCACAGTGGTTTTGTAGCCTGAGGATTTGGGGGTGGTTTTGATCCCACACTTAAAAGGAATCCATGACACACACCTTCCTGTGCCATCCCAGCTTCTGAGTGCCCACAAATTAATGAAATGGGAGAGCTGAGACTTCATCATTCCTGTCTGTGTGTTTCAACAGTTTCATTTAATGGTCTGAGTTACAATTACAGTTATAATCATCTCCAGAGATGCTTCCTTGAGCTTCAGTGAATGAAGGCCCAGGGGGTTGATGCTCTGCCCCCTGCTCTGTACAGTGGGGAGGTCCTGGGTTACTGGAGGGGGTGAACAAGTGCCTTGACTTTGGCAAACAGCAAATCTCATCCTGTTCCAGCACATCCCATGCCACAGTGCTCGAGGCCCGCGCTGGGCCTGAGGCCCGCGCTGGGCCTGAGGCACTCGCTGTGTCCCGGCGGGTGGCTCCTTGGGGCTGGCTCACTGGTGAGGGGGGAAGAGAAGGGATTCCCTCTCCTGCTGAGGCTGGATGCAGGTGGAGAAAATGAGTGGGGGGAGTGAGAAATAGAGAAGAGCAAGTGTGCATACCTGTGGGCAGAGCAGGCTGGGGAACAGCTTCCCTCTGGAAATGAAAATCCTGGCAGCATGATGAGCTGTGTCAGGGGCTCTGTCAAACCTCACAGCTCCATGCTTCAGCCCTGCCTTGGGGCCGTGCCCTCTGGTGCAGGGCTGGTGTGTCTCTGGGCCCTGTGGGATGCAGCTGACCACACGAGCAAGAGGAGCTGCAGCCCCCACCTCTGATTTCCCAGTCAGGAGCCCTGAATCCTGACCTGGGTGAAAACAGAGCGTAAATCAGACAATTCTGTAGGATATCAGGAACTTAAGAAGAATTACTGCATTGTGGGAGGAGATCCTTTGTGGGATGGCTTTAGTTAAATGTAATCCAGAGTCACTAATAGGAAACCAGGCTTGGGAAACTCTTCTGCCTTCCCCAGGTTGGTATTTGTCTGCCAGGCAAATGCGTTGGGTTGGAGCCACTGATCTCTTGAGGTCACTTCCAACTCCTACAATTCTGTGATTACAAAAGAAAAGCAGGGTCCTGGGTCAAGTCCTGGGTGAATATTGCTCATTATTGAGTGTAAAGGGATAGCTAATGCTTTGGCAGCTTTTTCTTCTCTTCTTTGAAGCAGCTGTGGGGACAGACCAGTTGGTAGAGCAACAGGTTTTCATCGAATGCCAAGTGCTTCTTGGGGTGACTAACCACTGAGGTTTCACAGGTAGTGAGGGGAATGGAGAGTTGGCCCGAGCTCCAGGGAAGCTGGGGGGTGCAAGCAGAGTATCCTTTCTCCTGAGCTCAGCCCAGGTCTTGAGTAGGCAATTTTGTTGGGTGTCAATGGGATTTAGAGGTAAAGTACTCCAAAATGATGTGTGTGGGTGCCCTGGTTCCAAGCTGACGGGTCGGTTGCTTGGCCTTGTCTTTATTCATCAGTAATACGTTGTGGAGGGACAGTGGAGAGCACTGCAGCAGAGGAATCAGGAAGAAGTCTGTTCCTCACCAAGCTAAGCAGGGAAATGGGGATTTGAGAGACAGCTTCAATACCCAGCTGTTGTTGAGGAACCAGCTCTGAGTGCCAGGACTGCCTCTGTGTGTCCATGGGATGCTTCTCTCTGAGGTTTGATGGTGTTTGCTGGGTGGCTTTTGAAGAGTGATTGGTTTTGCTGTGTCTGTGGGGTGATGTGTTAATGCTGGTGAGCCAGCTTGCACGTGTTACAGGTTAGCCCAAGGACTGCCAATGTGCATCCTGTCAGCCTTCTTGGCCCCTGGGGCACACTGCTGGCTCATGGCCAACCTGTTGCCCACCAGGACCCCCAGGTGTTTGCCCACAGAGCTCCTCTGTGGCTCTGTGCAGCTTCAGCACTGATTAGCCAAAATCAGATCTAGCTTCCTATCATAGAATGGCCTGGGTTGGAAGGGACCCCATGGATCACAGAGCTCCAACCCCCTGCCACAGGCAGGGCCACCAACCTCCAGGTCTGGATCTACACAAGGTTGCCCAGGGCCCCAGCCAACCTGGCCTTGAACACCCCCAGGGACGGGGCACCCACCCCCTCTCTGGGCAGCCCCTTCCAGCCCCTCACCACTCTCTCTGTAAAGAACTTCCCCCTAATATCTAATCTAACCCTTCCCTCCTTTAGCTTTAGTCCATCCCCCTTGTCCTGCCATTATCTACCCTTTTAAAAAGTTTAATCCCCTCCTGCTTATCAGCTCCCTTCAGGGACTGGCAGGCTGCAGTGAGGTCCCCCCACAGCCTTCTCTTCTCTGGGCTGACCCAGCCCAGCTCCCTCAGCCTCTCTCCATGGGGGAGCTGCTCCAGCCCTCTGGGCATCTCCGTGGCTCCTCTGACCCCTCTCCAACAGCCCCACATCTCTCTTGTGTTGGGCCCCAGCTCTGGACACAGGACTCCAGCTGGGGGAGGGCAGAGCAGAGAGGGACAATCCCCTCCCTGTCCCTGCTGCCACCCCTCTGCTGATGGAGCCCAGGATCCCATTGGCCTTGTGAGCTGCCAGAGCCACTGCTGGCTCATGTTCAGTCTCTCGTCCACCACAATCCCCAAGTCCTTCTCACAGGGCTGCTCTCCAGGAGCTCTTCTCCCAGTCTGTATCTCTGGCTGGGATTCTTCCGACCCAAGTGCCACCCCTGACCCTTGGCAGTGTTGAACCTCATTAGGTTCCCCCAGGCCCATCTTTCCAGCCTGTCAAGGTCCCTCTGGATGGCTTCCTCCTTGATCCAGTCAGTGCATGTCCATGCTGGGGGGTGCAGGCTTCCATGGAGAGTTCCTCGGGCTTTGGTACCATTGGTTTCTGTCTTGTGATCTTCCACTGCACATTATGCATCTTCTCTTCCAAAGATCCCCATGATATTATATTTTTGTAATGGAAACACAAGACTGAAATTAGTTTTTATCTCTTTAATATGAAGCCTTCTTCCTGCTAGAGCTTCACATTAGATTATTACAGGCAAAATGAATGGAGTTTGAAGCCCTGTGCTGTACACTCCATGCTGGAGAGGTCCCCAGAGGCTTTGCAGAGAGAACTTGTGGGGCTTTTTTCTTAATGAATTACTAAAATATCCTGAAAGCTGCTCTCCTGGAGCACGTCTCAAGGATAGGTGTATCCAGGCACATTACCTTTCCTGATAGCTATCTACACTTGTGGGAGCCAACTAAAGCTGCTCCTGAAGTGGATGGGGAAGAAGAAAGGCTTATGTTGCAGTCTCAGCTTTCCAGACTGGCCAGACAGATGAATGTTAATGAATAAATTAGCTAAGGAGATGGCCTCACTCTCACTTAGGCACTTAGAGGGAATTTTGAAGTCTTATTTCAGTTGCCCAGTATCAAGTGCTAGTTGCTGACAGCTCTGTTCAATCCCTGTGGCATTTCCCAGGGCTTTACTCACTTCAAGAACTCAGTTGGTCACTTTGACTTTCTGTAGTGCTTAATTGATGCCTGAAGCCCCCAGGGATTTCTACTTGCTGAAACTAGATTTATTCATTAATTTATTTAATTATGTTAAATAAAGGAGGTTGAGTGTCTGCCAGACAGTCTTTGCTCTGTGGGTTGTTCTCCATCAGTGTTGGGTGGGTTTAACAGGCCAACAGGAGCATCATCTCCATCTCTTTTCTTTCCATATCAAAAGGTTTCCCAAAGGCATTGGGAAGATGTGTTTGAAGGAGATAATTGTGTGGTTGGACACTCCTGCAGCTGGTGTCTGGATTTTCAAGCTCTTTTAATGGTGTTCATGGGATGACTGGTGAAGTGTTGGCTCTGAAGAGGTTGGCTTCTGTCCTGTCACGGTGAGCTCTACTCTCTGGCTCCTTAGTCACTGCTCTCCTCCAGTGCTGTGGCTTAACCCCACAGATGAAAGGTTTGCTGTGGTTATTTCTATCTGTCTCCTGCCTGTTGCTGATGCAGGCTGGCTCTGCCCAGGAATCAGGTGTGAGGTGGTCTAACAGATGGCACACAGCCTTTCCCATCCTTTGCTACTAGTTTGTGTGGTCCTGAACCCTCTGGATTCTGGAAATTAGAGGCTTGCAGAGCTGAGGGACCTCAAATGTCCCAGAGGAGGGTCACTGTGCTGCCTTCTTGTGAGCACAGGGCAGAAGGAACTTCAGCTCTCCTGCCTTTTGATCATGTGGAAAGAGGAAGTGCTGCAAATCAGTGGTCTGTGAGACTTGCTACAGAACTCCCCATGCTTTTGGGAGCAGGTCCAGGAGGGTGGCTCATTACCTGCAGCCCGACACCAGAAGCAGATCTGGGAGGTGACGTGATGGGCTCAGCTTGGAGCAAAACATGCCTTGTGAAAGGCATTGGTAGGGTCTGAAACTGGTGCACCAGTGTCCTGTGGTGAAGTTTGGGCTTGTCAGTCCCTGCTGGGGTTATTTTGAACAGTCTGGACCAGGGAAAGTTTCTGAGCTCCCTCTGACAAGTCAGTGCAAGTCCTGACCACCATGCAGATGGGTCACTAACAGTGAGCCACAGTGTGCATCATTGCCTCAACCTCTACATCAGCTTTACTGCTCTGCTTGTCTCTTTCCAGGTGTCTGGGCAGTGTTGAAATACACGTGTAAAACTCATGTTGAAAATGAGCATTACCAGGCAGTTCATGTGCCTTTGCTGTACTGTCACCTCCTGTTGCAGGTACATTCACAAGCAGCTTATACCAGATGCAGCCAAAGGGGAGTTCAGGGAACCAGCTTGCCAATCCAAAGCCTGGCACACAGGTTTTGGTGTGAGGGATGGTTTAGTACCAACCCCCTGAGCCATGAGCAGAAGATCTTCATTAGAGGCATGATGGCACCAGTAAGAGAGGTGAGGGCATGGCAGCCTCAGCCCAGTCTGTGTCATGGGAGTGTGTTGTCCTGGGGGTGAGAACAGATCATCTCAGGCTGACCCAGCAGCATCAGAGCCCTGGGACAGGCTGCCCAGAGAGGCTGGGGAGTCTCCTCTGGAGACATCCAAACCCACCCAGACGTGTTCCTGTGGGATTCAGTCTGGGTGACCCTGCTCTGGCAGGGGTGGGACTGGGTGAGCTTTCAAGGTCCCTTCCAACCCCTGACTCTCTGATTCTGTGATCAGCTCCCTCCTGGCTCTTCTCAGTCTGTGCAGGCATGGGGATGTTTGTCTGTGCCTGGGATCTCTTGAGGTTTGCAGTGGAGGAAGATGGGTGTCATGGGAAGTCCCCTATCACAGGTGTGCAAGGCTGTGCAGAGGGCTGGTGGGGAGCTCAGAAGCACCCCATCTTGGCACAGGACAGGCTGTGGGGCTACATCTGAAACCAGCCCAACTGGGGCAACCTCCTCAGGAGAGATCAGCCAGGCAGCTGGTTCGTGACTCTGCTGGTGCTTTGAGATCCCTCATGGCTCTTGGTTTGTGTGGACTTCTTGTGCTTCAGGAATGTGGTGTCAGGTCTGCAGTCCTGTCAGCTGCCTGATGCTCAGCTGGGGTACAGTGTGCCCCTCCTCTGGCAAAGGACTACTTGGTTTGGAGGGTAGGGCCACTGTAAAACTGCCTCAAGCCCTGTTTTAACCTGAAGGATCTTGGTGCTGTGAAAAGCTGCCCATCACAGAGCTGGGAAGCTGCTGAACACACACTGAGCACAGCAGTCCCAAAGCTGTGCCCTGAAGCCAACACAGGCACTTCTAGAGATGGGCCAGAGGTCAGGCAAAGCTGTGTCCAAGGTCGCCTCACAGCCTGAGTTGGAGGTGAGCAAAGCAGCTCTGGGAGATTCATGGTACAGCTCTTTCCAGGCTTACCATAAGCTCCTCAAGTTGCATCTTATGTTAATTTTCTGCAAATCTCCATGAAATAAATGAGGCAGGTTTGAGAATAATTGGTTCAGCTGCTGTGATTTTTAGCTTCCCAGTTTTGTTCACTGAACAAATTCTCAATTAGCTGGGGGCACTTGAGCTGCTCCACAAATCCTTGTGCTGTCAGGGTCACTTCTGTGAAGAATGGACAGCTCTGCCTCCTGGGGGGCTGCCTAGGTTGGGAAGGTTTGGGAATGGGTCATCTTCTCCAGTGCCCATCAGCAGGTTGATACCTTCTGGCAGCCTTTCAGGACACTTGCCTGACTCTGCAGGACCCTGGGAGACACTGGCCCCCCAGCACTGTGGCAGCATCTCCCCTGCCTTCCTGCTGTGTCTGCTGGGGGAGCAGCATCTGGGTTTGTTCTGCAAGTCCTTGGGACCTCTGATCTTAAAATTAAGGGTTGGGGTTAATTAAGACCTAGGATGGGTCTGTTCCACCTGAGTCCAGTATCTGGAGGTGACAGTCATCAGGTGACTTGTTAAGGGACCAGGTGGAGGGCACGTCTCTGTGGCACAGCTCTGTGTGTGCCACAGGCTTCCAGTCATCAGCAGCTCCCAGCATGTGTTTGCAGCACACCCAGAAGTGGGAAGAACTCTTGTTTCCCTTAATGACTGTACCTCAGAGCTGGTATTATCCATCTGAACCCCTCTGAGAAAGCCCTGCATGTCCTTCAGAGAAATGTCCCCATCTGTACCCCAAGTGACAAACATGAGCAGACCAGCAGGAAAATGGTCTCTGTTGCAGAAAAAGAGCCTTATTCCCAAGCTGTGTGAAGCAGCAGTTTGATATCCCACGGCAGGGAGCAGCCGGGTGTGCAGGGGATGGTGCTGTCCAGGGTGCCTGGGATGGGAGCTGGGGCTGCTCGTCCCGGAGGAGGCTGAGGGGAGCCCTGACAGCTCTTTCCAGCTACCTGGAAGGAGGTTGTGGTGAGGCAGGAGTTGGCCTCTTCTCCCTAGTGAGAAATGACAGCACAAGAGGGAATGGTCTCATGTTGCTCCAGGGGAGGTTCAGATTGAGAGTTAGGAACAAATTCTTTCCCAAGAGAGTGGTGAAGGGTTGGACCAGGCTGCCCAGGAGGTGGTGGAGTCACCATCCCTGGGGGTGTCCAAAAAATGGGTAGATGAGGGGCTTTTGGAGGTGATTTAGTAGTTATGGTGGTGTAAGGCTAATGGGTGGACTTGGTTATCCTGAAGGTCTTTTCCAACCTTGATGACTATGAATCTGGAGAGGGAAGATTCTAGACCCAGTCAGAAAAAGCTGGTTTTCTGCTGGACCCGAAGCGGGGATAAACCTGCCATCATAACCCTGTGAGCTGTTTCTTCCATTGATGCCCAGAACGTTTCCCTGTGTGTGATGGTTGGGGGAAGCCCCTTCAGGGATGGGGCTGAGACCCCCCAGCAGCAATACCCATTGTCCTTCCTGTCCCCACAGCAGCTCTGGCAGATGGGCCCATGCAGTGGGCACAGCTGGGCAGTAGGAGAGTGCAGGCAGAGAAGAGTTACCCCTGCTTGCTTGGGGTGTCAGGGTTTGGCCATTCCCCCCTTACCTGTGTGCCCCTGTGAGCGATGCCCTCTGCATGGGGTGTGTGTTGGTGCTGGCAGGGAGCACTGAGGGGTCTGTCCTGCTGTGCCAGGATGCTTTAAGGGGCCCCTTACACCTCCATGCAGCTTGGAGCCCCTGAGTAAGTCAATAGGAAAGCTCTTAATCAAAGCAGTTGATAGAATTTCAGTGAAGAGGAGGGTTAGCCTGTGCTGAGCTTCCTCCTGCAGAGGTTGGGGCCATCAGTGGGGCTCTAAACTGGGGGGGGAAACTTCTCTCATGCTACATCCCCATGCTGTGTCTCATTAAGTAGCTGTTAATGAGTGTGCCTACAGAATGAATCACCAGATGTACGTGTGTATCACCACTCAGTGAGCAAAAAAAACCCCTCATGTTTTCTTACCAAAAGAGAAATAAAGCTTAAATGATGCCCTGGCTGGGTCTGGGATTTGTGGAAGTGCTGGGGGCTCTGGGTGCTCCAGCACTTTGGATCCATGAGGGGATACAGAAGGTCTTTGCCTCACTTCCCATCTTGGATGTGTTTCCTAAACTACAGAGCAGGGAGAGCTCTGGCAGGAGGTGATTGCCAGGGGCTGGTGGAAGGGCTAAATTGGGTAAGGATGGAGCTGGTGCCCTCAGTGAAGCTGAGATTTCACCTAGGGCAAAGTCTGGAAGGAGGTTACACACCAGCTGGAACGTTCTCATCTGCTTCTGGTGGTTACTTCAAAGGGGAAGGAGGTGTGCTAGCACAGCACCTTGAGGTGCCCTGTGGGCTCCAGGCCATGGGTGATGGTGTGCTCTGACCCAGGAGGTACTTCTATCCAGGGCTTGCCTGGTGTTTGAGGGGCTCTGAGTGGTCAAGCACAGTGAAGGTGCAAAGATTTTGGGGTTTATAAATTAGAAATACAAAACCTTCTACATCTGCAAGGCTTTCCTGCCAGCCCTGTCCAAGCAGATGGAAGAGCCTCAGCTGTCCATAGGTGCCCAGCACTGCTGGAAGGGAACCCCCATTGCACTGCTCTGGGAAGAGGCATCAGCTGGGGACTCTGTCCCAGGAAATCCTGCCTGCATGGATCCCTCTGCCCTTTACCAGTGGTCATGAATCTGTTTTCATTGGGAAAGTGTCTTAATGCCCTGGCTGTTTTCTTCTTTAATTCAGGAGCAAGAAGGAAATATAATAGCCTGATTAGGAGTCAAAGCACTCCTCAATTCATCCCCCTCTCTTCCAGTGTCAGGTATGGAGCTCATTATTTTCTGAGAGGGGGCTCCTGTTTAGGCTAATCCAATGCAATTAAGCAGGGATCTAAGTGTAATTTAGATAATGTAGGACTGACACTATGTTTTAATGAAGCTCTCCATCAGCATGCTGGCCCCCACTGCAATCTGGTTCTGTTAATAAATAAGGTGTGCCTCGGTCTGTCAGTCAGATGTTATGGATTGCTCCCTCCTAACTCCATTAATTTCTTGAGCTCATCATCCTGCTTCCTGTAGCCAACATCCTGCCATGCAGCAAGAAATACACCTGTTTGGATTAACCAGTTACCTACACTGTGTTTTCCACGAGCCCCTTGGATTTTTGGCTGCTTATAGTGGTTGCAGAACCACAGAGTCCCCAGGCTGGAAAAGCCCTTTGAGGGCTTTTCTTTTTTTTTTTCAGACCCCAGATCGATACTGGACCAGATTCCTGGGGAAAAACTATTGAGTGTTGTCCCTGGCTGGCAGCCCCTGAGCTGTTTGAGTTGCCTGTCAGTGCAGGGCTCAAGCTGAGCCCCTTTCCTTTGATTTTTCCAGCCAGCACAAACCAGGCTGTGCTGCCCTCCTTCCAGTGCTGCCCCCTTCCAGTCTCAATCCTTAATTTGTCTTTATTTGTCCTTTCAAACCTGGGGGGAGAGCTGGAGCAGGAGCGAGGTGCCAATCACCAAGGAGGTGAGATGAGGTTTGTTATCATAACCCAGGAGCTGGAGGCCACTGAGAGCTGCCCTGTCCCTAACCTGGGGTTTAGGAAGGGGACAGCTCTGTAGCAGTCAGCAATCAACCATGCATTTCTCACAGCAGTTTTGGGAATGGGTCTTCTTCCCTGGGGACCTGGCTGTGGCACAGGGCAAGATGCTAGCCCAGTGCACTGGAGTTCCTTGGCTGCAGCTCTCTGTGCCTTGTAATCCAGTCATCAGAGCCTGGAGCAGGCTGCCCAGGGAGGGGGCTGAGTCACCATCACTGCAAGTGGTACAAGAAAGGGTGGATCAGGTACCTAGGGATATGGCTTCTCACTGCAGCCTGCCAGTCCCTGAAGGGAGCAGAGACACAGGAGGGGAATCAGCTTGTTCAAGGGGAGAGACTGGCAGGACAAGGGGGATGGAGTGAAGCTGGAGGAGGGAAGGGTGAGAGGAGATATTAGGGGGAAGTTCTTTGCAGAGAGAGTGGTGAGGGGCTGGAAGGGGCTGCCCAGAGAGGGGGTGGGTGCCTCATCCCTGGGGGTGTTCAAGGCCAGGTTGGATGGGGCCCTGGGCAACCTTGTGTAGCTCCAGGCCTGGAGGTTGGTGTCCCTGCCTGTGGCAGGGGGTTGGAGCTCTGTGACCCTTGGGGTCCCTTCCAACCCAGACCAGTCTATGATTCTATGTACCAGGTCTCCACTCACTATTGCTTTAGCAGACTTGCAGGTCAGGGGCAGCAGAGCTTCTTACATGTTTTCACTCTTTGGACACACTTGAGATCACTCCCCTTTGATTGCCCTTTCAAAGGTGGTCACAGAAGTAACCTGGTGGGACAGAGGAGCTTGTGCCTGGAGGGGAACCACGCAGCCTGCCCTAGCTCTGCCTCCAAAGCCCTTCTTCACTCCTCCTCCTCCCCAGGCTGGTTTGCTGGCTGTGGATTTGTGCAATTGACTCTGGGATTCCAGGGGGTTTCTGAGCAAACAACAGAAGGAACTATCAATATTGCTCTAGCAGAACATCGGTGTGTAGCTGTGCCTCTTAGGAGCACAGATGAGGGCACTGGGTTAAGTAGAATAGTGCATCCCCCTGGGATAGCACTGCAAAGTGTGCTTTGTGTTAGGGGGTGGTGCTGGCTCAGGACATGTTGATGTTAAGTGCCTCTTGTAGGCTGGATCAGCTCCTCCTTGTCTCTGGTGCTGTGCTGAGCAGTGATAGAATCAGAGAATGGCTTGGGATGGAAGAGACCCTTTAGATCACAGAGTCAGCCACAGCCTGACCCTGCCCAGCCCACCTCTGGACCATGTCCTTAAGGGCTTCATCTACATGCCTTCTGAATCCCCCCAGGGATGGTGACCCCACCACCTCCCTGGGCAGCCTGTCCCAATGCCTGGCAGCCCCTTCAGTACAGAAATTCTCCTGATCTCTGACCTAAATCTCCTGTGGGGATAGATTTAGGATAGGTAGGACCCTGCAGTACAAGTCCTCCCTGTGCAGAGGAACACACAGCACGTCCTGGAAGAGATCTGTTAACATCAGGTAGTGTCTAGTAACAAATACACCCACCAAAGTGAAAACCAGAGCAGTGCCCCCAACACCTCAGCCTGCAAACCACGTGCAGGTTGGGGGGTTACCCTGAGTCCTGTCAGCACAATGGGGGGGTCACTGATAACTGCAGGGAACACATGTGTTGTTATAATGCACAAATGTGCAATTAAGCCTTGATCACAGCTCAGGGATTACCTGGCTTTAATGGAGTGAGCACTGTCAGTGTGGGAAGCAATCAAAATGAAGAAAAAAAAGTTGCAGAACTGAAAATTTAATATATATGATAATACACATAAATCTGTTAGAAAAAGTAAAGCAGAATTAATTATGTTTCAATACCCAGAGGGGGAATAAAAATGGTAAAGAATTAAGAAATAAAAAATTCATGCTGTAATTAGAATTTTTGCATGCTAAAATTAGAGAAGGTGTTTTCTGATAACAGCCAGAATCTTTTCCACCAGCAAACTGTGCTGGGAGCAGGGCATGTTAATTATGCACCCGAGCCTTAAGGTATGAAACCTACACCCAGGCTGGCAAAGAGGATTAAAGATCCTGTTAGGTTTATGTGGAAAACTTGGTAATTTCTCAACTTCTCATATCCACATTAAAAAATCAAGTTAGAGAGCAGCACAGCAGCACATCACTTATTTAGACATTTAATGAATAAGGAAATAGTTCTATCCAAGCTGTTGGTAAACCAAGGAATCCTTCCACCACCACCTGATGCACCCACAGGGATGGATCCCAAACAGATGCTGGGCAAGGGGCAGTGTGCTCCATCCCAAGGAGCCAGCCCTTGGTGTGGGGTTTGGTGAGCACCACGTCTCACACAGCACCAGGAGGTGAGGAAAAGCACGTGGGTCCTTGCAGGCTGGGTCACTGGGTCAGTAACAAGAGGTGATGGTGACTCTCTTGGGGTAGAGCCTGGAGAAGAGGAGGCTGAGGGGAGACCTTATCACCACCCACACTGACCTGACTGTCAAAACTGAGAGTGAGGAAGATCCAGCCTGAGATCCGAACCCTGCGTAGCGCTGGCAGCAAGCAGAGCTGGGCTCAGGGAAGAAGGGAGATGACCTGAGCAGGGGAAAGAGATGACCAAATAGGACTAAACAGAAAACATGGGAGGCTCCAGCAGCCTGCAAAGGCAGGAACACAGCAGCTTCCCCAACCCTGTGTGGTAGGAAGGAGCCAGGCTACCACAGAGTCACCAGGCTGGAAAAGCCCTTTAAGCTCCTGGAGTCCAACCGTCCCTGTCCTGTGCTGAGCCAGATCCCTGAGCACCTCATCTCCCCTCTGTTAAACACCCCCAGGGCTGGGGACTCAGCCCCCTCCCTGGGCAGCCTGGGCCACAGCCCCACAACTCTGCCAGGGAAGAACTTTGCCCTCCCAGCTGAGCTGACCCTGCCCTGGGGCAGCTTGAGCCCATTGCCCCTTGTCCCATCTCCTGTCCCCTGGCTGCAGAGACCCTCGCCCACCTCTCTGCACCCTCCTGGCAGGGCAGGGGAGGTGGGGAGAAGGTGTCCCCCTACCCTCCTCTCCTCAAGCCCTTTCAAGTTGCAGCATCTGTGGCTTGATAACATCTGAAAACTGGACAAAACAAGGATGTCTGGGGCCAACCTGGGCTGCCCCAGCTGGGGAAGGCTGTTTGCAGTTGTTGTGGTATGAGCTGGGTGCCTGTTGCTGCCACAGGCTGTAGCCATAGGAACCTGAGATGTAATGGATCCTGCCTATGGGGAGGGATTCGTTTTAGTGTTTGCATAAATCTGCATAAATCTGGTTAATTATTGTCTTTGGAGCTAATTGGCATCCAGAATGAAGATCGGTTTTGCTATACAGTAAGTTTGATACACAACTAAGGAATCATGCAGTAATGGTGGTACTATTAGCACAGATATTAATAACTAATGTTGTAATTAAAGCTGCTTGTATATGAGAGGGACAAAAGGCTTCAATGTTACTTTCAAATATTCATGACAATAGGTGGTGGATGTGGTATAAAAACATGATTAGTGTTGGAATTGTTGTAAAAATGGGGGTTTTTGTTATAGCCAGTGCCCATCCTTACTCACTAACTGATCTTTTGGGAAGGAGAGAGGGAGGATGGGTGACATGGCAGAGCAGGGCTGGGCAGGTGGCAGCACAGCCCTGGGATGGGGAGGCTTGTTCCCCTCTACTGAAACCTCCCTGGGCTCTTCCAGCCTTTGCTGAGGGTTTCGACCCACTCCAAATTGATGATGAGAATAAAATGCTTTCAAGCAGGCATTCTCAATGGAAACATTAATTGTCCCATTACAATAACTGTAATTGCATGCTGCCAACGTACTGAGGCAGAAGAGGCTGCTGTGTGTGCTAGAGCAGGCAGCCTCAGAGCATTAGGAAAAGAAATTAATCTGAACCAAAAAGCAGCTTCAATTTTGGCCCATCTCTGTTCCCAACCCTCTTCAGGACTCTCACGTAGCTCCCAGACAAGGTTCCCAATAAAAACATTTTTGCATTAATAATCTTTCCAGCAGGAATAATCTGCTACTGGGAGCAGAAGAGCACCAGAGCTGCTGCCTCCTCATCCCACTTGCTGGAACCAGCACTGTGCTCCACTGGGGATGAGGAATGGAGGTCAGTGGGGTTGGATACAGACCATGTAATAGCATCCTCCTTCCCCACTGCTAATCCCTCACAGGGATGCTGCTGCTCAGGAGAATTTACCTGTTGCTTTAATTACATTACCATAACTAATTGAACTGGTCTGGAAGGTTGCCCCCTCTCTTTCTTACCCAAAGGAGGACTTGAGTGTCTGCTTTCTGTCTGTACACTGCAGCCCTCCCTCCTCCACGCTGTGCTGCTGCTGGGGTGTTGGGGACTGGGATGTGGCAGGGAGCGATGCTGGGGCAGGGTGCTGCTGAAGGGCCAGGTGACTTCCTTCAGCACCACTCCTGATTTCTGGTTCAAATAGACTCTCTGTTATGCTTCCATCACCTAAAACACCCCAAAGCAATCTTTGTACTGAACGTTACAGCTTTGAGGACTCTCAAGAGGACTCCATGGGACATGTCCCTTTGGTAGCATCCTCCTCAAATCAGTGTTTCATCATCCCATCACCTGTCACTCCTGGTAGCCACAAACACACGTCTGGTTTAGGAAATGCTTGTTCCAGCTCTGCAGAAGCTTCTGGCTGCTTGTGGGGAAGCAGAGATGACACCATCGTTCTGGACTTCTGTAGTTTCCCTGTTGGATCAGGCTGTTCTTGATTATTCCTGCTGTCTTTCACCTCAACCCCTCCCCCTTATAGATAGAATTACAGGAAGGAGAATTCCCAGCAAAGTCTGGGCACCTTTTCACCCTGCTGCCTGTACTGAAGTTTCCAGCTGTGCTCAGATCTAATGCCTGTGAAGTCTCCATTGTTGGCAGCGTTACTGTTGCTTGCTGGCTGTGCCCTTATCTGAAGCCAGCGTATTCCTCTCTGTGACCAAGTTCTGCCTCCTTTCAAAGGAATCTTTCTCTTAGGTTTTTCTTCTCCTCTTTTGCTGAAACAAGGGAGTGGGAGCCTGTGATGGGGAGAGGGAAAGGCTTGCACATCTCCCCTTTCATGCTTCAAACAGGGCTGTCTTCCTCTTCGGCTGCGGTTGCTCTTTGCAAGCCTCAGTCCCCACAATTCCTTCCCAGAGGCTGGCTGTGCACCCAGACTTTGAAGCACACAAGGAAAGGAGGAGGCTACGCCTCAGACAGCACTTTCATATTTTTTCTGTGGTCCACAGCCAGGATTTACTGTGGATGATCAATGAACAGACTCTCCATGCAAAGCCAGGACTCTTCTCTGTGGCCTCCTCCTGCTTGCTGTCTCTGGGAGCTGCTGACTTACTTATTCACCAACCCCCCAGCTGCCAAATCCAGCGTGGTGGGAGGCACAGCCACGGGCTGGAGCCCCAAAGCTGCTCCAGAAATGCAGTGATCTTCCAGCAGTTCCCTGTTAACAGATGCAATGCTGTCTTGGGTTGCTGCCAGCCTCCATCAGAACCCCCCTTCCTGGGCTCCATCAGAAAAGGGGTGGCAGCAGGGACAGGGGGGGATTGTCCCTCTCTGCTCTGGGATGGCAGGAAGGATGGGGGAGGCAGGTCATGCTTTTCTTGTTGGAAGGGCTGTGCGATGCCATGGTGCCAGCGGTCGTCTGAAGTGAGCCAGAGCAAGTCTCTCCTTCCCCATTTCTCCTTAGCTGGGATGCACTGGTAGCTGATGGAGCTGGTGGCCCTGCACCCAGCTTGGCATTCACTTCTCCACGGGGGAGAAGGCAGCATGGCCCCAGCTGTGGTCTCCTCCTCCCACGACCATCCGCATGAGCTGGGCTCCCCCAGAAGCCATGCATGCTGTCCTCTGGTGCTGTAGGGGCTGGCATGGTGCCTCCCATTGACAGGACAAGGCACCATTCACCTGATGGGATGGAAGAACAAGCTGTTGTGGCTCTGAAGCTGCTGCTCATGAGCTGCATGGAGGAAGATGCAGCAAGCAAGGCCAATTTTTCAGAAAATAGGAAGAAAAAAGGAGATGCTGGAGATGGGGCTGTGGGATAGGTCAGAGGGGTGAGCTTGAAGTTGAGCCCCTAGGGGAAAGGGATGGGTGGAGATGAAGGCCACCAGCAGATGGCAATGAATGGGTGTGAACTGTCCCTTCCCAAGCAGCATCTTGAGTTGCAGGGCTAGATACTTCCTGGAGGTAGGCAAGCCCTTAATCTGCTGTGGGAACGTGCCTCCATTTAGAAATAAACATCAACTGAGACAGGCCAGGCTCCCAGTGTGGCTCCCTCGGAAGTTCAGGGCCCTCATTGCCATTTCAGAGGGTGTTTTTCCTTCTCTGGGTTACACACTCAACCCTTCCTACTGAGCTGAGGGGTTCCACTGGAGGGAGGATGGTGGGAGACTCCCACAGCTTCTGGGCAGCCGTTTCTTCCCAAAGGAAGATGCTCTCCAGTGCTGCCCTCTTCCAGTGCTGCCCTCTTCCAGTGCTGCCCTCTTCCAGTGCTGCCCTTGACCCATGCTTCTGGTCTGTAGAGCTGCCCTTCACAGCTGCTGCTGCTTCTGGGGCAGGTATGAAATGGCTTTCACCCCTTGCTTGGGCTGTCTCAATCCTTAATTTGTCTTTATTTGTCCTTTCAAACCTGGGGGGAGAGCTGGAGCAGGAGCGAGGTGCCAATCACCAAGGAGGTGAGATGAGGTTTGTTATCATAACCCAGGAGCTGGAGGATGCTGCTCCCTCTTCCCAGTCTTTTGTCCCTGGGAGCAGCCGTGTGCCAGCGCCAAGGTCGCTTGTCTTCCTGGCCACATCTGGTACCCATGACTGAACTCTCCCTCCTCCAACAAGCCAGTGAGAAACCTCTGCCTGTAATCTTCAGGTGGGATCTCCCATCTCCTGAACCATCGGTTCCTCTGCGGATGCTACTCTGAAGGAAGGCTGTAGAGAGGAGAGTGTGGGAGAAGATAAAAGAGAAAAATTAAACCATTTATGAAACTTTGATCAAAGCCCTGTTTATGATGCTGAGGGGAAGGCTGTCTTACCTTGACACAAACTTCATTCATAAACTAGACTTCATTATTTTTCGGCGTTGTTTCTGAAAGACTTTGTCAGCAGCTTGGCAACTGATACAGGCAAGCTCATGATTTGCTTTCTTCTGTGGCTAATCAAAATCCTGAATATGGGTGTTCCTGTGTCTCCTCTCATCCTGGAGTTCTGTGCATGTAAGTTCAGTTTGACTGGGTAGGAAAAAAGCAATAAATAATGTTAGTCCTGCGAGCCCTTCCCTACCCAGATCATGAGGCTGCTCAGACATTATAGGCTGTCTCAGATGCTGCTGGGAAGTGAACAAAAAGATCAAATGACTTCAGTTGAAGCCCTTTGAGTGATTCTGAAAGCCAGGGATGGCTGTTCCCATCATTAAATTGGGGCTGGGTTTGATTAATGTCTTAGGAACAGGGATCCAGTTTCCATCCCTTCACAATTTGAAAGGAGTGTGATTACCTTTGGAGTTTCAAGAATAAGCAGTTCTGTTTCCTTGCCAGGGGTAGAAGGGCTCAGTCTGATGCAGGTGTGGGTATGTCTGTGCTTGCCCCCCAGCAGTGTCTGTGGGGACTCTGCTCCTTGCCAGCGCAGCAGCTGCTGGTGCCACGTCAAACATGGTGTGAGCTTTCAAAAGGGACCAGGAGGGGTGTGTGGTCTGCGTGGAGAACACAAACAAACGGTGGTGGAAAGAGAGGAGGAAGCCCAACCTGCTGCCCACAGCAAGGGGACTCCCTCACCAGCACTGCCCGTGCCCAGGCCAGGCTGAGCCTCCCCACGGCTGCGAAACACCCGTGTACGTGTCTCATGTGGGGTGTAGCTGGTTAGTAACCACGTAACGTGCCCCATCCTCTCTTCACTGAGCCCTGTGAGGTCCTGTGTCAGGGATGGAAGGATGACTCCCAGTGCAATCACTGCACAGGACTCTCTCTAAGAGGAAAGGCAGAGCTTCTGGCTGCCTGCGTGTCAAGCGCAGCCCTGAGCAAGGAGAGCATCACCTGAGAGGATGGAGTGGGCTTGGCCTTGGAGGGATTGTGCTTCAGAGACACCCTCCAGAGCATGGTTCTCAGCTTGGTTTTACCTGAAAGCACTACACCTCTGGCCATGGTTCTGTGTCAGCAGCAAGCAGGAGGTCTGCATGGGCAGGTTTTGTCTTGGGAAGCGGGTACAAAGGGAGTCTGGTAAGAACCTTCCCCATCAGAAGGACATGGAGGTCCTGGAGCGAGTCCAGAGAAGGGCAACCAGGCTGGGGAAGGGGCTGGAGGGCAAATCCTCTGAGGAGCAGCTGAGGGAGCTGGGGGTGTTGAGCCTGGAGAAGAGGAGGCTGAGGGGAGACCTTCTCCCCACCTCCCCTGCCCTGCCAGGAGGGTGCAGAGAGGTGGGCGAGGGTCTCTGCAGCCAGGGGACAGGAGATGGGACAAGGGGCAATGGGCTCAAGCTGCCCCAGGGCAGGGTCAGCTCAGCTGGGAGGGCAAAGTTCTTCCCTGGCAGAGTTGTGGGGCTGTGGCCCAGGCTGCCCAGGGAGGGGGCTGAGTCCCCAGCCCTGGGGGTGTTTAACAGAGGGGAGATGAGGTGCTCAGGGATCTGGTTCAGCACAGGACAGGGATGGTTGGACTCCATGAGCTTAAAGGGCTTTTCCAACCTGGTGACTCTGTGATCCCCAAACAGCTTTTCTGAACCTAGCACCCTGAGGGTAAGGGTGACTGACCCCCTCTTTTGATCTCACACAGAAGTCAAGTCCACTCCTATGTGCTGATGGACATGTCCATGTGCAACGTGTACCTACAGACGTGCACGTTCCTCTTGGCTAGCAAAGCCTTATCCTTCCTTCTCCTTCATGATGGAATCACTGAGGTTGGATGGGAATGAGCTCAGGTGGAGTGGGTTGCCTGAGCCTGTGCCAGGTCTTGCCTGGATTTGCTGGCTTTAATTCCTGTTGGCATACTGGTGGTATCTGGTAGTGGTTACCAGCCCGTGCCCTGTGGAACCTTTATCCTTCCCCAGAGTTTTAATCTTCCTTCTGGGAAGAAAGCAGGTGGCAGTTGTCAGGCCAGACTTGTTTTGGTTTCCAAAAGCTGAAGCAAGAAGAACTTTCTCATTCTGTTTGATTAAGAGCAATAAATATGTATGTGTTCCATCCTAAATATTTGATGGGGAAAAAGGTTCTGTTCCCTTTCTGCTGACATTAGTAGCTGACACTGGCACAGCGATGCCGTAGCCCACCTGCCACTTCCCTCTGCAGACAGGGATTGCACAGCTGGAAGTGCTACCAGCAGCCTTGGGTGAAACCTGGCACGTGGTCCTGGGGGACACAACCTGTGGTGCTGCTGAGGGCACTGCTGCCTGCAGGCTGCTTCTGCAGGGGGACGTCACTGTGGATGGGAGAATGGAGCTTCCAGAACCAGAGTCAGGTCCCTGCTTGGTGCCTTCCTGTCTTAACCCAGCAAAAGCTGTCCCTTTTCCCAAGGAATGGGTGACTTGGGGGTGTTTCTGGTGAATGTCCAGCTGCTGTGTCTGTTCTGCTCTGCAGGGCCTTGGACAGCCTGAGCTTGTGCTCCTGACCAGAGACTGTCCCTGGGTGTAGGAGGGACAATCAGGATGGTCAAGCACCCCGAGCCAGGTCTGTGTGTTACTGCTGAGGGAGGAAAAAGTAAAATCATGGGTTTGGATGTGATGCTGACCATGAAAGATGCTGAGGAGAGACCCTGAGACCTGGGTTGATCGGGTTGATTTATCCTCTACCGCTGGGGAGCAGTAGCTTGGAGGATGCTATGATCACCGGTGGGTCGGTGCTGATGCAGGTATCTGCATTTTCCTGGGGGTTATAGTGGGATGCTGAGAACACTGATTCTCCCTCAGCCTCCTCACCTAGCTTCCTACAGCTGCCTGAGAAGAATCCAGGCCTGAGGGTGCCCATCTTAATGCGCCTCCTACTCTTCTTAACCTAGACTATGGCTCTACCCTGGTTTGTGTGCCTGGAGAAGGTCTTAGGAGTGCAAAGGGCTCTTGTCCCTATGTAGCTGAGCTCCCTTCCCCTGGTGCCTCTTGGCATGGCTTGTTCTGTGTGGATTGGTGGTGTACCTGGTTGGCTCATGGGAGGACAGCCTGGGATAGCATCCATCTCCTCTGGCTGGTGCTCAGGCAGGCCATATGGATACCCAGGCTCTGTGGTACCTTCTCACCACAAAACAGCAGTGTGATGGCTTTTGTGAAACTGCTTCTACTGTAGAAAACATGGACTTCTTAGTTTTCCCTTTTGGATAGAGTTGGGTCTGGTTTTTGTTTTCCAGCAGCTGCTCAGAAGTGTCTCCAGTAGCTCTACAGATGGTATTTACAGATGCTTTGCATCCAGAGTACTCAGTCCTCCCTGGGGCTGGGCCCAGAGAGGCTGAGTGCAAACCCAAGATGTCATTCTGAGACTGCCTTTCACAATGCCCATCTGGGGAGGCTTGAAAGGCAGCAACGTGGTGTCTCTGGTTGTGAAGAAGGGCAGGCATTTCTATCAGAGGGCTGCTCACAAGGCTGGGCACTTTCCTCCTTTGTACTTTCAGTACTTCAGCTACTTAAAGGCTACTTCCAGCACAAGAAATCACAAGAAATTGCTCCTTAAAAAAGAAAGGATAGAGAGAGACAAAGAACTTCAAAGAAGATACCATTACTGGATATCTGGAAAGGATCAAGAAACTCTGAGGTGGAATCTGCTACTAAAATCCCAGATTTTCCCAGGAGGACACGTTTGTCTTATGGACAATGGGCTGAGCAATTTCCTACTTAATGCCAGTGAAATAGCCAACAAAAGACAGGGCCTTTAATAGGCAGACCTGTTGCTTGATAGTTTCAGATCTCTACATGGGTTCAGCAGAAAAATATGGTTTATTGTAAAAAAGTGTAAAACTGAAAGTTTTATGTCGCTTCAGGAAACTTCTGAAACTCCTTTGCTGCTTCAAAGGGGACCTGGAAGTTCAATGGAAGTTTAGAGGTGACACAAGCTCTCATTAGGAATTGGCCTCACGGTCTCTGTTTTCATCAGTGGTTTTTAAGACTCTTTGACTAATACAAAACCTGTAATAAATTAATCTCCATACATTGTGGTTAGACTGGAAGGAGGAAATTAATCTAATAACTAATCAAAAGCCCTTTGGATGGAGGGAAGGGCGCTGCAAGTACAACGGTGAGGCTTTTTTCCTCTCCCTCATCAGTCTGTAATTACTTGACAGGAGGGTGCAGAGAGTGGGCGATGGTCTCTGCAGCCAGGGGCCAGGAGATGGGACAAGGGGCAATGGGCTCAAGCTGCCCCAGGGCAGGGTCAGCTCAGCTGGGAGGGCAAAGTTCTTCCCTGGCAGAGCTGTGGGGCTGTGGCCCAGGCTGCCCAGGGAGGGGGCTGAGTCCCCAGCCCTGGGGGTGTTTAACAGAGGGGAGATGAGGTGCTCAGGGATCTGGGTCAGCACAGGACAGGGACGGTTGGACTCTATGAGCTTAAAGGGCTTTTCCAGCCTGGGGAGTCTGTGACTCTGTGTAAATACCATGTGATTCCATGATGTGCAGCAGCACAGGCTCCCCCCAACTTGGGATAAGTACCACAGAAGAGGCAAGGCACCTGAATGCACAGGGGTCTCTGAGCTCTGCCCAGTATTCCCCATATCTTTGCTGGGACACCCCCTCCAAGAGCAGCAGGAGCTCCTGCTCCCAGCACCAACATGTGGTTGCATGAGGAACAACCTGGCTCCATGCCCTGTGGTGCACCTGGCTGCCAGTACCTCTGTGGATGCCCGTGGGGTTTGTTGCTCCACGCTGCAGAGGGATGGCTGGGGGGGCCATTCCATCAGCACTGACCTGTGAGGACCAGTGCTCAGCATGGAGGGGAGGGTGAGGAGGTGATGGGGAGCAGCGCTGAGGAACCTGCTTGGAGGCTGATCCAGCGTGTGGCCAGGTGGAGTCTGCCACCTGCCCATCCTTCTTCCCACCAGCCATACCTCAGCATTTGTTCCCTAATCTGTAGCCTGTTACACATGTTGGACATAGAGGAAAAACATCTGCCATTTCTATCCAGATTAGCTGCTTATCCTGCTGTGCTTTACATACCTTCAGATGCTATTTTCTCTTCCCATCTTCCCACTCCAGCTGAATTATTGAAATATCTCTCAGATAGTTTCACGTTGCATTTGGCCTTAATTAAGGAAAGAGGAGTTTGGGGTTTTTTTCTCTTTTAATTGATTTTAATATTATATTACAAGTACAAAGCTCTTCAACAGCCTGTCACAGGATGTCTAGCACATGAGTAGCTGAGGATCTCTGCTTTGTTTTCTAGTGTTTTCAGCCTGGATCTCTAAGGAAGTGGGCTGTCTGTGAAAATGTCCCCAGTTAGTAAATGTTGAGTCTTCTGGATACTTCAGCCAAAGTTGACAGGGAGGAGAAGGATTGAACGTTGACTTGTGGGGAAGTGTCTTTGGGGAGCTTACCCTTAGGTACAGTGGTCCTCTGCTCATAGCACAACTCCATCTTAATTCTTTTTCCTTTCTGAGATCCTGTGCTGCACAACCCACTCGGCCAAAATAATGCTTCACAGCTTACTGCTGAAGGCAAAATCTAGCCCTTGCTTAAAAAAATTAAGAAATAAAAATCATCAGTTCCAGCCTTTACAGGGCTCAGTTGAATGCCCTTGGCTGGGCCTGCTCCCAGCAGACCGAACCTGCATGTTGGTTGATTTTTCCAGAAAGTGTTTTTCAGTGGGCAGCTGTTGCTTAGCAGAAGTGTTTGGGAACCTTTTCCTGGTTTAACAACCTCACAGCATTGTCAACACGGAAAGACTGAGGGAAGATGCTTGATGTAATGCAATGTCTTCCAGCTGTTGTATACAAAGCTGGTTTTTATCTCTCTTTCTCCATAGAACAATGCAGTGATTTGTAATATATTCATATATTTTTATTATCTTCCCCAGTCCCAAACGGGTTACAGCTTCAGATTAAAGCCCTGAGAATAAAATAAAGAAGAATCATTTTATCACAGAATGGTTTGGGTTGGATGGGACCTCTAAAGCCCATCTCGTCCAACCCCTGCAAAGAGCAGGGACATCTCCACTAGATCAGGTCGCTCAAAGCCCTGTTCAACCTGGCCTTGAGTGTTTCCAGGGATGGGGAATAAACCTACTGTGAGGAAAACCTCACCAGCAGATCTAGAAAAGGTTTTTCTCAGTTGCTTGTGTGCATGATTTCAGCAGAGCCTAACTAAGTCTGCATCACAGCCCAGAACCAAACACAGCTGCGGGCTTTGGCTTCCACTTAGAGCAGGGCTCAGTGGAAGGAGAAGTAGGGGACTGAGAAACATTAAAGGCAGCAATGGGCCAAAGCCAGCCTCGGTGAGATCCTCCTGCAGTGAGCAAAGTCATATCAGGGGTGAATTTGGCCTCGTTAGCTTACGTAGCCCCTTCTTGTCTAGAGCAGCGTCGTGAAGCGGCGCGTTCGCTGCTGGCCGGGGCTCCCCGCGGCGTGCGGAGCGGATGCAAATACAAGCAGCAGGCAGCCAGCCCATTGCTTCCTGGCTGTCGAAGTATTATCTTTGCTTGAGTGAGAAGCACTTTGTCCTTGTCAGGGCACAGCATATGTAGGGCACAGGCAGAGGGTGTACAGTCAGAAAGGTTCCCTAATGCGCTGCCGTTCGCGAGTCATTAACGTTGCCAGCAGCATCCCCTCGGCTCCGTGCGGGATGGGGGTTCAAAGGGACCTAAAAATTCATGTGCCTGAGTGTAAGGTACTGGAATTATGCCTTACCAATTGTCAACAGAACTGTGTCCCGCTCCCCTCCCGCCCCCCACACC
>VZTU01025650.1:43594-118948 GCA_013400835.1 Zapornia atra
CGTAGTGGTAGATATAGCCTCCCCCCACCCGTCTTCCTCTTGCCACTCCTTCTCTTTCTATCTCTATCTCCTTTTCACCCCCTTTTCTTTCTTCCCCCCTTTCCCTGCATGTTTTTCCAAATGAAGCAACCTTCACCTTGGCTCCGTTTCGAGTGTGAATTCTGTTCTCCAGGAGTTGAATTCGGAACACATCACGATCAAACACCTGGTAACTGGATGTCACTCAGGGGTTAAGCCCAGCCGCCCCCAGCCACCCAGAGCCATCTGAGGTTGGGTTGGAACGCAAGGGGGTTTAGCCTCTGCCAAACTAAGTCTTGTCCGGGTTGTGGATCGTGACACCGCGTCCTCCTGCCGTTGTACAGAGGCAGGTGCTAATTCCCCATCCTCCTCCAGCCGCTCCAGCCTCACCCAAGGGCTGGTCAGGCTCCTGGTGGCTTCTGCACGTACTGACTCTGCTTTCGGTCCCTGTTTCCACGCTCCTGAGGAGCGGTGTAAACAAACTGTTAGGCTGATAAATACTTTGCTGCTCATTCCATTAGAAGAACCCAAATAAATGGATACCCAGACTCAAGGCAAATCGATTTGCTGCTGCGATTCTGCCGGGCGGAGAGATCCTGGGTTTGAGAATTTAGAATTCACTGAAGCCCCTCCAGTGCTGGCAAATCATTTGTTTTCTGATTAATGAACAGTGTTTACACCGTTAGTATCAGAGCTCTAAATGAACAGAGCCACTTAGAAAGAACAGCATGAGCTGCACATGATTTAAACACCGGAGCTGGGGGGGAAGGGAGAGCTCAGAGAAAAGAAAAGCGCCGTCTCCCGTGGTTCCCGTGAGCTCTGGATCAGGACCCAGTTGCACAGCTTTTCTTGCTGTGGAATTTCAATCCTGATTAACAGGTGTGCCTTTATGGGCCCCCACTGTTCTCCTGGAATGTACTGCAGTGCTGTATAGGAGCTGTAATCACGTTATATTGTAATCAAGGGATGTTAATCAGGCCATTCTTAGCTTTGCGGGTCCAAAATGAATTCTGTGTCTCAAAGCAACTTCACCAAAGTTGTTGCAGTAACTTTTAAATCTCTAGCAGCAACCCAATGAAGGCCTGTGGTATTTAAAGCCTTTCTCCAGTGATTTTTCATCACTGAAAAATACTCATAGAATCATTGAATCATAGACTGGTCTGGGTTGGAAGGGACCCCAAGGGTCACAGAGCTCCAACCCCCTGCCACAGGCAGGGACACCAATCTCCAGGCCTGGAGCTACACAAGGTTGCCCAGGGCCCCATCCAACCTGGCCTTGAACACCCCCAGACACGGGGCACCCACCCCCTCTCTGGGCAGCCCCTTCCAGCCCCTCACCACTCTCTCTGGACAGAGCTTCCCTCCAGTCTCTCCTCTAACCCTTCCCTCCTCCAGCTTCACTCCATCCCCCTTGTCCTGCCAGTCTCTGCCCTTTCACAAGCTGATTCCCCTCCTGTTTCTCTGCTCCCTTCAGGGACTGGCAGGCTGCAATGAGGTCCCCCCACAGCCTTCTCTTCTCCAGGCTGACCCAGCCCAGCTCCCTCAGCTTCTCCTCATAGGAGAGATAAAGCATAGCTCCCCTCCATCTCCTCACATGATGATGCCATTGCATCACAAGTCACCTCACTGAGGTCTGCTTGCCCTGGCCTTGTGGGACAGCCACATCCTGAGCTGTACATGGGGACCAGCCTGAAGCACCTGGTGAGGGGCTTACAGGCACTCCATGCTGCCCCACTGCAGCTCCAGTGCTGTGGTCCTGAGGAAGGGACGCTGGAGCAGAGCAGGACAGAGTAATGGGCACACCAGGAATTGGGTTCCCTCACCCATTCTAGAGAATGATATGGTTCTCTTTGTGGCATCTTGGAAGGCAAATCCCATGAGGGTCGGCTGAGGGAGCTGGGGGTGTTCAGCCTGGAGAAAAGGAGGCTGAGGGGAGAACTTATCATGAGCAGAACAGGAACACGATGTGGTAATTGGGCTGCTCTAATTGGATTAGGTAAGCAGAGTCTTGGCCAGCTGGACTCCAGCAGATGACACACAAAGGAGCCCAACTGAGCCAAGACAAAAGATCAGTCTTCCACAGTTAATGAGTGAGGAGATATAAAAAGTTTACTTTCCAAGAATATCCATTAGAACAGTTCAAATGAGCTGCAGAGTTGGATGGAGAAGTACTGTGGAGCTTCTGTGCAGACCAGGCAGATGGAGAGCACCGAGAGGAAGTTTGGAAGAGCTTCCTGTGGGCAAGTGCATTTCCTGTAACTGGAAACAGGCTCTGAGAACACTCCAAGGCTGACAGAGGACCCTCCTTTGCTCCCAAAGTGGTGAAAAAGGGGTTGAGTTTCAAAAACCCAGGCAGGGTTTGAGTCAGGCTGCCCTGAATGGCAAACCTGCCTCGAGGAGCAGAATTTTCATCCTCTATGACACTGATTATCACGGCCACATCCACACCATCATCTCTGCTCATATCCATCCCTTTCCCCCATCAACCGCTCTGGCAACAAGGACTTTTGACCCCCATCAACAAGGAGTTTGGACAAAGAGAGCAGAGGGACTTGCCTGGGATCACCCTGCTCCCATTTTCACGGCCTCCCTTGTGACCGTACCAGCTCGAGCCATGCTTTGATTTGCCAGCTTCGTGTTCAAGGTGGCTTTCTGTTGCCCAAGGTTGCCTTGAGGTTCCATTAGCACAGCTTGACGTAGCGCCCTCAGCATCGAGTCACATCTGCCCGATGCCAGGGAGGTCCCATTAAACCAGAGAGCCTAGCAGGAAAGGTTGTGTGCGCTGAGGAGAGCGAGCAGGTGTGTGGAGGGAGCAGGAGTTACTTAGTGCAGCTAATTTACTGCCTGATTCCAGTCAGGGAACAAAAAGGTCAGGTAAATGAGCGAGCGCTCCATCTGGCTTTATTATTCTCCAAGTCCAGCGCCGTGCTTCCTCGTGTTCCATTATCTGCAGCAAGCCCCTGAAAAAGCAGATACAGCAACTCATCTGCCATTTGAGGCAGCCTGGTTTGGCTGTAAACAGTTTGATGGGCTGACATTGACGGTCTCCCCGCGTTTTAGGTCTTACAGGCACCCTGAGGTTTCCTCCACACCACTCAATTATCAAACCTGAATTTTAAGTAGAATCCCTTTTCTGTGACAGTTGCCATCGAGCAGTGTCATGGGGAGGGGCAGAAGCTCCGGAATGTCAAGTTGTCCCCAGGAAAGGCTCTGACAGACAGGTAGAGCAGGACCGCACGTCCCCCCCGCGCCAGCTGCCCACAGAAGCGATGCCCGCCGTGCCAGCTCCTCCTCTCCTCCTCCTCCTCCTCCTCCCCCTCCCCGGGTTTTCTCTTTTGGAAGATGTTGAAAGCTCACATGAATTACTCTTCAGGCAGAAGCCCCAGCCCGAAGGGGTATAGCCAGGTCGATACCCTGATAATACTGTCAGAGAACCAGGAGGCTGCGACGGGGCCGTGCGTCCCCCAGGCGCCTGGGTGGGGCTGGCAGGCGTGCAAGGGAAGCGGTGGCAACAGGTTCTGCAGGACGTGGTGCCTGGCTACTGAGGGACACTTCACTCCCCAGCGTCCCCTTGGTGCTGAGACCCCAGACCCTCACTCGTGCCCCTTAGCAGGCTTGGGGCAAGAGCCAGCACGAGCCCCAGTTGGTTCGCAGAGCCCCAGGTACTCATTAGCCATCCTGTGTTGTGCTAATTGGCCTTTTGGCACCTGCTGATATAATGAGTGGGCTGGTTTCCCTGCCTTTGCCTCCATCTGGGCATGGCTTCAGAGCTCTTTCTTCTCCAGGCACTGGTTTTCACCAAAAGCCTGTCCCTTTGATCCTCCGCATGCCCCTTTGTGCTTTGTATGAAGGGGAGCCTGGGGCTGGCAGATGGCAGCAGCACAGGGTGCCCCACCACGTCAGCCCCTCCAGAAGCCTACAAACAGGAGCAGAACGTACATATCAGGAGATAAAACCTGCCTGGGTGGCACTGGGACTGTCCCTGAGGAGCAGAGGGACCCCTCAGAGTGGAGGGGAGCAGAAGGGCCCCTCTGGAGCATGTTGGGGTGCAGCTGCACCATGAAGGCACGTCCCCACAGAGGGGGAGCACCCGGGGGTGCTGTGTGTGCTCTGTTTTCACCCAGCCTCAGCCCAGCCAGCTGTGCCAGATGTGTGTGGCTGTGCTGTCCAGCCCCATTGCCAGCCAGGCATCTTTTCTCTTTTCTCTGATTTCTTCTCTCATTTTCTGCTTGTCCAGTGAGCCAAGGGAGTAAAGGAAGATGGGAAAAAGTGGGATAACATCCTTACCCAAACTTTGCTGCTTTTCTGTCCCCAAACCTCACTTTTGCTATGAAAAACTTATTGAAAAAAGGAAAACCCAGAAAACATGACCTGATGTTCCAGCTGACATCCCTCATCAACAATCTTCATCTCCTTCTTTCCTCTTAGCACCCTGTTTGCTTTCAGCCCCTCACACTCCAGCTGCACCTCTTGTATCTTCAGCAAACGACCGATCCGCCCGCTGCTCCCCACCAGCTCCTCTGCACTGGGGCACATCCACACCAGCACTGGGGCTGGCTGTGCAGGTCACCTCTGGACCCTGGGGCATCATGTCCTGGGGTACAAGCCGACATCTATGGTCTGTGTGCCGTGATGAGCCTGAAGTCCACTGGCTGAGCAGGACCAATGAGTCTGCGGGAGCCCTGGGACTTGTGAATGGTTGGACTTGATCTGAAAGGGCTTCTCCAACCTTGTGATTCTTTCCCACCTTTTAGTTGTGGTTCCTTCTCCTGTATCAATGCTGCCATCTCCTTCCCAAGATGCAGCCTTGGAGCAGATAAATTGCCATGTTATATATTGCTGTAGGTCTCTGTGTAGCAGATTGGCACCTGTCAATTCTCTCTGCGGGTAATTCTCATTTCAGATAATTGGCAAAGATTTATCTTTACTGTGCCCTGCTCCTCATTTGGATGCTTTTTGAATAGAGATCTCGACAAGAAGTGATCGTCCTCCTGGATCCTGCTTGGAGAGGAGTCCCAGTACCTGCTTTACCAAGGTTAAAGCTCCCTGAGTCTGGAAACTTTTGTTTTCGACTGTATTTACAGCGTGGAACAGTATTCACAGAATCCCAGAATCCCAGACTGGTCTGGGCTGGAAGGGACCCCAAGGGTCACAGAGCTCCAACCCCCTGCCACAGGCAGGGACACCAACCTCCAGGCCTGGAGCTACACAAGGTTGCCCAGGGCCCCAGCCAACCTGGCCTTGAACACCCCCAGGGATGGGGCACCCACCCCCTCTCTGGGCAGCTCCTCACCACTCTCTCTGCAAAGAACTTCCCCCCAGTCTCTCCTCTAACCCTTCCCTCCTCCAGCTTCACTCCATCCCCCTTGTCCTGCCAGTCTCTGCCCTTTCACAAGCTGATTCCCCTCCTGTTCCTCTGCTCCCTTCAGGGACTGGCAGGCTGCAATGAGGTCCCCCCACAGCCTTCTCCTCTCCAGGCTGACCCAGCCCAGCTCCCTCAGCCTCTCTCCATAGGGGAGCTGCTCCAGCCCTCTGAGCATCTCCCTGGCTCCTCTGACCCCTCTCCAACAGCCCCACATCTCTCTTGTGTTGGGTCCCAGCTCTGGACACAGGACTCCAGCTGGGGCCTCCCCAGGGCAGAGCAGAGAGGGACAATCACTCTGTTTTTGTTTTGATCCAAAGAAACAACAAACATCCTCAAATAATATTCCAGAGGGATATAAGTGATGCCAACCCCCCTGCAGCTGGTCGATGGCCTGTGAATATGCACGTCCCTCTCTGCCATCGAGCGTGGCGTGAAGTTTAGATAAATGTTAGAGCTTCTTATTAGACAGCTTGGGCTTCCTTAGATGAATACCATAGATAAGGGAGGGGATATATGTATATTTAAAACTGACAGGACATTTATTTCTCTTTGCAGTGGCAGAAATCCATTAGAAGTAAACAAACTCCTGCCTCTTATCAGGGTGCTTGGTGCTGTCTGCATTCAGAGATAAGGCTGAGCTGCTTCAGCGCGGCGCCTGCCTTGCGAGGGGAGATCGTGCTGCACAGTGAAGGTGGAGGTGGAAATTCATCTGAGGCACGTGGTGTGTGGCAGCTGGTGGCTCCTGTTTTACTCTGGCCCTTCAGCTGTTCGTAGCACCGCCCCTGTTTTTGGGGAGTTGGAGCTTTTCTGGCTTGGTCCCAAGCAGGGTGCTGCTCGGAGGGGTTGTGCTCAGCAGCGAGCGATGCGGTGATGGTGCGGCTCATGAGTGGAGGCTCTGCTGCTGAAGTCCCTGCTCCTGCAGCCCCTTGATTACACGTGGGGATAAACCCATTAGACTTCTGACACTCAGGATTTTCCTCCGTAGTCCTGCAGTCAGTTTGCTTTCCTTATTTCCCATTCCCTTTGGGAGATGCTTCTTCATGGTGGGACCCAACGAAGCTCCTCACTGGAGCACTTGCAAGGGAGTTCCCTGCTGCAGGAAGGGCTGTGCTGCAGTTTGCAGTGGGGTAACTCTGAAACCACTGTCCTTGCAGAAGGCTGAGGAGGAGGTTGGAAGATAGCGATGAAGATGAAGTGCCCTCTAAAGTCACCAGGAACATTGGTCTCACCCAAGACACCTGAGTGGTTCTGTAAATAACTCTGGTGAAGGTGAAGGAACCAGAGTGGGGCTGGAACTGAGGAGCCTGTTATGGTTTATGGCAGTTAGGGGAAAAAAATGGAACAGCTGCCAAGGCAAAGGCAAGTGGGGGGTAAAAGTGAGACAAGTGATGCTTGGAAAAGACAGTCTGATGAGAAAAAAAACATAAATTAAACCTGTCCCTTCTGAATTCAGATATCTGGTCATTTTAACTGGGGTAATCGTTTGCTTGAGCATTTAATCATGCTAATGCTACATGAGTTGTTATCTATTATTAAACCTCCTAGAGCTTTTAAGCAGCAGGCAGAGAGAAAGCTGGGCAAAGTCACAAATGGGTCCATGAGAAGAGCTGCTGGACAAAGACCAGGAAAAGCAGCTGTGCTATGGTGAAAGCTGCATTGCACCCATGGAACAAATACCTTGCAATATTTACAAATGAGAGAGAGCCTCTAAAAAGCATATGTCTCTGCTAAATGTCTCCCATTAGAAAGGCAGGAATTCCCATTAGTCCCAAGAAAACCAATTCCATTTCAGTTGCAAAGTCAATACTGCAAAGCACTGAGTTGTAATGGTGTTAATTGTGCTGCTGGAGAACTTCTAGACTACATTAGTCTCATTTAATTCAACTTAAAGGCACACAAAGAGAATTGAGTTCTCCAAGTGGGGTTGGGTCTATTTTCCAAAATGCCCTTTTGAGTACAATTAATGTTCCACAGTAGATGACAACAGCAAGAAGAAATTTCCCTTAAGTGGATGTAGGAAGCAGGCAAACTCAGCCAAGACTCCTGTTGATGTTCATCTAGACTGTGGGGGTGACAGTCCTTTTTTTTTGAGGACTCCTCCTGTCTGGAGGAGCTAAACAGAAGGTAGTTAAGCTTCATTTGTAAGCTCCCTGGGCATCTACTGGGAAGTTGAACAGCCAGAGTGGGCTGGTTGCCCCCAAGGGCAGGTGAACTTCTGCTGCCATTTTCTGATACACTTTATAAGGGCTGTTGTGGTTCTGCTGTGAAAGGACAATAAAACCACCAGTCAGATACAGAGGGAATGTGTATAACAATGTTTAACCACTGCAGGGACCCCTTGGTAGAGATTCAGTACTCAGGCCATGGGTGTACAGGGCTGGAGTCAGATGTCTTTCTTTGAAAGATCTTTGCTGAGAGAGGGGGGAGTGATTTGGAAATGTGTTATTTATAAACACCTGCTTTGTCTGTAAGTATCCTTTTTTGGACAGATGGGGGAGTTTTTTGTTTGCTTGTTTGGTCTTTGGGAGGAAAAACTTTAAGTATTGTGAAGGGACTACAGCATCTGTATCTGCAGTGAGAGCTGAGACTGCTCAGCCTGGAGCAGACCCAAGGAGGTCTTACCCATGTGGATAAATAGCTGGTGGGAGGGAATGATGAAGATGAACCCAGCTTCTCTCAGTGGTGCCTGCTGACAGGCTGAGAGGCAGTGGGCATATATTAAAAAACATGACATTCCCACCTGGACACAAGAAAGCACCTTTCTCCTGGGGCTAACGCTGGTGCAGACTGTCCAGAGAGTTGGTGGGATCCCCATCCTTGGAGATACTCAGAGCCCAACCAGAGAAGGTCCTGAACAACCTGCTGAGGGTGACCTGCTGGAGCTGGGAGGGTGGACCAGCTCACTTCCAGAATCCCCTGCCAACCTCAGCCTTTCTGGGAAGGGCTGGACTGGTACATCTCAGCCAGCAAATTACTCTCTCCAGTTGAACTTGGTAGTGATATTACTGGTTCTTCTTGTGCCAAGACAATGAAGACTAAGTTCATAGAATCATAGAATCCCAGCCTGGTCTGGGTTGGGTTGGGAGGGATGCCAAGGGTCACAGAGCTCCAACCCCCTGCCACAGGCAGGGCCACCAGCCTCCAGGCCTGGAGCTGCACAAGGCTGCCCAGGGCCCCAGCCAACTTGGCCCTGAACACCCCCAGACACGGGGCACCCACCCCCTCTCTGGGCAGCCTGTTCCAGCCCCTCACCACTCTCTCTGGAAAGAGCTTCCCCCTAATATCTCCTCTCACCCTTCCCTCCTTCAGCTTCACTCCATCCCCCTTGTCCTGCCATTATCTACCCTTTGAAAAAGCTGATTCCTCTAAGTTTTCCATCTTAAAACCCATTTTTTTCCCTTGTATTAGACCTGAAACAGATTTGTAAGTGTAAACCTAACAAGAAAATATCCCAGACACGCAAAACATATCAACAGCTAATTTTCTTTTCATAACTTTTTAATTTTCTACCCACCATATGGCTTAAATTGTGTGCAAATTACTATTATTCATAAATGCAGGACAAATAGGAGGAAGACCAATTATAGCAAAATATTCAGCATCCCTTTAATCTCGGAGGTTATGGGAAAGGCTGTTCCTCTTGCAAATTTAATATCTTAACAGAACCCAGGTGGTGTGCAGGGTTTGACTTCTGCCCCTGGGGCACCTATCAAGCCTGCAATGTTTTGCCAACAGATCAACAAGGGGGATATTTCAGGGAGTTTGTCTAAACCAGAGGGAATCTGCCACTTGGCTGCGAAGTGTTCACGACGTGCTACGTGAGTCATTTGGATCTGGTGGGGTTCAGCTCTGAGTGTTCTGGTGTCTGGGCTGGCACAGCCCTTCCTTCTTGCGACTGGCAGAGAGCAACATGCAATTCAATATGAATTTGTGTCCAGTTCTGGGCTCCCTGGTATAAAAAAGCCAGGGACCTCCTGGAGAGAGTCCAGAGAAGGGCTACGAAGATGGTTAGGGGCCTGGAGCATCTCCCCTATGAGGAAAGGCTGAGTGAGCTGGGACTGTTTAGTCTGGAGAAGAGAAGACTTAGGGGGGACCTAATTAGTGTTTATAAATATCTTAGACATGGGATGCAGGGGGAATTGGCCAGCCCCTTTTCAGTGTCTGTGGGGACAGGACAAGGGGCAATGGCTGTAAACTGGAGCACAGGGAGTTCCGCACCAACATGGGGAAGAACTTTTTCACAGTGAGGGTGACAGAGCACTGGAATAGGCTGCCCAGGGAGGGGGTGGAGTTTCCTTCTCTGGAGAGATTCAAGTCTCGTCTGGATGCCTATCTGTGCAATATGAGCTGGGGAGCTGCTTTGGCAGGGGGGTCGGACCCGATGATCTCTCGAGGTCCCTTCCAACCCCTACGATTCTGTGATTCTGTGATTCTGTAATTTTAGGAGAAGCCAGTTTATTAGGTGAAGTCACCCAGATTCTAGATCTTTATTACTGCAAACGTGCAAGCTAAACAACTGCTGATTGGTTACACACACTGTTCACACCATATTCATTGGTTAGTGATTATAACGAGTTCTGATAAACCTATCGTATAGCAAAATATTGTTACTTTACCTTTAATGCCTAAAAGGATCCCCACACCTGCTGTTTTGAACCTGTTGTTATGGTTGGTTCCTAACCTGTTCCGTTACTCCCAAATCCCTTCCCATAACTGCTGCTTGGTTTGGGGCAGCCTGTACCCCTGTCAACAAGGCCGCTGTGCTTTGAGAATGTGATTATTAGGATCCTCTCTGCATGAGGAACTTTTCCTCTCTCATGGGAACAGAAGAATATTGTCAGGGCCTAAATCTTGGGAGAAGAGAGCTAGGCCGCGGGCAGGCCTGCTGTCTGCCCCGACACTTCCTGGCTTCTGCTTCGGAAGCCGCTAATTGCTGCGGGCTGGCTGTGGCGCTGCGCTCTCCAGGCCCGGGGCCTGGGGGGGTGTCCCTGGAGTCCAATGGACAGTTTGGATATTGCTGTGGAGCAAACTGCACTGGGTTTTTGAGGCCTATTTAGAAAGTAACAGGTACAGAAGGGCTGCTCGGCGATGATTGCACAGCCTGCCTGTGAAAGCCTTGTGCAGCCATCGGGGCCTGAGGCCACTTGTATTCGCGTCAGATCCCAACTCCGTCCCTCCTGGCGCCCTCACTCGCACAGGGACTCAGAGAAGAAGGGCCACAGACAAATTTGGGGTAGTATTTCCACAAATCTGGCTTGCTGCTGGGCTGAGGAGTTTCCTGAGCAAAAACTCCCATTGGCATTTCTTTAATTTTCCTTGATTGAGCATCTTCCCTAAGCTCCTGCAGGCTGAGAAAGGGTGCTGACACTTGCAGCAGTCGATGTGTTTCTTTGCATTACAGTCTTAAGCACAGAAGAGGAGCCTGTGTAGCAGCACTGGAAGCCAGAGCCCTGCAAATGTTCCCAGAAGCTGGGTCTAGTCAGCAAACACGGGATCAGCGTGTTACTGCCATGGGCTAGGCTGGACTTGCTGCTGCAGTGAGATGCTTTGTGGCACAGACAGTGCTTCTGATGGCATAGACAATGCTTAGGACCTTGCTAAATGTGTGTCTGTCCCAGGCTCCTGCTGGTGGGAACCAGGTTCTTCAGCACCTGAATCAAAGCGTGGATGGAGTCCTCCACAAGCAGCGGTGAGGAAACCCTCAGCCAGTTCTTGCCCCACCTGTGGGGAGGTCCAGAGAAGACATTGGAAGGAGTTGTTTGCCAACGAGACACTGGAAGTCCATCCTTTTCTCACCTCAGATAAGATGCCGCTTCCTTTAAACTGAATTTATCTGAGATTACATATGGTGAAACCAAGTGTGAATCGACAGCTTCTTTCTGCCCCAACTGCAGACCATTTTCCTTACAGTTTTTCACCCAGATGACTATCCATCTCTTCACTAATCTCCCTGGGTATTTACACTTTAGCTCAATAAGATCATTCAGCTCCTTTCTCATTGCTGGTATCCTGTTACATCTGCACCCCACAGGTGCCTTTTGAAGCTGAACCTCCCCTGCAGTAACATGTTACCAGCACCCGGGCTCACAAACCTGCTGGCTGGTTCATCTCTGGAACTCCTAGCCTACCTTTACTCTTTCCACTGGAGTATCACGTGTTTGCTGTGTGTGTTGTTTGAAGCTGAGCAGCCCTTGGCCTTCTCATAGCTATGCCTGTGTGAAGGTGACAGCCCTGGCTCAGTGTTGAACCTGCCACACAAATCAGAGGATGCTGCCTGGGAAGAGGCAGTGGACAAATGAGCTTTCCCCCTCCCCTTGGGTGATGGAGAAGTCCTCTCTAAGGAAACTAAGTTTTCTGTGGAACCCAAGACAGATGGGCAGCAACCACTGTCCTGCCTACCACCCCTCAAGATCGCGTTGCGGATGCAGCCCCCTGACCCTGTTTAATGGTTAAAATGAAGCCTCTGAATCTCAGAGTTCCTTGTGGTGGGCTGTTATGTCCAGGGACCAGATTTTAATACACTGAGCTGATTTAATGAAGTGAACTTGACTGAAGTTTTGAGGGACATCAACAAAGCCTCTTCTAGAAAAGCAAACAGGTTTGCAATAAATGAATGCCATCTGGTGCTGTCGCTGTCAGATGGACCCTCTGCATCTGCTGCAGCCACAGGAGAGGAGGCGTAAAGAGAAGAATGAGAAGGGAAACAAACACTACATGGCTTCTGAACTGCATTACAGATGAGTCTCTGAGTGACCCCTTTTCTGTTTTCCAGCAGAGTGAGAGAGACAGAGGGATGCTTGAAAGCCCACCACCAATTTTCCATAAAGAAGCCTTTCTTTATTTTGTTGTTCTTTTATTCTCTCCCCCAACCACCCCCCCGCCCCCCCCTTTGTATTCAGAACCAAGAGGATCACGTAGCAGCTTTGAGGGACTTTGGCTTTAAATGGGCTGCCCTGCACATTGCCCTGGTGAAACCCTCGGGGAGAGGATGGGCTGGAATAGGAGCTTTCATCTCTCCTCCCTCTCCAGCTCCAGCTCTTTGCAGCTGGAGTTTGCCTCTGAAACCCTGTTCCCTCCCAGCCCTTTGGATGGGGTTCAGTAAGGAAACGTTCAGCCACCTTGGCACCAACCTGGAGCAGCACTGAGCTGCCAAAGGGGTGTGAGGAGATACCTCTGAAACCCCACCCCGAATCCCATCCCCTCCTGGCAGTTGCTGATTGCCTTGGCCAGGTATGTGAGAGCAAAAGTTGACTCTGGGCTAAAACTGATACTCAGGCTTTAGGTTAGATTCTCACTGCTAATTATTTGGCTCCGTTTCTACTCTGTTGACTCTGGCACATAAACCCTCTGAGTTCCATCCCTGTACTCAAGGTGTGAGTCTCCTGGCTGACAGTAACATGGAGCATTCATCTCACGTTTGTCTCCTTTCTGGTAATGCTTTGTCTGCTCTGTGTGCAGACCCTGGGCCTGGCTTCAGGCTTGGAATCATAGAACCATGCAATCACAGGATGTGTTGGGTTGGAAGGGACCTTCAGAGCCCACCCAGTCCCACCCTGCAGTGAGCAGGGACATCTTCACTAGAGCAGGGTGCTCAGAGCCCCATCCAGCCTGACCTTGGATGTCTCCAGGGATGGGGCCTCCCCCCCCTCTCTGGGCACCCTGTGCCAGTGACCCACCACCCTCAGAGGGAAGAACTTCTTCCTAATACCCAAACTAAATCTCCCCTGTTCCAGTTTAACCCATTCTCCCTCGTCCCATCACTCCCTGCTCTCAGGAACAGCTCTTCCCAGCTTCCTACAGGCACCTCTCAGGGGCTGGAAGGGGCTGTAAGGTCCCCTGGAGCCTTCTCTTCTCCAGGCTGAGCCAGCCCAGCTCTCCCAGCCTGGCTGCACAGCAGAGCTGCTCCAGCCCTTGGGTCATTTCTGTGGCGTCCTCTGGACGCGCCCCAACAGGTCCCTGTCCTTGTGCTGAGGGCTCCAGAGCTGGACCCAGCACCCCAGGTGGGGTGTCCCCAGAGCAGAGGGGCAGGATCCCCTCTCTGGATCTGCTGCCCACACTGCTGGGGATGCAGCCCAGGATGGGGTTGGCCTTCTGGGCTGCAGATGCACATTGGTGGCTCATGTCCAGCTTCTCATCCACAAGAACTTCTGCTGGCATCTACTTTTAAACACCCCCAGGGCTGGGGACTCAGCCCCCTCCCTGGGCAGCCTGGGCCACAGCCCCACAGCTCTGCCAGGGAAGAACTTTGCCCTCCCAGCTGAGCTGACCCTGCCCTGGGGCAGCTTGAGCCCATTGCCCCTTGTCCCATCTCCTGTCCCCTGGCTGCAGAGACCATCGCCCACCTCTCTGCACCCTCCTGGCAGGGCAGGGGAGGTGGGGAGAAGGTCTCCCCTCAGCCTCCTCTTCTCCAGGCTGAACACCCCCAGCTCCCTCAGCTGCTCCTCAGAGGATTTGCCCTCCAGCCCCTTCCCCAGCCTGGTTGCCCTTCTCTGGACTCGCTCCAGGACCTCCATGTCCTTCTGATGGTGAGGAGCCCAGAACTGGACCCAGCACTCGAGGTGGTGCCTCCCCAGTGCTCAGTCAGTCTGCTAGTGGCAGGGCACTGTTAGCCATGGTGCCAGGTCAGTCTGCTGAAGTAATGGCTGTAACAAAGCAAAATGCTTCTTTGTCACAAACATTGCCATCCCACACTGTCCTGCCTGGCTGCCCAGAGAGGCTGGGGAGTCTCCCTCCATCTCTGGAGACATTCCAACCCCATGATCCTGGGTGCTGTCCTGTGCAGCCTGCTCGAGGGGACCCTGCTCTGGCAGGGGTGGGACTGGGGGGTCTCCAGAGGTCCCTGCCAACCCCATCATCCTGTGGGTCTGTGATTTTAGTAAAGTTGGGATGACCATTTCAGTGCAGCCTCTGAAGTCTGCTCAAGTGGCAGCGACCTGGTGCTGGAGCCTCCATCTCTGCCAGCCCCGTCCTTCTGCAGCACCAGGATCCATCTCTCTGCCCCTTTCTGCTATTTATTTTCCTTGTCTTTTAAACATGTGTCCTTTCTGCTCTCTCTTTTCTCATCTAGGGTGGATTAGAAATGCTCTGTTTGCTGTTCAATTAAAGTGGCCTCTCAGACACTGCAAAGTTCAAGCAGTTTGGGGTTTTGCTTTAAATATATCTTTCTGGATTTAATGGGCTTTGCAGGCTATAGTTTCAAAGAGGTTATTAATGGGATTTGTACAAGGAACTCTTGCTTCGTGCTCTTAAAGATGCTACAAGAAATCCTTACATTGGCATTTAATGTAACCAATTCAGGCTGCCAAGGGGGGTCTGTTGGGCATCACATTAAGGCTGGTCCTGGGTGTGATGATGGGTCTGCAAAGTCGTACGGGGGCTGCAGTGTACCTGGCAAGTGCAACAGCAGCCTGCTAATTAATTAAAGTGTTGTTCCTTTTTAAAACACTATTACTATTATTATTACTATCATTATTATTCCCTGGAGAACGTCTCCACTGCCAAGCTCCAGTAGGGCTGTTGGAGAGGGGTCAGAGGAGCCACGGAGATGCTCAGAGGGCTGGAGCAGCTGCCCTACAAAGAGAGGCTGAGGGAGCTGGGCTGGGTCAGCCCAGAGAAGAGAAGGCTGTGGGGGGACCTCACTGCAGCCTGCCAGTGCCTGAAGGGAGCAGAGACACAGGAGGGGAATCAGCTTGTTAAAGGGGAGATAATGGCAGGACAAGGGGGCTGGAGTGAAGCTGGAGGAGGGAAGGGTTAGAGGAGAGACTGGGGGGAAGTTCTTTGCAGAGAGAGTGGTGAGGGGCTGGAAGGGGCTGCCCAGAGAGGGGGTGGGTGCCCCATCCCTGGGGGTGTTCAAGGCCAGGTTGGATGGGGCCCTGGGCAACCTTGTGTAGCTCCAGGCCTGGAGGTTGGTGGCCCTGCCTGTGGCAGGGGGGTTGGAGCTCTGTGATCCTTGGGGTCCCTCCCAACCCTGCCCAGTCTATGATTCAATGGCTCTATGATCCTGTGGGCCAGGAGGAGGCAGGTGGGCAGTTCCACCAGCCTGGCAAGTGCTGGTGTGCACGCCTGCAATGCCAATGGACACTGTGTTGGTGGTGACCCCAAATCAGAGCTCAGCTCATGGCTCTCTGAAAGGGTCTCTGGAATGGTGGGAAGAGAGCGAAGGCAATCATGGAGAGCAGGATGGTGCCTCTGCATTCCCTACAGCCATGCCCACTGAGCCCAACCTCCTTGGGCTGTGTTAAAAAGCAGGGTGCAGTGAACACATGGATGTCCCTTTATTAATGAAGAAAAAGCAGTGACATGCTCTTAACTGAGGGGAAAGCAGTTACCATTTGCTCAGGTGACTCTGCTGGCGTTCCTCTCTGGGGCTCATGGACATGTGATGTGTGCTGAAGGCGTCAGCAACACGTGTCTGAGTGGCACAGTGTGCTGAGCACAGCCTGAACAGCCTCATCCTGCGAAGTGACAGGCAGAAATAAATGTCCTGCAGAATGATTTATACTCTGGATTAGGTGCAGGTTGTAAAAATACACCCAGCTTAAATCACTGTCAACCTTGAGACAACAGTGGAGGAGGTGGTGACCCCAGTTAAGGAGTGAACGAACCAACAGTTTTTCTCAGTAGATGGGACTGCAAGCTGCCCTGAGGAATAAAACCTGGGAGTTTCAGGTGGTCTGCTTGTAAAATGGAATGGAAAAGGGGGTGGTGTGTACCATGGACAATTATGGTTCAAAACAGCTGGATGGCAAACCAAAAAGGCACAGTGAAATCCTGAAGTGAAGTCGTGTCAGTCATGTGTGGGCAAGTGCTGCTGACTGGGAGCTGCAGGTCACCCAGGGAAGGAAATGGGGTGAGGGAGGGGGGTTAGAAGGGGAAATAAAAATAATGAATTGTTTGCACCCACTTGTATCTCAAGGGCTTCTTTGCCCCTGCCAGAAGGCACTCGCAATCTGAGCATCTCTCCTCTCTGAGAGCAGCAGAAAGCCCTTTGCTTTGATGTGCACAGCCCTGCCTGGGGCCGTGCTGGGGCTGGGGGAGCACTGACCCCCCCGGGGCTCTGCCCAGGCCAGGCCTGCTGCAGGGCCCTGCAGCCTCAGCCCCAGAGGAAGCCAGCAGGAGTGGGTCTGGTTGTCTCCAGGTGGACACTGAAAGGCTGAGTGGTGCAGCATTACTGCATTCAGAGAGCCACAGAATCACGGGCTGGGTTGGGTTGGAAGGGACCTCAAGGAACAGCAAGTCCCAGCCCCCTGCCATGGGCAGGGACGCCTCTCCCCAGCCCAGGCTGCCCAAGGCCCCATTCAATCCGGCCTTGAACACCTCCAGGGAGGGGGCAGACACCCCCCCGTCCCCGTGCACCCTGTGCCTGGGCCTCACCACCCTCCTAGGGAAGAATTTCTTCCTAACATCCAACCTAAATTTACCCCCTTCCAATTTAAACCATTCCCCCTTGTCCTGTCACTGCCTGTCCTGCTTGTAAGTCCCTCCTCAGCTTCCTTGTAGCCCCTTCAGGGACTGGAAGGGGCTGTAACATCTTCCCAGAGCCTCCTCTCCTCCAGGCTGAACCAGCCCAACTCTCAGCCTGTCAGAGCAGAGCTGCTCCAGCCCTCAGATCTTCTCCGTGGCCTCCTCTGGACCTGTTCCAACAGCTCCATGTCCTCCTTGTGTTGGGGACCCCAGAGCTGGGCCCAGCACTCCAGGTGGGGTCTCAGAAGAAGCAGAGGGGCAGAACCCCCTCCCTTGACCTGCTGGACACGCTCCTTGTGATGCAGCCCAGGACGCGATTCACCTTCTGGGCTCTGAGTGTCTATTGTCAGCTCATGTCGAGCTTCTCACCCACCAGCACCCCCAAGTCCTTCTCTGCAGGGCTGCTTTCTGTCACACCATCTCCCAGCCTGTGTTGATGACAAGGATTGTCCCGCCCCAGCTGCAGGAAGCGGGTGTTTGGAACAGTGTCTGTGTTCCCAGCTAACACCGCACAGCAGCTGGGCACCGCAGACAAACCCCAGCCTCAGCTCTGGGAGGCTGCACGTGGCTCTGAGCAGCCCAAGGGTGTCTGTGGAGTATGTGAATACCTTCTTGTCCATACCCATGAACTGCCCCCCAGACCTTGCCATGCTGCCTGGAAAGCCCCTTCTCCTGGTGCCACACAGCTCCAGGCCACAGCTCGGCGTGGAGCAGCACTGCCGGCTTCCCAGGGCTGCTCCAGGTGGAGCAGGGAGTCCGGTTGCCATGGCAATGCAGTGGCCCTCCATCAGCAGGGCAATGCCTAATTAAACCATTCCTTCTTGAGATGCCTGGGCCCAAGAAGGGGTCAGTCCCAGCTCTCCTGCAGCCCGGTGTTATTTTGCAAATGTCATTAATTTGTGTTCAGCTGAGGGAGCCTGGCTGGAACCCACAGCTCTGCAGCCTGCAGCTTTCCTGCTCCTTTGTCTCCTTTGGGGAAAAATAGTAACCCCAAAGAACAGCACCCCACAACCTGTGCAGTAATTAACACACTGTGGCTGATGGCAGTGCTGGCAGCCCCTGGCGTAAGGGGGTGTGGGGCTTAGAGTGTGTGCAAGGCTTAGAGCTCCTCACTGTGGGTTTGGAGGTGGGATGTGGGTGTCCTCCAAGGGTCCTGTGTGGTCCTGGAGCAGGGTCTGCCTCCTGCTCCACACGCTGTGACACACACACCGTGCCTCTTGCAGCACATGTTCACCCTGGCCAGGCACAAATCCATGGGTATCCCATGTCTCCTTGGTTTCACAGACTCACAGAGCTGTAGGGGTGGGAAGGGACCCCCAGAGCCCATGGGGGTTCCCATGGGCCAAAGCAGGGTCCCCAGGACAGGTCACACAGGTCGGTGTACCCCTGGGCAGCCTGTCCCAGGGCTCCCTCACCCTCACCAGGTCTCATCTCGCCCTGCCCTGCTCTAGTTCAAACCATCACCCCTCATCCCATCACTCCCTGCCCTTACGAACAGCCCTGCCCAGCTTTGCTGTGGGTCCTTCAGGGACAGGAAGGGGCTCGGAGCTCTCCTGGAGCCTTCTCTTCTCTGGGCTGAGCCAGCCCAGCCCTCCCAGCCTCTCTCCATGGGAGAGGTTCTCCAGCCCTTGGATCATCCTCATAAATTCTGGTGCCTGACAAGGATTTTCACCCTAAAAGGGAAATGTATACCAAGAGTATGTGTAGAACAGAAACACCCTTCAGGTGGGTGTATTTGAGACAAATGAACCATTATGAGCTATTGACCAGGTAACTGGATGTTCTAGCAGTCCCCCTGAGGCCCAGGAGGGTGCTGAGCACCCTGTAGCACCCAGCAGGACCCATGGTAGGAGCCCAGCAGGCCCCAGGGGTGCTCAGCTGCGGCTGCCCAGCTGCAGCAGGGCCTGGAGCAGCTTCCCATGATTGCATTGCCATTCTGTGTGAAGGTCAGAGCCAGGTGCTGTTAGTTTTCATCAAGGAAATTCCATAATTAGGGTGTGGAGGGGGAGGGCTGATGCTGTGAGGTGGGACGGGGCAGGGTGGAGGTTCTGGGTGTTGTTTTGGGGGCTGTGTCCTGCAGTGCTTGCCTCATGGAGCTGGTGAGTGTTGTGCTTTGAGCATTTATTTATTGCTTTCCCTCCTGATTGTGTTTTCTCCTGCTTTGTCTCTGGTTTTCAGCCTCAGTTGTGTGTTTATGTGCAGGGGAAGAATGAATAGTTGGGTTTAATGAGGGGAGGCTGTGCTCCCCCTGAACTGAACTGGCTTCTTGTGGGTGTGGGTATTGTGTGCTGATGTTTTTAGTGCTGGATTAAATGCCATTTGGGTATTAGAGCTGTCTGTCTCTGGAATTAAAGAAAGGCACCCAGGAGCCCTGTGCTCAGTGCTGTTGGTTTCTTTTTTAAATGCAGGCTTTCCAGATGCTCCTTGGATGAGCCTGGGGTGTGCTGTGGCCCTGGGGCTGGCTGCTCCCTCTGTGAGGTAAGTCTCCTTCTAAGAATAACTTCAGGGGAGGGGCAGTGTGTTTTCACTCGCTAATTCAGGAGGAAAGGATGGTGTTGAGATGGGGAAGGCTGGTCTTCCTGTGCTTCTGGGAAGCAGTGCAGGGTGTTTGGAAGGCATGGCATTGTCCCCTTGCTGTAGGGGATCACTTGTGGCTGTGGGGTTTGCTCTCTGGGGCTGTGGGAGGGCAATGAGGGGCTCCACTGCTTGTGCCCTTGAGCTTGGGGTGCAGTGGTGATGCCATGCTTGCATTTATAACTGGAGAGGGGCTGGCTCTTGCTGTGAGTGCAGTTGCAGCAGGTGAGGTGTGCTTTGGCTGAAGCAAAGGCTGTGGTGGTTTGTTTTTGGCTGGGGAGTGATTTGCTGGAGCAGATCCACAGGCCCCTTCGTGGGGACAGCAGTTCTGCAGCCTGTGGAGTTGAGGACTGACTCCTAAGCTCTTTCTGGAGGAGTGGGGATGCCTGGTTCTCGGTAGCCTTGTGTGTGATGTGGTGAGCACTGCTGGTGCCAAGGCCCCAGCTTGTTTCTGTGTGGGTACAGCTGGTCTGTGTTGGGTATGGAGTGGGGGTTGTGGGCTGTTCTGCAGAGCAGACCCACCTTCTTGGTGGGCTTTTGTCATGGGTGTGATCTGGTGTCTCTTGTTTGCCTGGGGACTGTGTATTGCCCTGACCTGATCCCATCCTCCTGTGAGGAGGTGGTAGTCCCTTAGAGAGCTGTGAGCTGCATCCCTGGTGCCAGCCCAGGGAAGAAAGAACATAAACATGTCCCTGTCCTCTCTGCCCTTCACGTTCCTGGCTCTGCAGTGAAGTTGGAGGGAGTCTGGGCCACTGGCTTGCTGCTGGGTGCCAGTCTCTTTATGGTTGTAGCTGTGGTGGTGTTAGTGCCTTCCTCAAGCCATGGTCAGCACCAAAACCACTTTTCTCAAGTTAAAATGGACGGTGAATTTTGTCAGCAAGTGAAGCTTCACTTCTATGGCTTCAAAATATCTGTGTTCTTCCCAACACCTGAAGGCACTCCTGCTCTCCTTGGTTCTGCTGTGTGGCTGGTTGGTTGTTCTGAGGTGACCTCTGGGTGGTGATGACTGATGTTGTGGGGGGGAGAATGAGTGAGGACAACCTGCCCAAACTCCTTGCTCTGAGAGGTGGACATGACTGCCTTGCTTCTGGATTCCCAGGGGCTTTGACAAGTAACAAGTTGTAGAATATGCCCAATTGGAAGAGCCCCTCATCTGGCTCAACCTTTTATGTGAAGGAGCAGCTGTGAGACTCTGTGTGTCTCTTATCTTGCTGCTGCCTGGACCTGTAACCCCCTGGCAAAATGAGCTCTGCAGAAACACAGGCAGCCTCCTGTTGATAGCATTTCTGTTTAGTAACATCAGCCACTATTCATCTCTTTGCCAACTTACCAAGGAAAAGACCAGACTGTCACTGAACTAAACTGCATCTCATGGAGAGTGTAAGTGGAAATGGGAACCACTGATGCTGAGAACAATGTGTTACTTCAGTCGGTACCCAGAGCCTGAATGTTCATTTCTCTCTAAAGCTTCCACCTGCTGCAACCTTGGGCTTGTCAGTGTATCCAGGGCTTTCTTCAGCACTTTCTATCTAGGTTAAGGCTGTTGAACAATCCAGCTTACCTGATGTTCACCAGTGAGTCTTGAATTTGAAATCCTTGTGATGCCATCATGTGGTGTTCTCCTGTATGCTGGCTTCACCTTGTGTGTACCACAGCATCTGAAGATGCTGAAGAGAATGGGACCAAGCTCTGTCTGTGCATCTCATGTTCTTGCTCTTCAGGGCACAGGACACCTTGCCAGTCCCCCCAGAACAGCATCACAGGACACCTTGCCAGTCCCCCCAGAACAGCATCACAGGACACCTTGCCAGTCCCCCCAGAACAGCATCACAGGACACCTTGCCAGTCCCCCCAGAACAGCATCACCTCGTACACCATTGAGTGAGACCTGTAAGGGCTGGAGGGTGGCTGTCACAACAGGACTTTCTGTATATGGAACAGGGTTTGTGTGAATTTGAGGTGAAATGAAATATATACTCTTAATTCCTACCACTGCCAACTCTTTTCCTTATTATTTTGAAGCAAAAAAGCCCTAATATTTCTTCTGACCTGTGATCTCCTCTTGCAGCAGTTACCTCAGTGACCTTTTCTGGAGGTTTAAAGATGGAAAATGAGGATAGTTTCTCAGTCTTTGTAGCTTGTAATCTCTGCTTGTGATTCAGAGAGCAGAACTGCTGAACCGTGGCTTATTAACTGAGGGGTGGTGATGTGCCAGTGATGCTTATTTAGACTGTTCTCTCCTGTTTTGGACCCAGTGTCTAACAAAGTCTGTTACCCAGCCTCAGCCATCCGGCTCTGTGAAAGAGCTCGTTGGTGTGTCAGGAGGCTGTCCTGACTGAGAGGAGGGATACACAGTCCCAGCTGGCACTTTATTCCCAAAAAATGGCATGGAGCAGCCTGGGAGCCCCTTCTCTGAGCTGTGAACATGCACTGCTGCCTCAGGGTCAGCTGGGGATTCTCATGTCCAAGTGACTTTAGAATCATTACATGGATGTGTGTGTTTGACTTCCAAAGCATCATGCTCAACCAAGTGCCTTCCCCAGGGGCTGGCCTGCTGCTCTCCCCTCTTCTAGCAGGCAATCTCATCAAGGTGGATGGTTTCCAGAACCTTCAAAGGAAACAGGGAGTAATCTCCATGGAAAACTCGTGCAGGGATTTCTTGAGACCCTCTAATTGCTCTGATAAATCCTGCAGTGTGGATGCCTGTTCCTCTTCAGCACGTGCAGATAGCTTAGATCTAAACAAACTTCCTAATAACTTCCTTCTGCCAGGATGGGTTTTGTGCTAATTTGGAATCAAAGAACTTTAACATAATTACTTATTCAAATAAGAGCCCCATTGCATATAAACTATTTATATTAATTGGGGAATTAATTGCTTATCTGGCAATGCTAAAATAAGTTTCCTGAATCTCAAAGATGAGAACGACCTCTAAGGACTGCTACATGGAAGAGACCACATGGTCTTTGAGGCTTGCTGGAGTTTGAAGGCTCTATTTAAGGGTTACTTAGGAAAAAAAAATCCTATTGCAACCTCTTAAGCAGGAAGGAGGAGTGTGTGGATGAAATTCAGCTGCTGTTAAAGCCTTATGGAACTCGAGGTAAACCTCAGAAGAGTGAAGCATGTTCACAGTGTCTGAGTCCTAATTGTAGAGGTTCTCTGGGGGCACCTCACAATGTGAAACAAAAGCAGGGTGGCTGCAGGATGGGAGTGTCTGTGTTCACACTGCAGGTGTGAAAGTGGTATTGTTTGCAGGCTGATAATGTCACTGAGGCTACAGTGGTGACAGCAGCTACCCTTCTGCCCATGGACACTCCTGAAACAAGGTGTCTCTGCTGCCTTTGGGGAGGGGACACAGCAAAGCCATCCCCACCTTTCTAAGGCTGTGCCTTGGTGCTGTATTCTCAGTATGCTTCTCTGGCACATTGGTGTCTGGTGTGGCCACCTGTGCAGCCAGAGGAGGGCAGGGCATGGTGCAGGGACACTTCCCAACCCACATGGCTCCTGCAACCCAGCGGTGGGTCCTGAGCACTGCTGATCTGGCAAGGGCATTGAAAGGATGCTCATACTCCAGGTAGGATGTGCCTGGCACTGGCTCTGTACCCACTGATGCTCAGGAATAAGCAAGGCAGCTCAGGCTGGGATCAAGGTGTGCCCAAGCTGAGTTTCAGTACATGTAGGACTTGGTTTGCATTTCAGAGGGGTAGTGTATTGACTTATTTCCCCCCCCTTCAAGACTATTCCATACAATGAGGTGCTTTGTTTTATTTAGGGCTTTGCTGGGTAATGTCTAGCTTGTAAATGACTTCTTTAAAAGCAATATTTACTGGAGGTGCTTAAACTTTAGTGGCTAAGATCCCTTTTAGTCTAGCCTGCTAGACACTGTGCAGGATGCTTATGGCAAACTGGACAGGATGAATAAAACAACGTTCTTGGCAGGTTTAGCAGCTGGTTATCAAGTGAGAGGAATTGCTGGTCTTCTAGGGATAATGGGGTGGAAGTAAATATGGAGGAGCTTAATGAGTGTGTTCCTGGGAAGTGTGGTCACCTCCAAATTTCTGAAGGAACTTGCACATGGGTGAGAAGCTCAGTAGGGGCTGAGTTTCTGAGTTTGGCTTTTAAAAGTTTTTCAGGTTATTTGGTTATCTTCAGGGACATGGAGATGGAGCTGAGAGACTTTGGAGGGCTGTGAACGTGGTATCTTCATTTAAGAAGGTGCAAGAAAAGGCACTGTTGGAACTCTTCAGCTGGTATTACTGAAGGAGACTTTATGCTGTCATAAAAGAGGAGTATAGATGGGAAGAGAGAAAAGATGGACCCAAACCAGCCTGGGCCGGGCTTCCATCCCGAGCTGGATGCTCACTGGGGCTCCTTGTTGGACTTGTGATCATCTGGCAACATCAGCCTGTCTGTGGAGCTGTGCACAGGCTGAAACATGTGCTTCTGCCCCAGGTACCACGCTGAAACCTGGGCTTATGCTTCACCCCACCTCTTCCCCTCCAGCACCAAGGGAAGGCAGGCTACCTGCAGGCCCTGCGGTGTGCCTGCTGCCTCAGAGGCTTTTTTTGGGGCACAATGTCCAGGTTTCCATCAGTGGCACATTGTTCTCTGACAAGAGCTGATTTAATTAAGCAGCTACCTCAATTACTCTTGTAGAACTGCTCCTTTCCCTGTTTGCTGGCAATAAAAGCCTGTCTCCAAGTGAGGACCATTAACGCTGTCGTCTTTCCTCATGGAAAATACTTTGTGGATTAAACTGCAATTAAGAATAATGAAATAATAATGAATTTGAGATTAATTTAAAAGCAAGAGGAAGGAAAACCTGGTTATTGTGGCAGTCCTAGAGGTGCATGTTGCATTATGACTGAAGTGTATCCTTGGACTGCAGGAAGCAGAAGGAAAGTGCATCAATTCAGAGAGAAGTATAGGAAGAGTTGGGTTTTTTCTTCATGACAATGACTTGTGGCACCTCAGGTTTTCAAACTGGAGCCTTGTCCTTTTGGGAAGCATCCTTTTGATGCTTTGTCCAGAACAGTTATCTGATAGAAGTATAGCTGCAAGTCTTCTGTTGGCCAGGGAGGGCTTGACTCTGCTCCAAAGCAATGCCCTGCGTTGGGGCCTGAGCTAGAGGAGCAAGGAATGGCCTTGGTGGCTGAGGTGGGTGGTGTCCACGGTGCTGAGTTGGACTGTTGGACACTTCCCTGGTAAAGCCTGACAACTGGATGGCAGGAGCCCAGGTGGGACGTCCCTGCTGACTGGATATTGGTTTCCTTGCCTGCTGCTCCCCTCTGGAAACACATGGTTCACTTCCTGGCAGGATCCAATAAACAACTGTGCTCAACTGTTGTCATGTCCTTCTAAGCCTTTAGTGTGGCTGTGGGTGGTGTTCAGTGATGGGACAAGTCACAGCAGGGGAAGATCTGACCCTCATGAAGGTGGTGGAACACAGACACCTGAGGAAGCTGTGGTAGCTCAGTCACTGGGGACCTTCAAAACTCACTGGGGCGAAGCCACTGATGCAGTGTTTGCTGTCTTCTCATCACACCTGCTTGCTCTGAAGTGCTGTAAGTGCAACAGGCTGAGGTGGTCACATAGCTAAAGCCATGAGGGGAAGCACAGCAGCAGGAGCATTACTGGTCTGCATGTAACAAAGCAAGCTTTTTCTCTTCTTTTTCCTCCCTGCTTTTGTGCTGGGAAAGCAGGAGAGAGGAGAGGGCACAACAATGAAGACTTTCTCACTGTGCTTTATCTGACAGCTTGAAAAACCCCATTCTGCTGGAGTTTGTTCTGTAAACACAGCAGTGAGGTAGAGGTGTGTGTTTGACACTTGACTAGCTGGGTAACACTGCACAGAGTCACCAGGTTGGAAGAGATCTTTAAGACTGAGTCCAGCTGTTCCCATCCTGTGCTAAACCATCTCCCTGAGCACCTCATCTCCCCTTTTTTTAAGCACATTAAACTTCAGTAAGGTGCATTAAGCAACTTTAAAACGTTCCTCTTAGAACCCACCTTCTGCTGCTGCCAAATAGAGGAGCCAGACCCTTGAGTGAGGTCCAGTTAGAGGCATTTTGGAGAAGAAATGTCTTGTTTGGAGTGCTTAGTGGCACTGGTTTGAGTGGGGCTTATGAGGAGACAGCAGACCCAGGGTGGCAAGCACTCTCCTTCACTGTGGTGTGTTCCTGGCTGCTTGTGCTTCTGTTGGAGCAGGACACATCTCTTCTGGGTATAGATCCCATAACTTTGGGTGACTGAGGAGTCTCTTATCCAGTCCTCTGGAGAGGAACAGATGAGTGCTGTGGACTACTGATGAGGATGGCCCAAGCCACGGAGGGGTCCCTGTTACCCCCCTTGTGTCTTTTCACACTAGAATCTTTTACTTGGTCTTTCTATGCTCAGACACAGGTCAGGGATCTAGAGTAGCCATTGCCAATTGTCTTGCTGATACAAGACTATCAAAATTGTTAATTCAGGGGATGGAATGAGCATAATCTACAGGAACTGAACAAAAAGGGCAGCGTTTCCCACCTCCTTTGGCAGTAAACAACTCCTGAACGACTCCTGCAAGCTTATTTCCTTCCCAAGGCAAAGAGGAAGGGCTTGGCTGTGCCTGGAAGCCTGTGCGACTCAGGAACATGAAAAACTTTGTAAACAAGCAGGGAACCAAAGTCAAAATTAATTCCAGCCAAAAGCTGCTCTAAAAAGGAGTAGTTGAGAAATCACTGGTGCATTTTAATAAGTGCTGAAAGAAAAGAGGATAAATACGATATTAATTTTATGACTTATTTTTTCATGCTCCAGTGAACATAAATTTTTGTAATTGTATTTACTGGGCTTGGCTGTGTTGAAAGATAAGGGATAATTACATTCCTGCCTGATGGGAAAGAGCCTACAAAATTATACTTTTTTTTTTCCCTATGTTAACAATACTGTAATATTGGGGAATTCAATCTGATCTTAATTACTCACTGATAACGTTTTCTCTTGTAACTTCCACAAACTTGGTCTGTGTTCTGATAACTCAAAGTGTTCTTGTATTTCCACTGAAACAACAGTTTCTGCTGGTCAGACAGGGCTCCCCCCCAGCCCTGCAGCTGGGTTTCTGTTGACCATACTGGGTGCAACTGGGACTGAGTATTTTACTGCCTCTTTCCAGGTTTGATTTGGTTCCCAGTTGGTTTATTGTATTTTATCAATGTTTCATCTCAGGAGTTTCTAAGAGATGTTGGTGGACTATCTTACAGTGCTGGTTGGGTCAGATAATTGCATGGAAATTCCAGGGGGCTTTATGACTTTGTAGTGAAGAGATCCAATGCAGGGTCCAGGCTTTTTCTATCTGGAAACTGTGACATGCCTCCACACAACTCAAACCTGGAGCCTGTGGCTCCTGCCTCCACACAGCAGGACTGAGGAGGAGGTGAGAGCCTGCCTGAGCAGAGTGCCACCTGCTTGGGCCTTTGGCTTTGGGGAGAAAAGGCAAAACATTACCCATCACTGAAACCCTAGAGCTGGGTGTGAGCTGCTTTGCTTTGCAAAGCAGGAGGTTTCAGCAAAGGGCTGCTCAAGCAGTGCAAAGAAATAATAACCATGAAGTATCTGTAGTGCTTTGACTGGTTAGTGGCTGTCCCTGCAATGGAGAAGCCATGCTCTGCTGGTTGGGAAATGCCTAGGAATAGGAAAGTCCAAATATCCATAGCTCTTGATGTAGCATGGTATAATCTTAACATAAGAAGGAGTTTTGGGTGTGATAAAGATGACAGGGATGCTCCCAGCCATGATGTCTCCTTGTCCATCAGCTCAGCTGTAGCTGACACCCCTGGAGCCCCATGCTTGGGAGCTAAAGCTCCCTGTGGAGTGTGGGTGCCAGGCAGAGCAGAGGGGGCTGGTTTGGCTGCTGTGCCCTCTGCACCCACTGTGGGGTGGGAGCGTTGGAACTGAGCATCTGGAGGAGTGTCCTCTGTTTCTGTAGCTGACTGTAGCCTTGCCCCAAGGCAGGGTGTGCTGGCCACGGTCTGGTGCTGGAGCAGCTCCATCACCTCTGCACGCCTGTGCTCTGTGTGGTTCTCACTTCTCTCTCCCTTTTGTTTACCACTTTGCACCCTGTAAAGTTCCTGTGTTTACACCTTCCCTCAAGTGTTGCTTACTGACCTTACAAGAAAACCAGAGTGCCAAATCCTTGGTTTGAAGAGCCATAATTCCTGCTGGACTTCACAGTCTGCTTTCAAAACCAGCTCCAGTGTCCCTGGTGTATGTGTGTGAATAAGGGTCTAAAAACACACATGAAACCCAGAATTATCTGTTGATCTCTTGTGGGACTTTGTGATGCTTAAATTTATCTCCCCTTATTTTAGGGAGTATTGGAACCAGCTTCTCTAGCTCTTAATTTCTTTGCTTTCCTCTTTCTCAAAGACTGCATCACTGTGTGTTCTTACCTGATAAATGCATATGCTCCTTGTAAGTGTTCAGAAACAGCTGCTATTAGGAAGATAATTACTTCCTAATGCCTTAATTGTCCTGAGGAGCACCTCATTCAAGCATGTTGGTTATCCAGATCTATTTACCTGCTCTGTGGAGGTAGACCATGTGTGGGAAGGTGTCCAGCCCTCCTTAGAAGCCTTTGGTTCTGGGCTGAGACCATCCAGGCTTGGGAGAGACAATAACTTCACAGAGCAGCTGTCAGGTTTTGGGAGAAGATGCCTATAATGAAAAGCACCTTGAAAAAGAGTTTCCTGAAACTGAGAGGAGCTCTTGAGCAGTACAGTAGTTGCCTTGACTGCTCAGCAGGGTTCAGGAGAAGGTGGTTGAACTCTCTATAAGCAGAAGTTTCTCCATAAAACTCTCTGCAAATTCACTTCTTAAAGTTTAACTGTTTTGAAAGAAGGGCTGTTTCCAGTTTGTAACCTCTGGAGAAGCAGGTAGCATCACAGGGTGGCTGTGGAGAAACCTCTAATAGGTGAGGGCTGGACAAACACCTCCTGTGGCCCCCACAGAAACTACTGGAACGGTCAGAATTGAAAGCCTGGCTTGTCTCTTCTGGCTTGCTGTGCTGTTCCTCTTTTACTCCTGCATGGGGAAGGAGAAGCCAGGGGATTTTCCTGCATGCAAAACAATCCTGTGGGTTTGTTGGGTTGGGTTCTTCCTCCTCCTTCTAAAATTTCCAGGTTGGGACGAACTCTGTTTGCAATAGGGATGTGTAGCAGGGTGCTGCTGGGAGGCATTCCAGCAAGGGCAGGAGGAAGTAAGTGCAGTTAGCTGTAATTTGGTGGAATAAAAAAGATGGAGAGGACCATTGAATGCAAGAAAATCAGTATTGACATTAGCTAAGAACCTTCCATTTCATGTCAGGAAGTCAATAATAAAGTATAAAGAGCAGGAAGCTTCAGCAAACTCCTGCCTCCTTTTGCTCTTTAGAAAAGGTAGTGAACTTTATTCAACTTCTTCAGAAAGTGCCAAGGTAGCCTTCTTCCCCAGCCTGCCTGAGCAGAAGGTTGTGGTGGCTGTCCAAAAATCAACAAACTCTCCAGGCTTGACCTTTTAAAATCCAAGCTTTATTTTCCTTTATCTTCAAATTCATTTATATGTGAAAGAGTACTTGGAGTTAATCTTTTGTTTCCCCCCTTCAGGTTTATATCTTGCTGTATGGGTTGCATAGGTAATTAATAATCAATAGTGCTCAGAGGAGCTGCCTTGCTGAAAGGGAAACAGAGCCCCAAAGAAGAAGAAATTATTCAGTGCAATACTGTCAGATCAATTAGGTGCTGTTAGGCCATTGCTGGAGCAAAGCTGAGCTGCTCTGTTGTGACAAATGAATGAGGTCTGCTCTGGAAGCTGAGTTCCATCAAAGGGTTTATCTGTGTAGAGTTGTGTGTTGGTTTTGGGGTTGGTTTGTTTGTGTTTTTTAGGTTGAAATGATGGAGAAAAAAAATGTAGCTATTGCCTTTCCAGAATCCATATGCTGCATGTTCTCAGGGGAATATAGGATCATCATCTGTGCTAATTCAATTTGCATCAGTCACTTGCAAATTTGACTTAATGATAACTGTGTAGCACCACATCACAGCAATGTAGTGTCTGACCATGTGCCATGCAAAACCTGCTGTCCTGTGACAAGTTATTAGAGAAACTGTGACCTGGAGCAGAAGGGAGCCCTGTGGTGAGGTGTGCAGAGCAAAGGGGTCAGCTGCCCATCCAAGCCTCCTAGTGCTGGAGGTCACTTGGTTCCAGCTCTTCAAATACCAGCTCTACACTGGTATGGCAGACATGGGGCTATGGTGCCAAGGTCATGGTTGGTCTCTTCAACGTGCTCTCCTCCTGCAGAGGAGGGAACTGCTGCTGAGGCCACAGAATCATCGAACGTGTGAGATCCACCACCCTCGGTGTGAAGAACGGTTCCCTCAAACCCAACCTACATCTCCCCTTTTCTAGTTTAAACCATCACTCTTCAGGAACAGTTCTTCCCCAGCTGAAAGGTCAGGTTAAACAGTAACCACCCATGTGCTAATTCCCATGTGGAGATGGCTGCTCCTTGCTTAGCACTCCATCTGTGTCTTGGGGCTCTTGAACTGGTTCTTGTTCCTGCTTATGGTGGAATTTAAGGGAAAGCTACACTTTTAAAAGCATCTTTATGTTGGTAGGTTTTCATACTTGAGGCCCTTAATGGAGAAGGGTCTCAGAGCTCAGGAAGCAAGGGTTGGGAGCTGGTTGTGCAGGGTTTCAGAGCTGAAAGAGCTGGGTTGGGTTGACGAGGACAAAAGGTCTGTGTGCTGCTCGGTTTGGTGTGCTGAGGTGTTGGTGTGACTTGTTGCTGGTGGGACCTCTTCAGTGCAAGCAGAAGGGACATGGATTACTGTGAATGTGCTTTTTTTTGGTTTTTTTTTTAAACAAACTTATGTTTGGGAAAACTGATGCTTTTTGGAGCAGTATGTAGTGGAGTTTCCTCAGGGTGGTGCTGTAAGTGGAGAGATGTGTTGGTGTTCAAGCCCTACCTTTCTTCTGCAGCCTTGCTGCCAGATCATGTTTTTAAGATGAGATTTACAAGCTTGTGTGTACAGACCCTCTGACTCATTGATCACAAATGTACCTGTGGACTTTGACTAAGTTATTGCTATTCTTTAAGTTTCATGGACATCTTCAGTGTAGCCCATGAATGAAGAGATGTCTGTGGATGAAGGACACAGACTTGCTGGAATTCAAAGTAACATTGTCACACATCTCTGAAGGTTATGCCATCTTGTACTTCAATTTATCCTGATTATGTATTACAAGTCTTTATCAACTAACAAACCAAATGTATCTGACATGTGCTAAAATAGAAAAGCAGAGTTCTAGAAGGACATGGGGGGGACGCAGATGGTACCTGCTGCTGTGCCCAGTTCTCAAGCTGCCACTGAGGACATGAAAATCAATTAAGTTCATTTTAGTGGACTAATCAGCTTCCAAATCCTCAATTTGTCCAAAATCTTGTGGTAAGTTTGAAACTTTACCTCTTGCAACTGATCTGGTTGCTCAAACAAAAATAACAACTTTATTTTTACTAACTTTGGGCTTTTCTGTCTGTAGCTTTCCCAGGGAGAACAATGCAAATGCATTTTACTGTTACCATAGAGCAGTCCCTCCCTCACCCTGTGCCTGTTAATTCTTTGCCTTGCTATGGTCAGGATGGGTCACCTCACTGCCATACTTCTGGGGACAGGGCAGCCTGGTGTGCTCCATGCCTTCCTCCTGCCCTGCAGTAAGCCAAAGGGTGCAGAACATACACCTCTCTAAAGACAGTTCTGAGTGTTTTATTTCTCATAACTTTCAGGTAGAGCAGAAACTAATACCAACCAACTGAGTGTACTCCAAGTTAGACATACACCAAGGTGAGCTTCATCTGGCATAATGCAAGTTGAAGTCAATTTCCTTGCTGTAGCTACTACAGCCAAGGAGATGATAGTAATTAGAAGAGTCTTAAAAAAGCAATTTAAACTTGTAAGTGTTCTTTAATCAGCAGTAATGAGGTTAGGGAGCAAAAAAACCCCAACCCTTGCTATATGTTCTGGCTAGTTCAGGAGGGAAAAAAATTGCTCCTTAACCTGTCTGTCGTTGCTGTAATGCAATGATTGAGTCAGTGCAAAGGCAGGGGATGAGTCTGAGTCCTTGCCACTCACTTGAACAGGAGAAAGCAGCTCAGTGGTGGAGGCTATGCTTCCATCTGGGAGATGGGAAGGGTGCAGGCTCTGAGCTGGGAAGCAAGCAGCTGCCCAGGAAAATGATGCTCAAACACTGTGGCTGAGAACAAGAGTGAAGGAGCCTGTGTATGCCTTCCTTTCTGCAGAAGGGAAGGGGAGATGCAAGGAATGAGCAAGACTCTTGCAGCTCTTGGAGAGGAGAACTCTTGAGAGAAAGCAGTTATAGCTGTGCTGGAGCTGGCAAGTGCCAGCAAGACCTTCTAGAGGAAAGCTGGGCAAGTGGACAAGAAGACTGGATCAAGATGGAACAGCAACATGAGTGGTGTTTGTATTGAGTCATCTAGCTGATGGCACGTGCTGTGTGCATGTGTGGGTTACACTTCAGTACGTCAGGGTCCTCAGCATGGAGCTCAAGCTCAGCTAGGTCTGTTCCAGCCCAGAGGTGTTTGGTGTCTGCAGGCAGCAACAGAAGAATATTGGAGCTTCTGGAAGATGGCAAGGAATGGAGCTTTGGTTCAGCTCACTCCAGTCATCTGGAACGCTGTAACATCCCATAACTCTGAAGTCAGGATGACTGGCTCTGCTGGGTTGGTCAGAGCTGTGGTACAGTAAGCTCTGGGTCCCAGGTGCTGTTGCAAACCAGGGATGAAGAACACCCAATAGTTGGGATGTCACTAAAATCCCTGTTGGTGCTTGAACGATCCTTGACTCTGAGTTAGTGACTCACTTTTCACAAGAGCTTGAAAGTGAAAATACAGAAATGGAGGAGAACCACAGCAGTGCTTCAGGGGGCTGTTTTTTAAAAGAATATTTTTTGGGGTTTTGGGTGGGTTGAACTCTTAATTAAACTTCCAAAATACCTGTGCAGGTTTTCAAAAGAAGTTAGTGGCTTGGATGCTCCTGCATATCCAGTGCCACCTTTCATCAGCTTTCCATGTTGTGTCTGTAACCTCCTTACAGGTTCTGGAGGTGTTTTTACAGGCTTCAGTTAGCTTGGGTACTCTGGGCATTCTTAAACATTTCAGCATGTTTCTCCCTGGGTTTGCTGCTCTGTTCCTTTGAATCAGAGTCAAAATTCTGCGTTTATGGGATGTGGCTTGACCTGAAAATGTTGTTCTTAAGAAGTGGGACTTGTTTTAGCCATGTTTTGGAGTTTGGCTTTTTCATTGTTCTTTTTCCCCCTCCAGTTTTAGAGCTTTACTCCAAAAATAGTCTTCCACTTGGAATACTCATAGCTTTAGTTCAGTTTTACTCCTGATAGTACTGTATGCTGTATTTCAAGATCCTGAAAGACTTGAAATCATTCTCATAACTTCATTTCTCTTAACCTTATGTAAGCCCTGAAATAAAGCTGCCTCCGTGCTGAAGTCAGCATCTTCAAATAGCACATGAAGAGAAAGTACTCAGGGCTGGGGGAAACTCTGAACTTGGCTGTTCAGGCCAATACACTGAAGAGGATAAGGAGCCACAGGACAGATGGTCTCTACACTTTTCTTGCCAAGCTCACCCAGCCATCAGGAGACACAGGGTTAGGTGTCTTTTGCCAAAAAAGCAGATTATTTTTTTTTTCTTTTAATATAGGCATATAAAACCCAAAGACTTTGGAACAATATCATGTGGTGATTATGTATCTATTAATGAGGAAGCAAATGAAAAACAAGAGTGCTCCTGAGATCCTCTAAAATGCTTCATGATAAAATATAAGCCCAAGCCAGCCTAGTCATGGCAATAAACCCAATAAAAGATACGTGGAAATGAGGACAGTAAAAAGTTGAAATGAATTTAATTTTGCAAATCATTGTACTGTTAAGAAAAAAAATGGAAATGAGAAATGAATAGCTGTGTAATAAGAGAATGTGAGGGAGAATGAGAAGGGGAGCTCAGAGGTTGGGTGATAAACTCTCTCCATATTAATGATGGCAACAAATGCCTAACTGTCTTTCAAAGCCCATGATGTGCCATTACAGCAATCAAGCATGAACAGTATTTAGCATCCAGCAACTGTTGTCAATTTTCCATGTTCCTGGGTATTTCTGACAATCACTTTGCCAGAGGCAGGAAGCTGTTCCTTGGGAAACGTTCATCAGAGCTGTGTGGTTGAGGCTGAAATGCCACGTTAGGGTTTGGGGGTAGGATGTGTTCACTGTGCTGGTTGTGAGTGCTGAGGATGTGGGCTGAAGGCTATGTCAGTCCTTGGACCCTGGTGACATCTGACATGAGCTACCCCAACCCAGTTTTTGGAAGGACTCCTGCTGTGTGCCATGCTTCCAGGGATACATCCCACTGGGAATGGCTTCACTGCTGTTACCTATGGGCTTTTGGGGGGTTTGTGGGACCATGGGTGGCTACCCTTGTTCCTGTGGTGGGAGATGCTGTCCTAAGAGTTCAGAGCTGGAGTCCTGACTGGGAGGTAGTCTCAGGAGAAGGTCTTGGCTAGCTCAGCAGTTTCAAGCCCTCTGAGGAGAAGGTGAGGAGCCATAGTTTCTTTGCCACATGGATCAAAATGTTTGGACCCCAAGCAAGATGTAAGGGCAGGGCCTTCCTCTCACTTCTGTGTTTTACTGCTGTAATTCTCTAGCTTGCAGTGTAAGCCAACGTGCCAGTCCACAACTCTAACCCTGTTTCATCTCTTTTGATGTACCAGCTCCCATGACACCTGGTGCCTATGCCTGCCACTGACAGCTTCCTGAAGTTCATTGGGGTTCATCCTTGACCACGTTAGTTTAACTAGATAGTAAAACCCCTCATGCTTAGTATCTTATTCCTGGTGTCCTCCTCACTCAGTCTAAGCTCTGTGGTCCTGCTCTCTGGCCTCACTGGAGGAAAGTAGTTAGTTAAACATCTTCTGGATGTAGAAACTGCCACTCTAACAGTATCTTAAAATGTTACATTTTCTTGTAAAAACCAAAGTGCTTGGGTGGCTTTGACCTGGCCATCTGGAAAACAGAGTGCTGCTTCTCCCTCAGCTGCTGTGCTTTGCCCCAGCTGGGAGCAGGCAGTGTGCTGAAATCCATGTGCAGAAGCTCCTCTCGCCTGTGACGCTGCTCAGTGTGCTCAGCTGTGCTGTTCATGCCATGGCTGTAGCTCGCTGGAGCAGCACAAAGATTGGGGGTCCCCAGAGAAAGCCCCTCAGACTGCGGGAAGCATGTCTGGTTGGGATTCAGAACCTCTTGCTCTCCAGGTGTGTTTCTGTGGACTTTATATCCTCCTCCTCCCCAGCTGCAGAGCCCTTGTCTTGCTGTTGTGTACCTCTTGCTGTCTGGACACTTCTGCCACCTCTGTGGGCTGTGGAGGAGACCTGTGAGTAGGGCTCAGGTCCCAGGTCCACCATGGGTTTTTTCACTGGGTGCATAATGAATTGAATCTCTGCCCTTTCACAGAATCGTAGGGGTTGGAAGGGACCTTGAGAGATCATCAAGTCCAACCCCCATTCCCTGCTTCCCAGAGACATGCATAGCAGCAGAGAATTGCCTGGGTTGGAAGAGACCCTTTAGATTAAGTCCACAGCCTCACCCTGCCCAGCCCACGTCTAGACCATGTCCTCAAGCACAACATGTACACACCTTTTCAATCCCCCCGGGGATGGTGACCCCACCACCTCCCTGGGCTGCCTGTTCCAATGCTTGAACTGGATTGGGGGTCCCTGGTCCAAGCCCCACACCAGCATGGGGCAACCATGGAGCCTGTGTGCTCCCAGCCCAGCTCCTCTGTGGGCCCAGCCTTTAGCTGGGCTGCCTGCCTCAGTTTCCAGGTATCATCTAGACAAAGCTCCCCTAGCTTTGAGCCTGGTGCCTGAATCCTTCCCTTTATGTACAAACACTGTACCAACAGAGAAAGTTACTTAAAGACAGGCTAGTGAGAAATGGTCCAGAATGTTCCAAAATGCAGCCTCCAAACCTATTGCTAATGAGGCACTGGAGCCACTAATCTAATTTTAGCCAGTGACTGAATTTATTCCTGGTGGAATAAAACACACTTTAAATCTCAGTGCAAAGCCAGGGAGCTCCTCTTGGCAAATTAAAATATGGAATTAAAAATATATTTAGTTTGTTTCTGCATCATTAAAGTGATCCTGGGTGCTGATGGATTGAGCCCCATGCCTTCGTGGCTCCTGTTTGGAGGGCTGTGCTTACTGGTCCCAATGTGAGCTGAGCCCTGTTGCCCTCACAGCAGTTGGTTTTACAAGATGCTGAGTGCTCAGGGATGCTGCAGCTGCCAGGGTGTGGGATGTGGGAACACAAGACCGTTGGGTAAAGGTAGAGGGGCTAATATGTTTTGGTCAGAAAGCAGGATTTAAGGGACCAGACATAAACCAGTGCAGAAATAAGCAACAGAAAATGGGGACCTTAATGCTAACTGAGCTTGTAATAGGAGAAAGCTGTAAGGAAAAGGAAAATAAATATTCCTATTGACTGTAGGCTTGATTGGTTCTTCTTAGTAGTAATTTACTTTGTGGCTAAAGTAACCTCCTCTGCATATATTAGCATCCAGCGTGGCACGGGTGTGATAAATGATGTGGTTTCTCTCTGGGAAGCTGGGCTGTTTGGGATGCTCTGGGAGGTGGAGCTGGAGTGCTGCAGCTAGATGGCACAGTCAGCTCGCTGTGTGGAGAGCAGCCCTCGTGTGGCACCAGCATCCCCCCAGCACCTCTGGGGGGGCAATGCCTGAGCATCTCAGGGGGTCGTGCCCCAGCCTGGCAGGTTACCAGTAACTAAAGGTGTAATTTGGTTTCTGTTAAAGCCAGCAGGAGCCCAGAGAGTTGTCAGGCTTCCCCAGGCTGGGTGTTGGTGCTCTGTCCTTCTGGTCTTAAACCATTATCAAGCTCTTGGCTTAAAGTTGCAGACTGTGGCAGTTTTAAAACTGCAGTTGTTAGATCTGTGGTGAGGTGGGTGTGTGTCTTGTGTGACTCCAGGATTCAGGACTCAAGAAAACAGGGGGAATTGTTGATAAATAGCTTTTGCTGTGGGAGGTGAGGCCAAGCTGGCTGCTTGAACTTGGGGCTTTGCTTGGTGGGTTCCACTTGGTGCAGGTGGTGGGGCCCAGGCACCTCCAGGTTCTAACCCTCTCCACAGCTGGCTGTGTGTCTGACCCTCATGCAGAGCTTTGCTCCTCCTTGGCATCCTGCTGATGGGAGCTGGGTGGTCTCTGGCACTGATGATACAATGTCCACAGGGAAAATCTCCATTGATTCTTTTTGTTAAAGTGCTTAGGTGATGGTGAAGTCTGCAGAACCCTTTTTGCACAAGACTCATTAGGGAGTGGGGGGTGTCCCCCACAGGCAGAGCACCCTGTACCAGGCAGAAGATTCCTCTCCCAAGGTGATGTGTCTAGAAACTACTGTGAGGACACCTTTCTGCCCAACAAATTCTCCTGGGAATTGAGGCAGCAGCTGCCATGAGGTCTTGGTTTGGGTTTGGTTTTGTTTTTCTAAACTGGATTTTAAAAAGAAAAAAGCCCAGCCTCTGAATTCCTGCAAAAAGCTGAGCTCTGAAAGCCTCCTAACGACTGGAGGTGCTTTTAACTGCCTGACATTTCAGCACCAGCCATGATAAGCCACAGCAGCTCTGTCTTAATGCATCCTTATCTCGGAAGGAAGAGCTGGCTGGGGAGGGGGAGGCAGCTGAAAGGTCAGATAGCATCAGGAGCGGGAGAGAGGAGGAGGCTGGGGTGTGTGGGGGGTGGGCACCGCTCAGTAAAAGCTGATCAATAAATAAATAAACCCACAGAGGTACCTGGGCTTGGGAGGTGCTGGTGTGTGGACCTGTGTGCTTCTCTCGCTGGCTGCAGAAGGCAGACCTGGGTGGCAGATGGCTCTTGGCTCTACAGCAGTGGTGGGTTTTCACTGGAAGAAATTTATTAAAGCCTCTGCAAAGAGCTGTTCCTGAAAGATTTTGCTTTCCCCAGTACTGGAGGAAAAGCAAATTGCTTCTCCTGGTAAATAAAAGGGCTGAACAGAAACACCCAATACAGTTTCTATGTCTGCTTCAGGAAATGCTATCTAGGAGCAGGCAAGAGGAGTGTAGGGTGTGTTACCTGGGGAGAGGGATTATTGCTTTATTATTTTCTTTATTTAAAAATGACTTGGGTTGAACATTTTGGTTTGAGGTCTCTGCTAAAATTCAGTGTTACAAAGATGTCCCATGAGACATAACTAATGTGTGTTAGAGAATACCTTTTGTGCAAGCTAGCAGACCTGTGGAGTAGAGCATATTTCAATGGAAGTTTGGAGGAAATAACCAAGCAACCATCACCAGTTGACTTTAGATGTTCTATTCCCAGTGATATAACCTGTCATCTATCTGGACTTTTGCAAGACCTGGAGCACCTCTCCAAGCTGAGACAGTTGGGCTGGTTCAGCCTGGAGAAGAAAAGGCTCCAGGGGACCTTACAGCCCCTTCCAGCCCCTGAGAGATGCCTGTAGGCAGCTGGGAAGAACTGTTCCTGAGGGCAGGGAGCGATAGGACAAGTGGTGATGGGTTAAATCAGAACAGGGGAGATTTAGGTTGGATATTAGGAAAAAGTTCTTCCCTCTGAGGGTGGTGGGTCACTGGCCCAGGGTGCCCAGAGAGGTGGGGGAGGCCCCATCCCTGGAGACATCCAAGGTCAGGCTGGATGGGGCTCTGAGCACCCTGCTCTAGTGAAGATGTCCCTGCTCACTGCAGGGGGGGCCTGGGTGGGCTCTGAAGGTCCCTTCCCACCTGACACAGTCTGTGATTCTGTATGAAGGGTTAGCTGAGGAATCACCCTTTGAGATCCCCTCTCTGGACGTTTCAGTAGATGCCCTGTGACTCGAATGGCAAACTGGCAGCAGTAAAGGGAGCAGGAAACACCAGAAGATTTCCTAGTGATGTTTTGCACGTGTGAACTATGTTGTGGGCTTGCAGTGCTCTCAGCAGAGCTGCCCAGAGGTCTGTACCTCACAGCACCACTAACGCTGGAGCCAGAGTAGACTGTCTCAGACACATTGACTTGGCCTACAGCCCGATGCCCCAGGAGAGACGGGAACTCACGGGTGACATGTGCTTGTTGAAGGACAGGAATTAAACAGAGCAGCTTGAGCAGAGGCTCCTCAGAGGAGGACTCCAATGGCTGCCAAGGGACTCTCCTGCATGAGGGTGACATTAGAGACCTGGGGCATTTTGCTGCTAATCTTGGATATTGTTTTAATTCTTTTTCCTCTGAGTGGATAGAATCCTGTGTGTCCAGGACAGGAGCTGATCTGACAGCCTGCTGTAGCAGCTGCTGCGTCCCTGGGCAAAAGACAGAGGTGAAGGAGGAAGAGTGTGGGTGTGAGGATGCTTTGTGTTGGTGCTTAGGGCTTCGCTGGGTCTGGAACAGCCCAGGCTTGCATCCCAAATGTAAGGGTGTTTTGCTTTTAGTGGTGGCTGGTGCTGCTGTGGTGGGTTTTAGAGGGGTCCCAGCAGGGCTTGGCAAAGGCTGAGGTAGCAGTGGTAAAGCTGGGGTGCTTTTGTTGGGAGTACCAAGCCTTGGTACCCCAGAAAAGTCCTGTGGGAATGTACATCTCCTCTTCCTTAGTTACATTTCCAGCACTCTCTTCTGAACGTGCAGTGCTCAGAAGAGGTGTCTCTGCCTGGCTTTTCTCTCCCAGACCCACCCTCCCAGTTTCCTATGACTGGTGCAAAGCCTATCAGTGCTAATTAGCAGTCCCCAGTGTCGAAGTGATTAAGCCCCTTGTGTGAGAGACGTGGAGGCGGATGATCTGTAAGTTCATCCTGGATACCACTGTATGACTCCAAATGCTGATTAGATATTTTTTAACTTGCTGAGCTGTCTGCAGCAAATGAGGTATAAACTGTGTCTCGTTAAAGGAAGAAACTTCACCAGATTACTTGGGGTACCAGCAAAATCCCTGCCCTGGCAGATGTGATCTGAGGGGTGTGTTATGTGATGCTGAAGTTGCTCACAGAGCAGAGCACAAGTAGCTGCTGCAAACTCTCCCTGCTGTGTGAGTGCCAGTGAGTAAGTCTGTTGGGGAGCAGGAAAAGCAGCTGTGTTGCTGCCCCACAGATACTAGCACAGAGCAAATGTGTAAGTGCCAAAGACCAGCCTATGAGTGTGGATAGATTACAGGGCAGTGTAAGCATGCATTGATGCTCAATTTAAGGACCTGAGCTTTTCTTAATCTTCATTTCTCCGCAGCTATATTAAAAAAAAACCCCTCAAGTGAAATGTGGAAATCCCTGGAAGTGCCTGATGTGTCAAATGCTGATAACTTCACCTTCTGTTTTTACTTGCTCTCTGTGTTGTACCCCTTGTTGTGCTTGATGGCTGTTTCTGAGCTCCCTGGCCAAGGCAGGTAGAAGCAGGGCTGAGCTCAGCATTGAGCTGGCTGATGCTTCTGGGGGGACCTCTGTAGTGTGCTTTCATTGGTAATACTGGAAAACATCCTTGCAATGACTTAAGTATGGTAGATGTGAAGATTTGGGTTATACTTTAGACTTAGGAGATTCTTAGGAGAGGGTATGTGTCTCACCCACACTCACTCTGAGATGAGATACAGAATCACTAGGCTGGAAAAGACCTTAGAGGTTGATTCCAATCATACCTGTCCTCTACTGAACCATATCCCCGAGCACCTTGTCTACCCATCTTTTAAATGCATCCAGGGTTGGTGACTCAGCCCCCTCCCTGGGCAGCCTGTTCCAGTGCCTGATAACCCTTTTGGTGAAGAACCTTTTCCTCATGTCTGATCTGCCCCTGCCCTGGGGCAGCTTGAGCCCATTCCACCTCGTCCTTGGTGGAACGGACTCCTGTCACTTGGGTGAAGAGACCAACACCCAGCTCTCCAGCCCCTTCCCCAGCCTGGTTGCCCTTCTCTGGACATGCTCCAGGACCTCAATGTCTTTCTTATAATGAGGGGCCCAAACCTGAACATAGAACTTGAGGTGCAGCCTCACCAATGCTGAGTACAGGGGCACAAGCACTTCCCTGGACCTGCTGGCCATGCTGTTTCTAACACAAGCCAAGATGCTGTTGGCCTTGGCCACCTGGGCACACTCTGGTTCATGCTCAGTTGGAAGTCAACCAACACCCTGGGGTCCTTCTCCACCAGACAGACTTCCAGCCCCCCTGCCCCAAGCCTGTATCACTGCACAGGGTCATTATGTCCCAAGCACAGGACTCTGCCTTGTTGAACCTCATCCTGTTGATCTCAGGCCATCGATCCGGCCTGTCCAGATCCATTTGAAGAGCCTCCCTACCCTCCAACAGATGGATATATCCTCCCAGCTTAGCCTTGTCTGCAGTTTTGTATTCTAACAGCCTTGGAAGTGGGAGAGTTGGAAATGATGTCTCTTGACAGTCTTAGGCCCATCTTCTGCTGGAGATCTGTGCATGAGCAGTTTAATGGCTTTTGTCAGCCACCAGAGTGAAGTCCCAGAACAGTTTCTCTGTGAGAGCAGTAGGGGAAGATGGTGAAACAGAGAGTGGTTGTGAGATGGAACACAATGAGATTGTAGATAGGATTTCATGGCCTAGCGTCCTTTGATAAGAGAGGATTGGATTTAATTACCTAAATGACCCATGTATGCCTAGAAGAAACTAATTAAGGGATTTCTAGTGAAGTGTGATAGACATAAGGTGGCAATTGCAACTGTATTGATTTTGATAGCTGAAGCGTGGAGAAGACTTCAGGTTCTGAGAAGGAGTAGAGCAATGCCACCTCAGTGTCCTTGGGGGAACCCTATGGGGGTCATTATGCTTTGGAGTGCAGTAATTGAACAGTTTAATTCCAGTTCAAGCACAGCACGCTGCTGAGTGCCCCTTCTCCAGGCTGCAGTGACGTTCAGACACCTGCACTGCCCCAAACTGCTTTGGCTTAGCAGGAGCACACTGGCTTCAGCTACACCAGCTTGGATGAGGTGGATGACCCCCACCCAAACGGTGTACTGCCCCAGTGTGGTGGTTTGACCCTTTCTGGAGGCCAGACACCCACCATGGTCACTCCACCACTCCCTTTTTCGGCTGGACAGGGGAGAAAATGTAAATTGAGAGGCTGCAGGTGGGGTCCTGGCCTCTTCCATGGGCTGTGGGGGGACCCCCGCCCCACCATGGGTTTCTCCAGGGGCATCTTTCTCTCTGGCACCTGGGGTGCCTCCTCCCCCCCTTCACCATCCTTGGTGCCTGCACAGCTCCTCACAACTTCTCACTCCCTTCTCTGGGGGCAAAATGCAGCTGGTTGTGCTGTTGTTTTTCTCCTGTGATTCCTGGAGGCCTGTGACCATTGCTGATGGGCTCAGCCTTGGTTAGCACTGATCCCAGCCTTGAGCTGGCTGGTGGTTTCTCTGTGGGGCCTGCAGAGAGCTTCTGGCTGCTTCTTGCAGAAGCCACCCCTGCAGCCCCCCTTCTCCACCAGAACCTGGCCACACAAAACTGCACCACCCAGACAGGCCCTTTGTAATGCCCAAACAAGGGTTTTAAAGTTTGTCCAAGTTTGTGGTGCCTGCTGTCTTCTGAACTGCACACAACTCCTCCCATGGTCTGTTAGTGGTGCAGGTGCTTCATTTAAAGCCATCTGAGTATCACTGGGCTCTGTTTGGCTGAATAGCTAGACTTACTACAGACAGGACCTCAGGAGAAGCACAGGCATTGATTAATTTGCCAGACATCTGCTAGCCAAGGCTCTGGCACCATCACAGTGAGGTCCCAGCTGCCACCTGGCTGGAGGAGCGAACCTGTGCAGCGTCCTGAGCCTTCCCCAAGAGCCCTGTTTCCCATTTGGTTTTGGGGTTTTTCTTTTCTTTCTTTTTTCTTTCCCAATGGTGTTGTTTTTGTTGCCACTAGGATGCTGGAGTGGAGCCTTCCCAGTGCTCCTTGAGAGGTGATCTGCAGCTAGGTGTGACTTTTGGTGAGAATTTAAAAATTCCTGGGAAGCAAACGTATTGTCCAGTCCTACTTTGTGTTGCAGATAGGAACAGCTCTGCTCTGTTCTCCCCTGTTCTGTTCCAAATAACTGTGTTTCAGTCTAAAGGACACTAACAACATGCTTAATTCTGGACACAATTTACTCACACTCATCGTGCTGGTAGAGGTGGACCATCCCATAGAAGTGTGGACAAGCCTCTTTGCAAGGCTTTTCTCTCATTCTTCCTTGAGGTCCTTTTGATTCTTGCATGCTCTGCACAGTTAAATGTGTGGCACTGGCTGTTGCCACGTTTGCCTCTTTCTTTGGAGGGGGTGGACATGTTCTCCTGCTGAGGGTTATCAGCACTTCCAGACCTGGATGGCTTAAACAGCAGAGATGTTGTATGGTCCAGTCCAGAGACATACTACAGGTCAAGGAACAGTAGTAAGGCTGTTTTATGTCATATGTAGAGGAATTTGTTCTTGGTCTTTTGGGAACAAAAGCCAGACTGCTCTGCTGAATGGCTTCCAAGGACTTCTGATGATTCTCATCACCAAAAGTCTCTGGTCATCTCAGCTGTTGGGGACCCAAAGCTTGTTGCCTCTCAGTAAGGTGTTCCAGGAGGAGTGCTGGGCAGCTTTGCTTTTCTAACCTAAATTTATCCTCTTTACCTTCCTGAGCTTCAGACTAGTACTGTTCATACATAGTTATACTTTGCTTACTGAGTTGGAGACTGGTTACCTGCTGTTAACTGGTATCACCATAATTAGCCACACTTTGTGGATTAATAATTTGAGATGGTTCCAGTTGGATAAAAGGAAAGCTATTAACCTATCATGACACTTGTTTGGAATATTTGAGCCCTGTGTGTTGAACAGCTCTCCAAGCCTTTCATCTGGTGTAGGAGGGTTCCAGCCTTGCACATCGAAATGCACAGGAACAGAGTTGTCATGGGATGGTATTGAAGGCTTGGCACTGACAGACAATTCATTCATCTGCTTTGATGATGGGCACACTATCTGCTGATGTATGCTTCTAGCAGGTGAAGATCCACCTGCAGCAACGTACAGTTATGGGTGAGGAATTCTTCATCCAGGTCCAGGGGAGTCCTTATTCTCTTCTTTGAGTGTGCATTTGGCTATGAAAGAATATCTGCTACCTTCTTATTTCTAGCCTTGGTTCTTCTAGTCCTGGTAGCCAGCTGTATCTGAATATTAATAATGACACCTCCTACCCTTACCAACTGACACTGCTTCTGCCATTCTCTCCCCTTCCTTTCTCTTCCTCTTCAAGGAGCAAATTTTCCTAATAGCTCAATTAAGCTTTAATGCAACCGTGCTGTTAATGCCACATCATGTGGCAAGTCTGAAGAATTCCTTCTCTTAATTTAGTTTCAGGATCTTCTGAAATTCTGATCCAGGTCCTTTACTGTGTCCTTCTCTTGGCTGATAACACAGAGCTCTTTTGGTTCAGTATTTGCAGTTCATCATCTTGATTGCAGTGTGAGGTCCTGGGATGATGCATTTGCTCCAGGACACAAGTTAAGAATAGCCAAAAGAAAGCCAGTAAGAGCCACAGAAATGACTGAAATCTTTAAATGAAAGAATTTGAAAACACAGCTTGTGTTAAGAGAGTCCACAGCTGGAATGGTTTGTTGAAGCAGAGAGTTTGAGAGGGAATGTGTTCATGATTTGATTGTTCCTGTATGGGAGATGAGGCTGAACAGCAAGGTGTTTGTATCACTTTGTCTTCCATATGTTTTCAAATAAACCAGCTCAAACTCAAAGCTCAGCACTTGGCTTCTCCCAGCTTGATGGCAACATGCAACACAGTCAACTCAGTGACAGGAGTGCTAGAAGTTGGGGTAAAAAACCAAGAACAAAACATGACTTGAAGTTTAATGGAGTTCTCTTTGTTTACATCACATCTTTTAAACAGGATACATCCCTCCAGTGATGCCTTAAAAAATTGAGCTATGGCAGAGGTAAGGAGTAACTTCTTGGGTGAGCTGTTCATGGCTTAAACCCTGAGTTCCACGTGGTTTTGAGGGACCCAAATCGACTGTTCCTGCGTTCAGTGCTGACCTGTTAAAAAATAATCAGAGTAGGAGCAGAGAAGACCTGTAAAAATACAGTATCTTCAGTTTTCCTAGGCTGGAAGCTCACCCTGGTTTTCCAGTGGCTGCTGATGCCCTCGTGCATAGCAGCAGCCTTGTGCTCATTAGCAGCTCAAGCAGGAAAAACTCTGCAGTTTTTCTTCCCCAATCTACACGTCAGGGTTGTACAGCCATAAATCACTGTGACTGTGGAGGACAGTCTTTTAATTAAATGACAGCTCTAAGTCACTCTTCCCATAGCTCATGCACCAGTTAATGCTTTGCAGAGATCTTTCTGGTTGGAGGTGTAAAATCTGGGAGCACGTTCCCCGTGATCCTCAGTTTTTGTCGAAGGTTTTTTTGCCTGTTTCTTCTGTTTGCTGTGAAGTGCTGCTTGTAACTTTCCAGAAACCAATGTTTAAGCACTTAGCTTTTTTTCTGCAGTCACACATTGCCCAACATGCTAATAAATAGGTGGATACTTCCAGCCACTGCAAAGTAAACACTCCTGGGTGAGTTATTTTAACGCATGGATTATAAAATGTCTTCTAAGCCATTTTATTGGATTAGCTGTGACATTATAATTATACATAGTCACCAATTTTTAAAAAAAAAATCCATGTGGTGGAAAATGGGCTCAGCTGCTCTGAAGGCAGCATCTATTCCCATCAGGGAGCAGAGGACAGCTGCAGGTGATGGGCTGAGGAGCGCTCATAGACTCAGCGGTGGTTTGGGGTAGTTGCTGCTTTAATCCTGTGTGTTTATCTGTTGACAAACATAGAACAGCACAGATACTCTTCTGCATGAATCTGAGCCCCTAGGAAAGCCTGGGGTTCAGTGGCTCTTTCCTGGTGGATGTTCTCCCAGGAAGGGGGCTGAGTCCCCAGCCCTGGGTGTGTTTAACAGAGGGGAGATGAGGTGCTCAGGGATCTGGTTTAGCTTAGGATGGGAATGGTTGGACTTGATGGTCTTGAAGGTCTCTTCCAACCTGGTGATTCTGTGACTCTCCAACGGGGTTTGGATTTCTCTTAGCCTGCAAACAGCCTCTGCCTCCAGGCAGCACTTTGTCTCTATCCTGATAGTTTAGGAATGGTGCTAATGGGAGGCAATTATTGAAACATCAGACTACTCAGGAACTTCTGGGGATTTATCTCTGAGCACTTATTAAACATTATCTTCCTTTGGGAGCAAGGATCTGACACAGAGTGCCTCTCTTTATTGCCACGTTAGCAGAGTGGAATCCCCAAAGTTGTGTCTTGATATTTGCTGAAATACTTGTGCAGTTGGAAATGTCAGTCAACTTTGGATCTGGGTAATAGATTTCTTGCCTCTCCCCAAATGCTCTCCGTGGCTTTCTCACAGATTTCATAGAGCCTGTTGTGAGCAGGACACAAATGGCTTGGGGACTGAGGAAAAGAGGAGTATTTTCTGAAGTGTTTATTATTCTCAAAGATGACCTTAGACCCTTTGTTAGTAGGTGGCAATGTAGCCATGGCTTCTCCCAGACCTAGTCTCACGTTGGCTTCCTTGAGTCCTGCCTTGGGGTCGTGATTTATGGCTTGCTTTGGTGTGTACTCAGTTCCCCAATGACAATTACCTCCACGTGTCTGAAGTGTGTGCTATGATCTGATGTGCCTTTCCATAAACTGAAAGGTCACTGATATAAAGCACTGCTCCTTGCAGAGGGAGGGATGTGTTGCCAAGAGAGGAAACAAAAGACATTTCTCCTCCCTGGCATTTTAAAAACTGCACTTTGGGTCTGCTGATGAGGAGCAGATACTATCACCTGCCCCAAAACAGGACACTGAAGTTGGGTTTCCCAGGGTGAAGGAACTTTCTCCTTCCCCAGTGCTTCACAGGGGCTCATTAGGCTTATACAGATATGGGCATCAGCTTTATTCACATCTACACTACCCTGGAGATGCCACCATAGGAATCATAGAATCAGACTGGTTTGGGTTGGGAGGGACCTTAAAGATCATCTAGTTCCAACCCCCTGCTACGGGCAGGGACACCCTCACTAGCCCAGGGTGCCCAAACCCCCATCTAACCTGGCCTTGAACACCCCCAGGGATGGGGCTTCCACAGCCTCTCTGGGCACCCTGTGCCAGGGCCTCACCCCCCTCAGAGTAAGAATTCCTTCTTAATGTCTCACCTACCCCTGCCCTCTGTCAGCTTGAACCATCACCCTTGTCCTGTCCCTGCACTCCCTGGGCAACAGCAGCATATTTTCTGGTATATCGTTTCCAGCTTCTCCAGTTCGTTTCTTGCACTGGAAATGAGAGGAATTAGGCAGTGCAAACACTTGTGATGAATTCTTTGCCAGCTCTTCCCCCTCTATAAGGGACACCAAATCATCAAACCCCTAGAATTTTGGTTTATTCTTTTGACTTCTGTGCAGCAGCTTGCTTGAAAGGAGAGATGCCCTCACCATTGGGGGTCTCCTGGCTACTTTATGCCATTTGGACTTTGTGATTACTAATGACTGTTCCTGTGGAAAGCAGGATATTTGGCTAGAAAAGGGGAAATGCTCACAGATACCCACAAAGCCCATGGAAGAAGAAAGCAATTACTTTGGCTTGAAACGCTAGAAGCAGTTTAGCAGAACAGATGGGTTGCATAAATCTGGCAAAAATGAGGGCAAGAGGGATTTGTGTGTGTCATGCAGCAGAGGATAAGAGCAGTGTTTGTGTGATAAAGAATTTATTGTTGCTTGGAGATTGTCCATTTTCCCACCCTCTCAGGGGAATGGTGGTGGCTGGGATCACGAGGGGAGGCTCACCTCAGCAGCCTCTGGAGGTATCGGGGCAGCTCCAGCACCACACAGTTATCTAGCACCCTAAATCCCTCTGAATTTTGTGAAGCTTCCTGCTGCTCTGTCTCCTGGTAGCACATGGAGTAACTTTCTTTCTTCAGGTCATACCGACAGGGATGCTGTTGGAGGTGTTGGTAACCTGGTGGTCTCAGAGCGCTGCCTGAGCCTGGTGCTTCAGTTGAATTGTTGTGGGGTTCTGTGGGGTTGGTTTTGCTTCCTCCTGTATCATGAACAAGAGCTATTGATCCACTTGCATGGAAAAAGCATGTTCTGAGCTCACTGAGAAGATGCTGGCTTTTCATAGAATCACAGAATCACAGGGGTTGGCAGGGCCCCCCAGAGCCCATGGGGTCCAACCCCCTGCCAAAGCAGGGTCCCCAGGACAGGGCACACAGGTCGGTGTCCAGATGGGGCTGGAATCTCTCCAGAGAAGGAGACTCCACACCCCCTGGGCAGCCTGTCCCAGGGCTCCCTCACCCTCACTGGGAAGAAGTTCTTCCCCACATTGGGGGGGAACTCCCTGTGCTCCAACTTGAGGCCATCGCCCCTTGTCCTGTCCCCACAGACACTGAGCAGAGGCTGCCCATGTCCCCCTGTGTCCCACCCTTCAGCTATTGATCCCCATTGATCAGATCCCCTCTCAGTCTCTTCTCTCCAGGCTGAACAGCCCCAGCTCACCCAGCCTTTCCTCACAGGGGAGATGCTCCAGGCCCTTCCTCATCTCCATAGCTCCTCTGGACTCTCTCCAGGAGATCCCTGTCTGTTTGATCCCAGGGAGCCCAGAGCTGGACACAACACTCCAGGTGGGGCCTGACCAGGGCAGAGCAGAGGGGGAGGATCCCCTCCTACTGAGCATTAGTATTCAAATGTCATACCTAACGTTTATGTATGACAGAGAGCAGTGAGAATACTCCTGACATGCCCAGCATGTGCCATCTTGTGCTCCTTTGGCAGAAGTGTTCTTACAGTGACTACAGGAGTGTCTGAATTTTACTCAGCTAAATTTGACCTTGTCCCAGATTCTCCAATTGGGAAGGATGGAGAGGGCCACCTCTGATCTGAAGTAACATCTGTTGCCTTTGGAGCTTGTCTGAGGGGTGCGTTCATGCCACCTTGAGTTGAAAGCCTCAGGAGAGGCTCAACCTATCTTGTCTGTAGGAATATCAGTGTGATGTGTCTAAGTATACTCCAGAGACTTTGGCACAAGCCAGTCTGGCTTTACCATGCTTCTAGCTGCTTTGATCCAGGATAGATGATACAGCACTGGATCCTCCACACCTGAACATATTGTCTGGAACATATGCAGACCACCTTGGGCAAATCAAACTGTTCCTTGAGTGACACCCCAAGGACAATTTCTTAATTGGTTTGTGCTTTTATTGCCCCTTTCCCAGGTTAGCTTCATAATCCCTTGAGGGATTGCTCCATCACTTAGTTGCTTTACAAATAAACGTGGCCTTTCAGCACCCAGTGTCAGATCAGTCTCACCTGGCAGGGGCAGCTTGTTCTGTGTCAGCCTGCAGCTGGATCTGGGTGGCCACAGGATGGGTCATTGTGGTTGTTTATGGGTTTTAGGGGTTTTTTTTTTAAAGCTTTGCAATTTTCAGTTTAGTCTTTTACCAGTTTGATTGCTCATTGGGGTGAGTTGGAGTTTAAGTATGTAGTTTGAGGGCTCTAACTTAAACTTACACCTAACAATTAGCATTGTGTCCAGTTCCATAGGCAGCAGATGCACATTCTTTACATGTGAGACAGGCTTTATAGGCACTGAGTCTGCATTAAAAACATCTAATTCTATTACTAACAAGCAAATAGGTGGATTTTGTGTCCTATTGATCTCAGAATTACCTGCCTGATGCCAAAAATCAATCACAGACCTCTTCTGAGCAGTCACAAAACAGGATCCTTTTTATTAAGCCTGTCCATGATTTATAGCTTTGCCATTAGTGTTAATGTAGAGTTAAAACATCGATACTTCATCCTAACACCTTCAAAGTAACATTGATCCTTCCTCATCTGAGCTCCTCCTTTTGCATGGGCACTGCCCAGGATTCTTCATGTGCTCACATGGATACTTTGGCTTGAGTTGGGCTACAAGTGCATCGAAGCAGCTTGGGTGGAAATTGTAATGATGGGCAGCATCTTCTGTAATCATAAGAACAAAGAGGTGGACCAGCTGATGTCTTGATGGGAGCAGTGAGAGCAGCAGTGCTGTGCTGTTGGATTTCCTTCATCAGTGTGGGCTAACAGGGCAGAAATGACCCAGGGCCACCATCCCAAGCCCAAGGAACTGCTGTTTGTGCAGTTGTGTTGGTGCCACTCTGCTTTTAGGGGTGGATTTATTCTGTTGCTAAGTTTTGGGGAATGGCAGGGAAGTGAGTTGTGATATTAAAAGGTTGTGATTTGTCTCACTTCAAAACTGAAGGGTGCTGCTGAGTCTGTAAAGCCTGGCAGGCCAGCTGGAACGAGGAAACTGAGACAGCTAGAAGAGAGGATTCAAAGAGCGACCTTCAAGGGATGCTCAGGCTGTAGCAGGAGTGTGAAGCCATCAAGGGACTCAGTGGGACCATTTGATGACAGAAGTGCACGAGAGGCACTTGGGGGGAGTGACAAGACCCACAGACAAGTCTTGAAAGGTGTTAGATAACTTAATGTACAAGAATTTGAGGACAGGCTGTGCCTGACACTATCTCCCATCGTTGTCGCTGGAGACCAGAGTGAGCTGCACAAGCTCTCTGGGTGTTCATCCTCATGAAGCCTTTGTCTCCCTCTGGAGAAAGCCAGGAGAAGTGCGAGGCCAAGCACTGATGCTGTGCTGACCCTCTGCTTGTTGACTGACCCTTGTGGGGTTTGTCCCTGGAAAGCCCCTGAAGAAGGCCAATGGCATCCTGGCTTCTGGCCAGTAGGTCTGGGGAGGGGATTGTGCCCCTGGACTGGGCACTGGGGAGGCTGCACCTCGAGTGATGGGTCCAGTTCTGGGCTCCTCACCATCAGAAGGACATGGAGGTCCTGGAGCGAGTCCAGAGAAGGGCAACCAGGCTGGGGAAGGGGCTGGAGGGCAAATCCTCTGAGGAGCAGCTGAGGGAGCTGGCGGTGTTCAGCCTGGAGAAGAGGAGGCTGAGGGGAGACCTTCTCCCCACCTCCCCTGCCCTGCCAGGAGGGTGCAGAGAGGTGGGTGATGGTCTCTGCAGCCAGGGGACAGGAGATGGGACAAGGGGCAATGGGCTCAAGCTGCCCCAGGGCAGGGTCAGCTCAGCTGGGAGGGCAAAGTTCTTCCCTGGCAGAGTTGTGGGGCTGTGGCCCAGGCTGCCCAGGGAGGGGGCTGAGTCCCCAGCCCTGGGGGTGTTTAACAGAGGGGAGATGAGGTGCTCAGGGATCTGGTTTAGTGTAGGATGGGAATGGTTGGACTTGATGATCTCAAAGGTCTTTTCCAACCTTGTGATTCAGATTCTGTACTGAGCCCCATGTGTGGTCTGTGTTCTGCCTCCTGGGAAGGTGAACATCTCACTGTGGTCAGGATTTACAGCATGCTGCAATTATCCCCCAATCTGCCTGTGGTTTAACAGTTAATGGAGGAGAAATGCTGATTTTAAAAACCAATTTGAAAGCTTTCCAGTGGCTCTAGCTGCTTTAGCTGGTCACAAAGGGCAAAGCCACAACCCTGCTGTTAGACTTGCATTAAGAGTGAAATCTCTACACTTGAAGTAAAGGCTGGAGCATGATGTTCCCAGCATCTTGTGGTCTCTCTGGATGAGGTTCTCAGACATACCATAAAGCAAAGCCCACTAAGATGCATAAGCCTTTTCTGCAGCTCTTTTGCATCCCTCTCTGGCTAAATCATAGCCTGTAACTCACCCCATCTGCTCTTGCCTGTGCTCCCCCAGGCTGTCCTTAATATATTAGAGGTGCCTTGCAGCAGCTCACCTCCTTGTCTCCTGGGGTTCTTGCAGCTGGGGTTTTCCCCCACATTGGAAGACATGGCATGATTCAGCAGATGTTTTCTCATCAGTGGGCTCCCTCCTTCCCCTCATACTGTGCCTGATGGCCATAAGCAGGATGCTTGTGTGGAAGCAGCAGTGTTTTACACTTGCCTGCTGTGCCCTGGTCAGTGGTCACTTGTTATCTTCTGTTAACATTCAATAACTGTTTTTCTAAACTCTGCCTGATTCCTGTAAAAAAAAAAAAAAAAAGGATTTCTTGTCAAAACCCCTTTTTCTTGTAAAAATGAGTCCTTGTGGTGTTTGGAATTTTTTTCCCCTTTGTCTATAGGCACATCTGCTGTGACTCCCTCCTGGTTTTCATTCCCAGCACTCATGGCTTCTGTTCTGATCTTACTACCAAGAGGCAGAGAGCGATGGCTGTGCCCCACTGCTGTGGAGTGGACTGACCTGAAATCCCATCCCCAGTGCCTGGACTGCATCTTGGACTTTTTAGATGCTTTTCACACAACTTTGACCCACTTAGTTGTTGGCAAGGAGAAAGCATTAGCAGGGAAGATCTCACTCCTTGGAGGAGCAAAGGGCTCTGCTCAAAGTGCTTCAGTCTGGAAGGTGAGTGCCTGGGAATGGCAGGGGACAACTGAGGATGAACAGGGCTTTGCCTGCAAACAGTTGTGGTGGAGTCTAATGCTCCCTTGCATATCAGAGATGAAACCCTGGAGAGGAAAGGCTGTTCTGTGGTACTGTCAGTTAGATCTGTGTGCTGGGAAGGTTGGTGGCTGGGGTTATTCAAGGTGAGCACCTTCTCCTAAATGAGCAGCCCCATCATAAGGTTTTGGTGGAACAGTTCTGTAAGGGCAAGCCTACATCTGCAGATAAAATGCAGCTGGTGACACCTCTTGGGAACAGGCTTTATCCTCCCTTCCCACTCCCATGTGATGGGAGATAGTCTAACCCTGGCTTGTGATCTTTGTGGTCTGCAATGGTTGGGTATGGAAAATGCTGGAAGCTGGGTTAGTACCCTTTCCTTATGGTGGTCTCCAGTGGAAACAAAGGTAGAAATCAGATTGCTTGAGGGGATCAGGCTTATAGATGGATCAACCAGTGCAGTGAGACAAAAATATGCCAAACCAGATCCTCAGACCTGGAACAGAGACACAGAGGCAGGTAGGAAGGTAGCCTATGAAACCTGGGAACACATCTCATGGGTTTTGGTAGCAAGCAGGTTTATGAATTTTACCTCTCAAACATCTTTCTTTTGTGTGTGTTTTGCAAGAATCAGGACTGATACCTCCAAAATAATAATTGCTTTATGAGCAAGGCTCTGCTGCCATCCAGGGTTATTTCCCCTGTACTCTGGTTCGGTGACTTTGTGTGCTTGGCAGTGGTTTACTTCAGCACACACAGAGCTGCTGGTGTGCTGGGTGAAGCATACCTGGCAGTGAGGTTGTAGGGCAGGCAGATGTTCACAGCTCTGTTGGGAGATGTTTACCTTAACAGCAGAGAGGATGTGTTGAGGTTTTCCTGTTCCAGAGCTCTTTGCTGGATTTTGAAGAGCGTTTGTGTTCGTTCATGATTTAAGTGTGTCTGGGGGCCTGTTGGGAACCACAGCTTCTAACTGGGGATCAACAGCCTTCATCTAACTGATTTGTAGCTATTCCTTTTTGAAAATTCCTGATGGGATGGTATGTGAGACCCTTGATGCAAATAGGAAAACATACCTGTTTACATCATCCCTGGGCATGTCCTGCTATGGTTTGGTTGTGCTCTCTCTGGAGTGTCCCTTGACTGTGCCTTTGTGCACAGGAGACCAGCCTTATGCAAAATAAAATGTGAAACACATGATTAGCTTTAAACTCTCAAGTAAAAATATTCTTTTTATATTTGGACTAGTCACTGGGAGCATTTAAAATGTAATGAATGTGGTGTTCTCATTTATTCTCCATTCAAACCTGGAAGTTTTAGACAACAGTTTATCTCCAATGCTACTAGTGGGCACGTATCAGCAGGTTTGCTTTAGAGCTTTCAAAGGCCCAGTTTAAGGGCACAGCTGATGGGGGAAATGCTTCAGTAATTAAAATAAAACTAATGAAGAAGCCTGGAAGATCTTCCAGTTTGGCTGGGGAGCCTGAGCTTTGTCGTTAACATGGAGTGGTTCCTGATTTGGGTGGGAGGCATCTCCAGCCCAGATGCAATTTCCCAGTTGTATGCTGGTTCTTTTCCTTCTGGGCCTTCAGGACTTCATGGCTTTGTGCAATTATCTTTATTTCCTGATTACTTTCTCTTCTGCCACACTGCTTTGAGTCAGCTGGCCTGGGAGCTGACGTGGGAGCAGGGAGGAATTTGGAGAGCAGATGAGGGCTGAAGGTGCTGTTAGCCTTTGGAGCTGTGCCACAGTGTGAGCACGTGATACAGTGGTGTAAACACGTCACCTGTTCATTAATTGCCAAGAAGAACTATTCCAGGAGGAGGGAATTTTAAGGAACAAGCTTGAGAATGGGCTATCTCCTCCACAGCAGCTGAGGGAAAGAAATGCAGGGTGGGCACACAGCATTTCAGTGTGAAGTTGCCTACAGCAAGCAGTGACTGAAGGCTTTCTGGGGGAAGGAGGAAAGGCTGGAGCTCCAGGGAGAAACATTTGAGCTTGGAGGGTAAGAAACAGGATGGGAGCAACTGAAAGCGAAATAAGGATGCTGGCATGACCTTGAAGTGGAGAGAATCCACCTGGTCTCAGGAGTGATGCAGCTATGAACCTGATGGGAGAGCTGAGCTGGATGGTGGGATCTCCAATTCCTTGTGATCCAAAGCATGTGTTGCATCGGGGGTGATAACAAGGACAGGTATCCATCCCTCTTTGAGATGACAGATCTGGAGCTGGTTTGTAATGTTCTTAAGGTATCCTCAGGACATCCTTACATAGGAGGCCTTTCTTATTGGGTCTGTCAAGATGCAAAAGGATAAGCCATCTCTCTGAGGCTGAATTTCTGGGGTTGACTGGGTGCTGGCACTCTGTGTAAGCCTTGACTCCAAGGCTGAACACTCCTACTGAGTATCAATTCTTTTTTCTGGCTGGGATTTCCTCAGATCAGCAACTTTTCTAGAGGTGCTTTTTAACCAGAGACTGAACTTCCCCTCCTGACAGAGGCACAGAGCCCTCTCTGACCCTATGGAGCTGGGAGCAGGGTGCTCTGACTTAGAGCAGGGTTAGGGGGCTCAGAATCACATCTCCAGTTCATGTGAATTGGGGAAATGGGATAACAGGCTCTCCAGGCCCCACTGCTGTGCTTCACTGGGGCTGGATTGGCATGGCTCCTGGGATTTGCCATTGACTCCTGGTTGCATGGTGGGGGAATGGCTGAGGTGGGTCTGGAGCTCTCCTGCTTATCAAGAGTAAGGCCAGTCAATAGGCATCTCTCCACTGGCTTTGAGAGCAATCTCTTACTCTGTAAACTCTTCAGGGTAGGAGAGATTTTCATTTTGAAGCCTGTCTGAAGCTGAGGGGAGCTCTGAGCCTGAAGGTCATCTCTAAGGTGCATCTTGCTCACTGTTACCAGCCTTGGTTGGGGTCTTGGAGTCATAAGCAGATAAACCCTGTGTGTTGTGAGCCTCTGAGCTGGTCCTGAGACCATGGACAGCTGGGAAGAAGACTGTTAAAATCCCCCCTGTTGTTCCTGTTACCTTTCATGAAGTGTTGAAACTTAAACACCACCAGCAAAAGGCAGTCAGACCCTCACTGATGGGCTCATGGTGCTTTGGCTGTACAACTGCAGCCCAGGGAGACCCTGTGGCCCAGCCAGACATCTTTTAAATCAAACCCAAAGGATGGGGGGCAGTAGATGTCTTCAGGCTTTGAGCAAAGGCATAGTAGGGACCTGCTGTGTGAAGAGAAGATGCTGTTGGATTATTTAAGTATCCAGAACTTCAATCCAAAACCACATAGTGCTGCTTGCATCTCAGGTAACGGGGTACTGCGTGCCCCTGGGTGGGGGAGGAAACTCTCATCTAAGAGCCATTAATTGCAGAATGTAAGAGGTATCATTGATGTTGCTTAATGATGCACAAGGGGCTTAAAATCCTTCGGATCTGTTCAGGAAAAGTAAGTAAAATCAGATTATTTTTTTGCCCATGCCATTTTACACCTAGTGTTTCAGGCATAAAACATATTTCATGCCTCATTTCTTTACAATAAATTAAGATTCTCTGTTAAGTATTACACTGCTGCGAAAATTGTTGGGAATATGAAATTATTTTTATTGCTACTTTTTGATGTGTGGCTATTCCTGCTGCATACCAGGCTTGGGCACATAGTGATTAAGATCAGAACTGGTTTGGTGTGGCATACTCAAAATATTTTCCTTTAGAAGTGTTTGCTGTAGGTTAAAATCAACTATAGTAATTAACATCTACGTTGTGCCATGGCACTTCAGGTTAGCATCTGAGTAGCAGGTAGTGGTGCAGCTGATTCATTCTTTGTTTCATGCAAGGTGCAATGGGGGGATGAGGAAAATGCTGCAGAGGATGAAAGCAAGGGCCTGGAGCATCTCCCCTGGGAGGACAGGCTGCGTGACCTGGGGCTATTCAGCCTGGGGAGAAGAGACTGAGAGGGGATCTGATCAATGGGGATCAATAGCTGAAGGGTGGGACACAGGGGGACATGGGCAGCCTCTGCTCAGGGTCTGTGGGGACAGGACAAGGGGCGATGGGCTCAAGTTGGAGCACAGGGAGTTCCCCCCCAATGTGGGGAAGAACTTCTTCCCAGTGAGGGTGAGGGAGCCCTGGGCCAGGCTGCCCAGGGGGTGTGGAGTCTCCTTCTCTGGAGAGATTCCAGCCCCGTCTGGACACCGACCTGTGTGCCCTGTCCTGGGGACCCTGCTTTGGCAGGGGGTTGGACCCCATGGGCTCTGGAGGCCCCTTCCCACCCCTGGGATTCTGTGAAAATCAAAACAGCAACCAGAGGAATGGAAGGTGTGTGAATGCTGTGGAAAACTGATGAGTTTCAAGGATAATAGCTGCATTAGAAAAACAAAAGCTATCTTCTACTGAAGAGTTATTTCTGCCTAAATATATAGTGTAATAACTTGGAATAACTCAGAAATTTATGAGACTATAATGGTGTAGGAAAAGGATGAAATTATAAATACTGATAATGATGGAGGGAAAAAACCTGCTAAAAGCCAAGCATAAATAGGTAATGAGCTGAGGTTAGCAAGTGCATCTAGGAGAGTAGCAGGGATGTTCTAGAAAGGGGAAAAAAAGTACTTGTAATCATTGACATGGTCAATTTTACTCATTTAAAGATCACATAAGCCAGCTGCTTACTACTCTCTCTTTGGTGGCTCAGCACAGTTGCTTTCTTCCCTAGATCCATCCCCCTTCAATGCAGGGAGGTGTAGAATGGATTTTATGAAAAAAACACCCCACTGAAAGCTGCAGTTGTACCCTGGGGGCATCAAGGAAATCCCATATCCTGATACATGGGAAATATGAGAGAAAGCACCAAAAGGAGGAGTTATAGGTGTTAGTTGTCTGGAAAAACGAGATGGCCACCAAAATGTTGCCTGCTGTACTGTTTTACAAGGGGGGGGTGGGTGGACTTGAGAAGAGAGGATTCAGAATCTCATTGCATGAAGGATCAAGAAGGCAGAGTGCTGTGTCCTGCACTTGGGTCACAACAGCCCCCTGTAAAGCTACAGGTTTGGAGAGGGGCGGCCTGAGAGCTGTCTGGAGGAGAGGGACCTGAGGGTGTTGATCAACAGCCACCCCAATATGGGGAAGAACTTCTTCCCAGTGAGGGTGAGGGAGCCCTGGGACAGGCTGCCCAGGGGGTGTGGAGTCTCCTTCTCTGGAGAGATTCCAGCCCTGTCTGGACACTGCCCTGTGTGCCCTGTCCTGGGGACCCTGCTTTGGCAGGGGTTGGGACCCCATGGGCTCTGGAGGGCCCTGCCAACCCCTGTGACTCTGCTCCTTGCAGAAGCACAAAGAACAAATGATTTCTGAAGTTTATGTTTAAGTCTGTTTCCTGGATTAGAGGCAGCTGCTGAGGGAGGGTGTAGAAGGCACTAGGAGAGTACAAAGGGTGCATCCTGTGTTACAGAGGCTCTTTAACCTGGAAGCACCTGCCAGCACCCTGCTTTATTGCTGCTCCATCCTTGTCTGCCGTGGGCTTTGAGAACATTTAGGTTACTCTCCTTGGCAGTCTGGGTCTCTCCATGATAATCAGCACTGGCAAAGCAGTCTTGGAACCTGCTCCTTGAGGATGAAGTTTTTATTTAGGTTATGATGTCACTTGCAGCAACATAGAGGATGAAAACATCAGGTGGCTTTTCCTCAGCCACCTTTTACTCAGCATCAGCAAAGACTGTGGGAAAACTCTTCTCCCTTAGAGGGAAAATCTGGGGGTGCAGTATCAAAGGCTCTCCCTGTAATTTAACCAGTCTGCAAATGTCTTTCCCAGTGCCCATTTGCACTCCTGAGCGTGTAGGTTAACTACTGGCTCCTTATAATCCCTTGAATGAAATCCTGTCTGTTTACGCTCCCTAATGTCTGGAGAATGAAGTTCTGCATCTAAATTCTTGGGTTTTTTCCCTGTCTAGCATGTTTTTTCTTCATATTTCATTTAGATTTAATCAAATTGCTGTGGTCTGAAAAGAAAGAAGTGATTTTGTTGCAAGATGTGTGTGCTCTGTTTTGGGCCTTTTGAAACGAAGCCATTCTGGTGTTCAGGAATGGGGCCCAATGCACCTTTGCAAAGCACATTCCAGTTCTGCTTGAAGACACTCTAAGCTCAACTGTAATTAATTATTTAGATGAAACTATTAGTAGCAATAACTCTGCTGTACCTGACTTTGTTTTCAGTGCTTTGTCCCTACAGTGCCTGCCAGGTTAAAGGCAGTGAGTATTTCTACTCACTAGCAGTGTGCTCTGGCAGCTGGCAAGGCCAATGGGATCCTGGGCTCCATCAGCAGAGGGGTGGCAGCAGGGACAGGGAGGGGATTGTCCCTCTCTGCTCTGCCCTCCTGAGGCCCCAGCTGGAGTCCTGTGTCCAGATCTGGGGCCCCCAATACAAGAAAGATGTGGAACTGTTGGAGAGGGGTCAGAGGAGCCACGGAGATGCTCAGAGGGCTGGAGCAGCTCCCCTATGGAGAGAGGCTGAGGGAGCTGGGCTGGGTCAGCCTGGAGAAGAGAAGGCTGTGGGGGGACCTCACTGCAGCCTGCCAGTCCCTGAAGGGAGCTTATAAGCAGGAGGGGATTCAACTTTTTAAAAGGGTAGATAATGGCAGGACAAGGGGGAATGGACTAAAGCTAAAGGAGGGAAGGGTTAGATTAGATATTAGGGGGAAGTTTTTTACAGAAAGAGTGGTGAGGTGCTGGAACAGGCTGCCCAGAGAAGTAGTGGATGCCCCATCCCTGGGGGTGTTCAAGGCCAGGTTGGATGGGGCCCTGGGCAACCTTGTGTAGATCCAGACCTGGAGGTTGGTGGCCCTGCCTGTGGCAGGGGGGTTGGAGCTCTATGATCCATGGGGTCCCTTCCAACCCAGACCAGTCTATGATTCTATGATTCTATGACTAGAAAACATTTCACATGCAGATTTGAACCAGGACCTTCCAGCCTCATCTGTGGATAGGCTGTAGGTTTCATTTGGACACACTAAAATTATATCTTATGATCTGCTTGGGTTTTGTTGTTCTTGCCACTTTGTGTTTGCTGTCCTGGGTTTTGTTAACCAGCTGTTATCTGATGGGCATGGCAGGATGCGAAACAAATGAGGTGTGAAGTCAAAGGGCCAACTAAATGACCTAACAGGACTCCTGAAAAATGTCATATTGTGACATTTCACTTATTAAGTCTTGTAACACAACCAATAGCTTGTTTTAGGTTGGGGCAGAGTGTGTCAAGTGGAATACTGGCCTTTCCCAGAGAGGCTACTGCTTCACAGAATCACAGAATCGTAGGGGTTGGAAGGGACCTCGAGAGATCATCGGGTCCACCCCCCTGCCAAAGCAGCTCCCTATCCCATATTACATAGATAGGCATCCAGATGAGTCTTGAATCTCTCCAGAGAAGGAGACTCCACCACCTCCCTGGGCAGCCTGTCCCAGGGCACTGTCACCATCACTGTGAAAAAGTTCTTCCCCATGTTGGTATGGAACTTCCTGTGCTCCAGTTTACAGCCATTGCCCCTTGTCCTGTCCCCAGGCTTGGCTCCTTGTTCCAACATAGTTTAGTTCTGTTCTTCTATTTTGGTTCAAAGTCTGGGCCAGTTTCAGTAGTGCTCTTAAATACAACACCTGCTCTACATAGAACAAATTTGTCTCGCCTCATGCTCCTAAAGCCTTGCTTCTGTTCAGCTTTCTCTCTTGGATTGGAAAAACCTTTGGAGCCCAATAATTTTAATTCCTTTAATTGAATTTACCCATTTAATCAAACAGGTTCACTCTCTTTTTATAGAACAGGGTCAGGTTGGAAGTTTTACTACCCCACACAGAAGTTACCAACCAATAAAACTTATCCTAAATCTGACCAGATAAATAGATCTGTAATGATGCTCTACAGACTATTTACAGAACCTACAGAAATAAATTTTTAGAAGTGTTCCTCTGAGATCTTTTTTTTTTTTTTTTCCTCTCAGACTTTGCTTTTTACAACTATTTTCTTTGCTTGAATGTATTGGCCAGAATGTTCTTGGGAAGCACGATGCCTTCTGCTGACTTACGAGCTCGTTGCTGTACAAGTCCCATTGCTTTATTGAAATTATTTACGTGGAGGTAAATGTGTTCAAGAGCCAGCAGGATTAAGACCTGACTGTGGAGCACTACTGAACGTATTTCACCTCCTGAAATGTTACTTGGTTAGAATTTATGGACTGAATGGAAAGAAAGCAATGCAGCAGGCAGTTGTGTTAGGCTGCTTAGGGGTGATTAGGAATCATTGAGCATCTTCCTGTTGATTTTGATTTTGGAGGTGTTGCTGGACTCAAAGGCTAGTGATTGGTGATTTAGTGTGAGTGGGAACCAGGTATGGAACCAGTATTGCTCAAAGGTGAAATATTGCTATCAATTTACTGGTATGTCAGTACACAGCTGGGATGTTGGGAGCAGCCTAATCATGTTCATGGATGGCATAAAATTGTTCATCCAGGAGAAAGGAAAATGGGAAATATCTGGTCCCCCCCCACTTAAAGTTGGGTGGTAGAGAAAATGGAGCAAGACTCTTCTCAGAGGTTGATGGTAAAAGGTATGTTGTAGCAAGGGAAATCCCAGCTGGACATGAATGGAAAGTTCCTGCCAACAAGACACCAAGAGAGGCTGTGTAATCCCCACCCCTGAAGAACTGTCAGAATGACAGGGTGGTGAGACCCTGAGCAGCCTAGTCCAGCTTTGAGCCCAGGTGGCCTGGAGACCTCCAGAGGGCCCTTCCACCCAAAGCTCTTCAAGGATTCACTTTCTGCACTTCCATCTGTCTGCTCAAGGGCATTCAGGTCTCAAAAAACCGATTGACACCTACTTCCTGGGATGAGATGGAAAGAAGCTTGTTCAGAAGCTCCTGGGAATCTGAGTTTTTAGCTATCAGCATTCAGCCTGGGAATCTGACTCCTGGAGCTCTGTTGCTCTGAGCAGCTGTTCCACGGGACTAATTATTTGATCAAAAGTAATGAAATGAGCAAGAATTGTGGAGAAGCACAGAGAGTTCCAACGTGTAATCACCACGCTGAATCACACAACGTGGGGTTAGTTAAATTACTGAAGTTCAATAGAATTGCTCGTGCTTCAGCCTGAGAGCAACACGAGTGAGCTGGCAGTTTCATTTGCTTAATGCTCTGCAGTGCATGAAGTAAAGCTTGGGGATTTGCTGCTGAAAACACTGGGGGGAAATGAGGAGAGTCTGCTGAGGGCAATTTGAGAGGTTGTGCAATATGGCACTGTAGGACAGTAAGGAATGTATTGGAGATGTCAGCAGGTTAGGAAGCAGGACTGAGCTGGGAGAGTCTCTGAAGCTGATTGAGACATGATGCTTCACCCACAGCCTGTTGAAGGCTTGAGGATTTTACTTTCCCTTGTTTCACTTTGGACTGAGCTCATAACAGAGCTATGGCACTGGTGTAGCATCCTTTTGGAGACACTGTGGGTGGAAAGCTATTGAAAGGGGAAAACTTTCAGTCTACTGCTGTGGAGAGGAGAGCACTCTGTGTTCCCTGACAAACATCATCTGGGAACACTTGAAATTGAAAGTGATCTGCTGTCAGAAAATGGCTGTTAAGAGTTCTTCCCAGGATCTATTTTAAATCCCTTTGATCATGGTGTTAGCAAAGCGTGTGGCGTTCCTGAAATGCCACGTGGGGGTAGAGCTGGTGTGGCTGCAGCTTGCAAGGGTGGGCTCAGCTCTGATGGCAAAACAGAACCGTGGTGATTCTTCAGTTCAGGTAAATGTAAAATGCTACCATACCATGAAGGGCTCACCCAGTGCCCTCACTGGAAGGAGGGACCTACTGAAGAGACTTTCTTAAGGTTGGGTTGTAAGATGATGCAAGAGCTGAGTATATTCCCCAGCTGTAACCTGACTTTCTGTCTTAACCATGGCTCAGAACTGCAGAAACAAAGTGCTCTTTCCAGCCCTTCTCTCCTAGGAAATCTTACAGAGTCCTCCATGGCTGTAAAACAAACCCATGCAATTCCCACTGGCTCACACAGGCAAGTTTGAGTTGGGAGACCAGGAGAAGTTGTCTCCAGCAGAACATGGAGAAGCTCTTGTCCCTTGTCTGCTTGAGATGCCAACTGCATAATGATGCTGTGGTACTTGGCTGATGTGAGGATGAAAATAGCCCTTCTGGCATATGGTCCAAACATGCCAGTGATGTGAATGACTAATTTTCTGAAAAGTTTGAGTGGGCTGAAGGTAATCTTGTGTGATAATTTGTATTTGAGAGTTGTCTCAATATTTCACATCTCTATTGAATTGGCTGTAATCCATCACTCTAATTGCCTTTCCTTGGTCAGTTGAATTTATATGCTTGTCTCTATCATACTTAAAGGATTGTAGGTACAACCTTTTTTTCTTATTTAGATTAGGATTTTTTTTCCCTAGTTTTTGAAAGGTCATTGAGTCCCTTTTCCCAAAGATGAGAGTATGTATCAATTTTAGAGCATTAGACCAGAAACGTGAGGCAATTCTCCTAGATTTAAACACATATTAGTCCTGGTACATGGGGCTCAGCTGATATTAATGTGAAGGGCTTCCATGGGTGTCTAGGAGCCAGTCCATTGCTGCTACAAACTAGCTTAGCTGCTGTACAGCTACTGCAGTTTGTGTGAACCCATGTACTTCCAAGAGGGCCAACAAGTCAGTGGCATGGATTTGATGGAGAATCACAGAGCTGCAGGGGTTGGAAGGGCCCTCCAGAGCCCATGGGGTCCAACCCCCTGCCAAAGCAGGGTCCCTAGGACAGGGCAGGGCTGGAATCTCTCCAGAGAAGGAGACTCCACACCCCCTGGGCAGCCTGTCCCAGGGCTCCCTCACCCTCACTGGGAAGAAGTTCTTCCCCACATTGGGGGGGAACTCCCTGTGCTCCAACTTGAGCCCATCGCCCCTTGTCCTGTCCCCACAGACCATTGAAGAGTAAGGCAGGGTTGCAGAGGGGCTGGTTGCTCACCCTGTCCGAATGCTTTAAAAGACGTTGAGCAGATTCAGCAGAGCAGCTCCCACCCTCCCGTGGTCGCTCTGGAAGGGGTTCAGTGCTGGTTTATAGGGGCTTCATTTTCCTGTTGTATCGCTAGGAGCCACCCAGTTGTGAACTGAGTTGCCTGTCACAGAGGCTGGAACAGTTTGGGGGGAAAAAAATCGGTTTGGAAAAAAATGAATTAAAAAAATGATCTTCCTAAAGCAGAAAAGCCTTACAACACACATGAGGGCTGAACAGGAGCTGGCTGCCTGGAAAAGGAAGCACTCTCAGCAGCCAAGTGAACTGACCAAATGAACTTTGGAGCTCGTTACTTAGCAGCACTCATCAGCCTCCTCGTGTTGGGGATGGGTTTACACTGCTGCTGTAGATGCAGCAGTAACAGCCCTGGTCCCTGCTGTAATAAACCAGCAGTGCAGATAATAGAGGAATCCTACTGTACACTGTTTTATTTCTCTAGCATTTTAACTAATGGATGTAAGCTTCAAAATCGCTGGTGCCTTACACTTTGTGTTGTGTTTTGGTTTGTTTTTTTAAAAAAAAAAAAGTATTAGAGAAGATGTTCTATGAGCCATGCAAACAATTAGCTTCTCAGCCTGTGCTGACTTAATGTGCAACTAATTTATCTTCTAGCCACTGTATAGGCAAAAGTAAAATCAATAGTACAAACGGAGTATAATTTTAATATATTACTGTCAGAAGAGCAAAGAAAACTAAACATCATAAATGTTTAATGTTTCACTGTTCTGTTTTTAAATAATGGATGCATGTTGGACAGGCAATGCTGTAGGGTTGGCTTCCTGGATACCTGAGCTGAGGAAAGACATTGCCCATATTTACACAGTTAGAACAAGTCAACCCAACCAAACCCAATGACCTTATTGTAGGCTTGGTTCAGAACTTCATTTATCAAAAGTTTTCTGAGAACCTTTCTTCAGAAGTGTCACCATTTTGCATGCTGAGGTTTTAATTAGCAGTTTAAAGCAAAATAATCACCTCTTCCTGCTGCTCTCTGAACCTTTCTTCTTTTTGAGATGTAACCCCTATGTACGTGACTACAGATATCACAGAATCCCAGCCTGGTCTGGGTTGGAAGGGACCTCAAGGATCATAGAGCTCCAACCCCCTGCCACAGGCAGGGCCACCAACCTCCAGGCCTGGAGCTACACAAGGTTGCCCAGGGCCCCATCCAACCTGGCCTTGAACACCCCCAGGGATGGGGCACCCACCCCCTCTCTGGGCAGCCTGTTCCAGCCCCTCACCACTCTCTCTGCAAAGAACTTCCCCCCAATCTCTCCTCTCACCCTTCCCTCCTCCAGCTTCACTCCATCCCCCTTGTCCTGCCAGTCTCTGCCCTGTAACAAGCTGATTCCCCTCCTGTTCCTCTGCTCCCTTCAGGGACTGGCAGGCTGCAATGAGGTCCCCCCACAGCCTTCTCTTCTCCAGGGTGACCCAGCCCAGCTCCCTCAGCCTCTCTCCATAGGGGAGCTGCTCCAGCCCTCTGAGCATCTCTGTGGCTCCTCTGACCCCTCTCCAACAGCCCCACATCTCTCTTGTGTTGGGCCCCAGCTCAGGACACAGGACTCCAGCTGGGGCCTCCCAAGGGCAGAGCAGAGAGGGATATATTGGATACTGGATACCTAATTAGCAGCAGTTTATCACTGCTGACCTGCACGATGCACAGCTCTAAATGATCAGCTTGATGAGAGAAATGCTGTGGATTGAAGGGTTTGTGCTGGGATTATCCAGGAGATGTCAGAGGCAGGGTGACAATCAGTGCACGAGGCTGGGACAGCTCTGCTGCTGGTTAAGGACACCGAGTAGCTCTAAACCTGCAGTGTTGATGCTGAGTGCTGGCGTGCCCTCGTGCTGCTCGTGGAGGCACCTCTTGGTAGTGGAAGTGGAGGGACTGACCGTCCTCTGAGGCAGCTTTGACACACGTCTTCCCGATGAGAGATGCTGAAGTGACAGTAAAACCTGCAGTGAAGGGACTGGTGCTGTCCTGAGGTGGCTGTTCCAGCATTTTACTACCTCTGAGTGAGCACCTTCTTGCCATCATTGCCTTGTGTGAACCCTTCCCCCATTACTCCTAGTCTGCAGGCTCGGGGGCACGTGGAGGAGCTGACGCCCCCCGTTTAACCAGGGAGTTCTACAAGCTGGGAGGCTGTTTCCCTTCAGTGTGCTCCTCCATTTCTTTTCCAGCCTTGCCTCAGAAGCCTCATTCTCTGAATCTGTCACCTTTCCCCTCCTCAAAGCTTTCCAATTAGCATCACTCTTACAGAACCTCCCAGCTAATGACTGGGCCCCGTGTTCCAGGCCTCACCAGGGCCGCGCAGGACCCAGTAATTGCCTCCAGTGTTTGCTATCCAGCGGCCCAATTAATAATGCTCAGTGCAGTATTTCCTTCTCCTCTGTGATCTGTTCAATCCCTCTCCCCACAGTTTCTCCCCTGAAGGTTCCCAGTCCTCTTTCTCCCAGTATATTTTAGTTTTAGTCAAACGTGGAGCTTCTGTGCCTGTTGAATTTCACAGCATTGCTTGTTTTGGATGCTCTTTACTGGCCAGTGCAACTGAGGTTTTGTTCCTGGTCTCTACAGGTGCCTGTGGCTTGTCCTGCTCTCTTGTCTTCTGCACACTTTGTAGATGTCTTCTTTTTTTTTTCCCTTCTACCTGACTCATTTGGAAAGCTGTGAATGGCATCACAAGACCCAGGACCTTACACCTTTCCTGCCCTTGCTCTGTCACGTTGGGAGGAAACTCTGAGTGTTGTTCAGGTACTTTTGGGGGATGAGGATGTAGTTCCTGTCATGAGAGGAAAATAAGGAAACATTGTCTGCTTCGCTGGCCACAAGACTCATTGCCATGAGCAGTTAGAAAGGAAATTAGATGGGTTACAGTAGCTCTGGCTTTAGCAGATGTGCACTGCCTGTGTCCTGTTAGATACTGCTGCTGACTTTGCAGTGATTTGCTCTTGTGCTTTCCAGGAGCTGTTCCTGTAGCAGATGTATCACTCCACCCTTGTCTGATCTGCAGTGATGTCAGGAGATGCTCATCAGGAAACAAACACGGGGCTCCCTGGTCCATGAAATGTTTCAAAACAGCCTTTGAGCATCACTGATGTGTGTACTTGAATGGCAGTCTGAAGATCAGAAAGAGGGGTAGGGTTTTTATTCTTCTACAGAGAAAAGTACTTCTGGACATAGAATTTGGATTCAGTTTTAAACTTTGGTTTCTGATGCAACCTAAGCAATGTGTTCCACTGGTAACATTTAGCAGAGAGGAAAAGGATGGGGATTAGTATGAGAACTGTGTTGACACATCTCTGTTGGCAGTGACCTCTCAGGGGTGGAAGCTGAAGGGAGGGTGGCTGCTCTTCCACCTTGCATACAAAAACCAGTACAGAGTTAATGAGGAGTCTATAAAAATATGGATGAAATGAGAACAAGATGCATGCTGAGCGTTTGTCCAGCCATAAAAAGAGCAGCACCATACAAATGAGAGTTGAGAACAGAATATCCTTTGGGAACTGAAAGGAAATGAGTGTGTCCAGCAAAGGATGCATGAGCATCTGTTTGAGCTGCCCTGTGGTACCCCACCTGCCTTCCAGGCAGATGTTTCCTGTAGGTCATGGGCTGTATCCCACAGTAGTTTCTGATGGCATCAAGCAGCACTGAACACCTTTATGTGAGCAGCTGAATCAGGTTCTGAGGATTCCATTAACTTTGCCTTCAAGAGCTATTCTGGGAAGCCATGTACAGCCTGCAGGATCATTACTGTAACGTATTCCCTATTCTCCTGTCTCTGTTTGCTTTGCTGTAGTGTGTAGCTATCCAAAGCAAGTCTGGGATGGGATAGGGACAGACACTGCAAAGCTGTAATGAGTATTTTTGCTCCAAGAAGACTTTAGTTCAAAGGATATCATTCCCCACTGGCTGAAGTAGTCCTACCTAACAATGTGCCTTTAGGTAAAGCACATGCTGCTAGAATAACAAGGGCAACTTTAGCTGAAGCCACTTTACTTGTGTTCTGTTTCAGGGGAGGAGCTGATAAGGAATGAGGGATGCTTTCCAGGGTTGCAGGCTGATAGCCAGTCTGAGTTGCTCAGTCTGGCACAGCAGAGAACCATCCACAGGTCACCATCATAAGCTCTAAGGAATCTGTACAGCTCTCTTCCTCAGCTTTGCTCCTGAGTGTATCAGGCTTTCATCCTTGGCAGGCGTGGTTCTTGGATGCTGTATATAGCTGCAGCACAGGAACTGTGTTCAGATGGTGTGGAAAAGCTCTGCAAGACCTGGCATGCATGTCCTGCTGATTTCAAGGAATGCTTTCCATTTCTGATGAGCAGTGAATCAGGCTTAGGCTGGCCTTCTCCTTATTAGCAGAGATACAAGATGGCTGAGGAGCTTTCCCCCTGAACACCAAGCTCTCAGGAGCTGACTGTCATTCATGGCCCCTTCCTACAATGCAGCAGAGGAGGAGGGGGAAAGGGAAAAAGCCTGGAAGAAACCTCTGCAGCATGATTCTCTGTTCCTCTTGTCATTCTAGTGCTCTTACTGAAAGACTGAGGAGACATCAGCCATGTGGCCCTCGGTTTTGGTAGCCTGACACCCCATGCTCTTGGCCCATAGAGGGGTTTGTGGTGAGAGAGGCCAGACTGCAGCTGGATGCATGTTGCTGGATGCAGCCTCTGCTTTTGAAAATGAAATCCAGCTCCAAGGTCTTTGCCAGGCTGCTCTCTCTGCAGCACTATTGTCTGTCCCTAATTGCTTGGCTGTATGCAGATTTCATGGTGGCACTTGGCCATAAATTACCCCATGGCTTGCTGCCTCCTGCCTGCCCTTACTGCCAGCTCACCACCTCCCCCTGCAAAGGAAAGACATTAAAAGCTGGTGACAGTGTGCTGTGCCCACAGCTGCTGCTGCTTCACACGTTGGGGACTGTGATTTTGAGCTCTTCAGGGACATCAACGGGGGTTTCTCCCAACGGGAGGCTTGGTGACTAGAAGCCAGAGCCACCAGCCCGTGTGTCACAGCAGTTCTCCTGGTGCACTTCACTTAGTGATGCCCAGTCTGGTGCCAGGCACAGACCATGCTGTTGGCTGGGTGTGCTGACGTGGTGGCATGCTCTTCTGTGGGCGCAGTGGGATGATGACAGTGCTGCTGCCCCAGGCTCGCTGGTTGGAGATGCTTCTTTCCAACAGCAGGCACGTGGCTGCCGAGTGGTGCTGCTGCATCCCAAACACTTGGTGAAATAGCAGCTTCCCTGCTCCAAGGGGATCTGAGGAAGGATCTCAGGGAGAGGTCTCTGCAGTCAAGGACTGCTGGGTGGCATTTTGCAGCTCTGACTTGGAACTGTTCAGCCAGAGACCTAATGAAGGGAAGGAACAAATGATGATGAGAGAGGATACACACGTGTGTGTATGACTGTAGGATGTGGAGGATCAGGGCTGCCTCTGAGGGACCAGGATGTGCTGGAGAAATGGGCTGTCAGGAACCTTATTGGGTTCCACAAAGGTAAAGTCCTGCCCCTGGAGAGGGATAGCCCTGAGCACCAGTTCAGGCTGGGGGCTGACCAGCTGGAAAGCAGCTCTGCAGAGAAGGACCTGGGGGTCTGGCTGGCTGGATCATTGGGGTTGCACAGGGATGGGATGAGGCACAGGGGACACAAATTTCTAGAAGGGAAGAGCTAATTAGGTATTACAAGAATAAAATCCACCATTGGTAGTGGACAGGCTTAAACAGGGGCTCAGAGATGGTGTTTGATCTCTACCCTCAGAGATCAAAACTCAACTGGACAAGGCCCTGAGCAACCTGACCTAATTTTCAGATTAGAACCAACTTCAAAGTTGGCCTTGCTTTGAGTGAGGGCTGAACTGGAGACCTGTGTAGGGCCCTTCTGACCTGAATGTCACGATTTTGTGGGATCTACAGAAAAACCTTCTCTTGCTAAAGGGCTCAGAGCACGTGTGTTGTTCCAGTTTCACTGTAAGATGGTTGAATGTTTCCTCCCATTAAAATGCATTGTTACTATCAGAGACTATAATGCAGTTGTGTGTACTTTAGTGGCTCTTCTCATCTTCTACTTGCTGCTGGCATCTGTAATCTTAGGGAGATATTTCTCCAACTGTGAGATTTATCTGTTGACTCTTAGACTTGGTTTTTCAGTGTGGACACAGTGTAGAAGCTTGTGATGATCTGCAGGGATTCATCATGCTGAATTTTCATAGGCTCTTGCCTCTCTTCTTGACAGAAGAGCAGTAGAGGTGAGGGTGCTATTGGACCTGCAGACACCCTGCTCCCTGTCTGTTGGTACATCTGGTGAGGCTGGTTGCTGCATCTCTTCTGCTGTCAAGGTGCAGCAGAAGGTGACTTTAGTGAGTGCAAGTTACAGGAGACGGGACAAAGGGCAATGGGCTCAAGCTGCCCCAGGGCAGGGTCAGCTCAGCTGGGAGGGCAAAGTTCTTCCCTGGCAGAGTTGTGGGGCTGTGGCACAGGCTGCCCAGGGAGGGGGCTGAGTCACAGCCACCTGCAGTGCCTGGCTGGAGGAGTTGTCCACGTGGGACTAGAGCTGATGGAAGAATTTAAAAGAGGATTTGGGGGGGAGGGGAGTGTGTAAAAGGAAATAACCCTGAGAGCCAAAACTGGGGGTTGCCCTCACCTCCAAAGGGTGCCGAACAGCTGAAAGGGCTTCCAGATCATCCATCATGGATTGCCAAAGTGGGGCAGGGAGGATAGATACTGTGACACTGGGCAGGTTTCACTGGAGGAGGAAGTCTCAGTTGTGCCCATCAACGTGTTTGGGAGTCAGTCAGGCCCTTCATGACGTGGTAGGTACAGACAGGCTTCAGGGCTGAGGCGACTTACCTGGTTTCTAGGTCATCTGGGGACAGAAGCTGAGCTGCACTTTTGGGCCTGTGGACCCAAGGACAGATGTCCCCTTCACACAGGGAGGGACACCACACTTGAACGCAGCTGGTGAGCGGGATGTTTCAGTCCTGGGCTTGAGTACTCATGTCTTGCTGAAGGCCCTGCTGTACTGCAGTCCCTGTCAGTGAGCTGGAGGCACTCATTCTGCTTCTGCTGCACTTGCTTAATTATGAGGCTGATTATTTATGCAGTCAGGTTTCTGAGAGCCTGGCTGAGCATTGTTTAACAATAACAGTGAAAACAGACTCCCTGAAAACTCAGTTGCTTCTGCAGGCAGCACAGCCACCTCCTCAGGTCAGCTCTCTAATTAAGCAGGGAGTTTGAGGCTTCCATGGATTCAAAGGCTACTTTTAAATACATTGCCCAACCAATGGGACAGTTGGCTTGCTGCTGTTTGACTGCAAACAATACGCTGCTTGAATTGTCTTTGGTTTAATTTATTTTTGTGCCTTATGTTCTGTAAGATTGGCTGTAAGTACTGGGAATTCTTCCCTGGATGCCATGCTGGGATGAGTGGGATGGTGTGAGATGCGATTTGCTTCATTCATCTATGGAATTTGTGTGTGTGTGTGTTTGTGCTTATGCATATTTGCCCATCGTTGTGATTAGTGGTAAGCTATGTGAAATTAAGGAGCAGCCCCAGGATCTCAGGCAAAAAAATAAAGAAATTAAATATTTATTAGGTCTCATGATTTATGGAATCTTTCTGGAAGTGAAGAAGCCTTTATGAACTCTGTGTAATCTCATAGTTATTAGGGGATGCTTTAGAACTTAATTTTATGGAAGGAGGTATAAATAGCTTGACAAGGACAATGTGGTGGATGGATGGGGCTGGTCTCCACAGAAATCTTCCAAAACTTTATTTCATATGTTGTCCTGCATGGACTTTAACTTTTTTAGTCCTTGGTTTAACATCCTAAGCCTATTTAGATAGACCCTGGGCAGTTAGCTGTACATAGAGCCTTCAGAGAATCATAGGATGGTCTGGGTTAGAAGGGACCCCAAGGGTCACAGAGCTCCAACCCCCCTGCCACAGGCAGGGCCACCAACCTCCAGGCCTGGAGCTACACAAGGTTGCCCAGGGCCCCAGCCAACCTGGCCTTCAACACCCCCAGGGATGGGGCACCCACCCCCTCTCTGGGCAGCCCCTTCCAGCCCCTCACCACTCTCTCTGCAAAGAACTTCCCCCCAATCTCTCCTCTAACCCTTTCCTCCTCCAGCTTCACTCCATCCCCCTTGTCCTGCCAGTCTCTGCCCTTTCACAAGCTGATTCCCCTCCTGTGTCTCTGCTCCCTTCAGGGACTGGCAGGCTGCAGTGAGGTCCCCCCACAGCCTTCTCTTCTCTGGGCTGACCCAGCCCAGCTCCCTCAGCCTCTCTCCATGGGGGAGCTGCTCCAGCCCTCTGAGCATCTCTGTGGCTCCTCTGACCCCTCTCCAACAGCCCCACATCTCTCTTGTGTTGGGCCCCAGCTCTGGACACAGGACTCCAGCTGGGGGAGGGCAGAGCAGAGAGGGACAATCCCCTCCCTGTCCCTGCTGCCACCCCTCTGCTGATGGAGCCCAGGATCCCATCGCCCTTCCCAGCTGCAGGAGCACACTGCTGCCTCAGGGGAAGTTTCTCATCCACTAATTCTCAGCCTTCTCACAGTGAAAGTGGCCATGGGCAAAGACAAAGTCAAAAGAACCTTCAAGCCAGGTAGTTGATGCCCAGTGACGTTCCTTTTCACTTCCTGTGCTGGCACATGGTTACCTAGACCATCTCTCCAACATTAAAACATCTGAGGAGCTTTACAGGTGAGGGAGGTGGCACAGCAGCCGTTGGAGGTGTGGTTGGGGAAGAGCCTCATGGTACTTGGGTTTGGAAGCTGAAGCAGTTGGGGAAGATTGTCTGATGAAACTTATTCTTGTATCATGTGGGCTGGAGATGACTCCTCAGTGCAGCAGGTTCCTGGAAGCCCTTGTTTCTGCAGCTCTTACCAAAGATGTCTGTGCTCAAGTGAAAACCTCTAAGTGATGATGAATTTACTGTTCCCATGGTTAAATTGCTCTGGTGTTGAAAGGTCTGCTGGGTTGGGCTGCTGACTGGTGTGAAGGCCAGTGTGTGTTTGCACTGTGATGAGCAACTACTGACCATTGAAGTGGAGATAAAAGTGGAAGAAATGCATTATCTGGGGCTCGGGGATGGAAAGAAAACAGCATAATTACAATTCTGTTTCCTGCTCTATTTTTCTTTAGTGCTGTCTGGAGGATTGTAATTGCATATATTTTAATGATTTCTGTAGAGTTTATGATTTATTTTTATAAGCCAATGACAGTGAAGCATCAGCTTAGCCTGCAAAGCATAAAAAAAAAAATAATAGCTTGCCATAATTGAGTTCCAGTTGTAAATTCTATTAAAGCTTTGTTTAATTTGGAAGTTTTATTTGTCAGGGAGTTGCCATAAACCTAATGCAGCTTCCAAATAGAAAACCCCACAAAACTCTGCTCGTGTTCAAGTTCATTAATATGAAATTAATTATGTAAGATGATGTGTTTTAGGAGGTGAAACGTTGCATTTTGCCCATCTGCACTGAGGGGTCTGCATTGGTTTGGCTGAGGCTTGTTGGGTTTGAAGTGAAATGAGAATGTAGGTGCTGTTGTGGCTTATTTGCATTGAATCAGCCAGAGGGAAGGTGTGACTTTGTGAAACACCTGGAAGGTGAGGATGAGGAGGGGAATCTGAAGTGTTTTGTGTTGGAAGTGGATGCCAGAAGGCAAACACAATGTGTTTGGGGGTTCACCAGATGCTGTACCTCCAGAGAAGCTTTGCAAGGTCTGTTTTTTTACAAAGCAACTCAAAACCAGGGAGGGCGTTTGGTGTTGGAAGTGACAGTGCTGTGATGGTGACTGACTTGCTAGAAGTGTGGCAGACCCCTGTGAAAGAAGATAGATGTAGGGCTTCTGCTGTTGGAAAATACCCATTGAGACTCCCAGGGAAGAAGTTGTCTGGACCAGTTCAACTGTCCCATCTTGTTCCTCTCTTACCCCCTCCCCAGGATTACCTGCAATGAAATCTTTAGCTTTTTGCAGCTCAAGAGGTGTTTGGGTTGGTTTTCCTACCTCCTCTCTAAATAAACCTCTCTTTAACTGCGTTATAATGACCAAGACTTTAATTAGGAAATGCAGTAATTGAGTTTTCTGGTTTCACTGTTGCAGATGCTCTTCTACCTTTTCCAGTTGGGGGAGAAACTGCTCAAACTTTCTTGCTGCATAGGAAAGGAATTGATTTGAACCTCATTCTTAATCAGAGGAGATGCTCCTGCTGGATTTGAAGTCATAATGAAGCATTCCCATGGTTACTCTTACACTGTGCCCCATGTTCCTCCCTGGGTTTGCAGACCTGCAGCTTGGTTCCTCCAAATTCAGAATCTGACATAATTCTCTATCTGGTGGAGACAGAGCTAGCGATGCCAACTGCTGATGAGAGGTGGTGGCAGAATCATGGTGCAGTAATAAACTAGTATTTTTTGAAGGATGTTGTCAACTTAAAGAACTTTAAGCCCCCTCAAGCTCATCACTTGAAATCTAGAGAAGAAATTCTCTCCTCGTTGGAGTTTGGTGGGATTTCACACAATGTAAATAACAATGTAAGTTGAATCTAACAGCCTGGAGGTTGGTGGCCCTGCCTGTGGCAAGGAGGCTGGAACTCTATGATCCTTGGGGTCCCTTCCAACCCAGACCATTCTCTGATCTTCAGTGGGAGTAAAGCTCACCTGGATTCATCTTCCCACGTGTGTTTGAGGGGAGCACTGACAAGTAGGGGAATGCAAGGAAAAATTGAACTCAAAAGACAAATTGAGTAGATCTGTGTTATTCCATCTCAGTATAGACAAGGGAAGAGGTGGGGTGGGCTGTGTGTCACTGCAATGGTACATCTGTGATGCCCGTGACCATGTGTTGTGGTCCTGAGTGTGGGTCCATAGCAATGATGGGGAGTACAGCTCTGTTCTGCCCCATACCTGCAATGGGAACTGGTGCTGCTTCTCAAGAGGAGTTTGGAGATGGCTTGTATTGGCTGATGGGATGGGATGTGAGCCAGGCCTTTCCTGGGGTGTGCTTTTTGTGAAGGGTTTGCCCAGAGGTTCTGGCCTTGACACCTTGGCTGCTGAAACGTGCATCCCATCCCCTTTTGTGGAGGGCTACAAAGGTGCTGAAGGGCCTGGAGCATCTCCCCTGGGAGGAAAGGCTGAGTGAGCTGGGGCTGTTCAGCCTGGAGAGAAGAGACTGAGAGGGGATCTGATCAATGGGGATCAATAGCTGAAGGGTGGGACACAGGGGGACATGGGCAGCCTCTGCTCAGGGTCTGTGGGGACAGGACAAGGGGCGATGGGCTCAAGTTGGAGCACAGGGAGTTCCCCCCAATGTGGGGAAGAACTTCTTCCCAGTGAGGGTGAGGGAGCCCTGGGACAGGCTGCCCAGGGGGTGTGGAGTCTCCTTCTCTGGAGAGATTCCAGCCCCGTCTGGACACCGACCTGTGTGCCCTGTCCTAGGGACCCTGCTTTGGCAGGGGGTGGGACCCCATGGGCTCTGGGGGGCCCTGCCAACCCCTGGGATTCTGTGACTCCAGTTGCTGTGCAGGACTTGTCTGGGTGCAGTCAATGCACATTCTTCCATGCTTAGGGGTAGAATTTGCACTTGTGTTTTCAGTGAGGAGAAGGATGCAGGGGGCTGTCTGAAAGCCCCAGCATTTCTTTCCCAAAGCCAACGGGGCTTTTCAGGCTGTGTCTTGCCAAGTGTGGCACTGGTGGCTCATGGGGCTGGGCAACATACTGGGCTCATCCAGTGTGGCATGAAGTACAACGCTCTGAGTGAAAGAGCCAAGTCCCTGAAAGGTGGGCTCAGCTCAGGGGAAAGTTAAGGAGCTCATGGGATGTGGTGGGGGTTTTTTACCTCTTCAGTGCACTCTGCCTGAGAACAGCCTGACACCATTTCCCTGCTCGACATCCATCACCTGCACACTGCTCAGCTTCTCTCATTTTGACTTCTGTTGCGCTGTGCACAACTCATCTCTCACTGCTCTGACAGCTTCATCCTTCCCTCCAACTCACAGTGGCCTGTGGACATTTGTGAGCAGCCTCTGAGTCTGGCTGAGCCAGGAAGGTGCCTGGCTGGTGCAGAGAAAGCCTGATCATTCATCGCAGCGCTTTCTTGCTGTGTCGCATTAATTAGCTTCAGCCCCCAGGTACAGAGGGACAGAGGCAGAAATACTTTTCTCAGTCATCATTGGGATAAACTGATAATGTTTCTAAGATGGATGAACTGAGAAGCAGACATGAGCTATTAGATTAATAAGCCAGACTTGCACACTCCTCTTGCTGTTGTTTTGTCCTCACAGAAAAGATAGAACTTACCAATATGCTGCAGGAAGCCCAGTGCTGTTTGCAAGGGTGGCCAAGACAGAATCCCAAGGTTGGAA
>VZTU01025659.1:0-26282 GCA_013400835.1 Zapornia atra
CTAAACAAAGTCACCTCACAGTTATGATGCAAGCACTGGATTCTTTCTTTCCCTGCTTCCCTTTTTAAGAGACATTTATTAAAGCTGTACACAAGCCAATGATGTGGGCTGCCATGAAGGAAGTTCTCAAGCTAGATTATTAATAGGTGGATATATTTGCAACACATATAGCAACAAATATTTTTTGTGTGCAAAAAAAAAAAAAAGTTAAGCACTAGTCCACTATGTAATGATAAAAAGAAATTAAAATATTAAAACAATTTGTAATCAAATAATTGGAGTAAAATCCTACTATCTCCACAAAAGCCTGGTGCAAGAAGCACATAAACTACTTACAGGTGTGACAGAGGAAAAGAAAACCAAAAAATATTCTCCCCTCACAATCAGTGAACTTTCTACAGGGTGATGACTGCAGCTTAGCCAGTTGATCTTGTCAGTATAACAGAGCTTAACTCTGCTCCCAGAGCACTGGAGGAAGAACTATTTGTACTCACTTTAAAACCGCATGGATAATTTTTGCAGCTTTCAGCTCTTCTAAATTCACTGTTGCTTGGTACAATATTTTGTTTTTACAGATTATCTTTANACAGATTATCTTTATTGCAGTATAATAGCAAATTTATGTCGCAATCCAACTGTACCAATGCTGCATGTGTCCTACTGTGCTGATGCAGTGTCCTTTCACTTTTATCTCCTCTGCTTCTCACCTCTCCACTTCCCAGCTTGCCTTTGATATTGTTGTTTTTAATGCTGTAGGTATCTTATGTGTCCCATATAGTGGCCAACACAGCCACAGCATTGACTGGAAAAAGCCAGGAAGGGAAAGAGAAGAAAAAGAGTAATAGTACCGCTTCACTTTTGCTAGAGCCTTCAGTCTCCATTACCAGTAAACCCATGCATTTTAATCACAACACACTCAATACTCAATGTAAACATAGATTTTGATCGGTTACTAAGTTTCCCACCTTCCCAGGACTATTCATATGTACAGTGAAAACGTAAGTACAAGAGTAAGAGAGATATTGCCTCCCTATCTTAATTAACTCTGGAGAAAAAAAAAATAAGAACAAACTAGAGCTGGAGGTGGGGGTATAGAGATTGTTCTTAACATTATTTCTGTCTTTTAACAGCTTTTTTGAACTCTGCAAAACAGAGCGAATCTTGCTCTTAGAAATACTGATATTTAGATCCTATGTATACTTCTGGAACACCTCTTCCCATTTCATTTTGCAAAATAAAATGTGAAGTCCCAGGATGGTATGTGAAACATAGCATGCAGATACATCTTTTTTTTCCACATAATTCATTCCCTCTAGGATGCAGCGAATCTCATCTTGAAGCACCATGAAGTACTTCCTATATTTTTAAGCAGTATGCTGATTGAATGTGGTTTGCTCCAGCAGCATTCCTATCTAAGTCACGATAATATGACTCAGAGTAGTATATTTTCTAACAACATTAACTCTAACACAACCACTGCACAGGATGGTAGCTTTTAGGAATGTTCTGCAAAATACATGGTTTAGAAAAACCTTCAATAAAGCCAGTAGCAGCACCATCACAGCAGTAGTGGTTGTCACCGATCAGATTCAAAGGAATACCTGACAATGTTTTCACTGGAAGCGTACAGTAAGCTAATAAAACAGCACAACATAGTCCAGTAGCTGTACCATACAATCATAAATGCAAATCTACCTATTTTTTTCCCCGACATTCCTCCTTTCCCCCACCTTCCAGTGACAGTAAGAAACTACAAAGAAATGCTGTTATTCATCATGCTTCAGAGATATTATTAAATTACTGCCAAAGTGAAACACATATATCCCTACTATGTACGTGATCTGTTTTTTCTAGTTTTAATCTACAAAGCATTTGTCTAACCAAATTAAATACTTCACACTCCTACCATTACATGTATGAGCATACTTCCTTCATATTTGTTTTCCATTTTATAATGCTTTAATTGTTCACAAGTAATAACATAGTTGATTAATTTTTATATTTGAGCTGCAATTATGCTTTGAAATCTAATTTGTAAGAACTGGGGTTGTACTTTAATACAAACACCATGGACTTCTAAATTACAAAGCAAATCATCCCTCGGTCCCTTCTCCCCTGCTGCTACCACCCCCACCAGCTCTTTAGCAGTTAGAGAATGCTACTTCAGACTGGTATCTCTAATGCATGAAAGTATGAACCCAAACCTGCATGAATTTCCTTGTGAGGAGACAAAATAAAATCGCTGCCTGTATCTCAAACAGAACTTTAATTGCAGTTTAGCAACAGCCAATGCTTTTACATACCAGAAAGTACAGCTCTGTTTCTGGAGCTATTACCTAAGACTAAGCACTTCCACTTAATTCTGTGCAAGCTGGAATCAAATAAGTCAAGTTTAGCAGATATTTTGCCCCAATTTTAGAGAAATATAATTTCTGTATCCTTTCAAGATCTTGGACATACTAGCATACAAGAAAAAGGAATAAATGGGCACAGCTGGCACCTCTCTCCCTGCTTTTGAATTTAATGGGCTTTTGCCCAAAGCTCTCAGTTCTGCACTTTAAAAGCATATTCCTTCCATGAAGTCTCACAGTAACCACAAACTCTCATTAGGCAAAACCAGGCACCAAGGTTAAACATGGGAATTGCCTTCCCAATTGCTGAAGTATGCTTGAAAAATTGATTATTAAAATACAAATTTAACAACCTCTATACAGCTTAAGTGCATATGAACTAACTTCAAGCTTAGACTGTCATAACAAGTCTGTTTTCCACAGGGAACCTTGGGGTTTTTCTTAATCCCAAGTAAACGAGTCATTTATTTTCCACATGCCCGACTGCCATCCTGGCTCAGAAAGACAATATATCTGACTGGCTTTGTACAGTCATCCCAGCAGACAATGTGCGTGTTCTGCAGGGCTTAGGCAGCTGCCACGTAGCATAATGGAAACCACCATAATTCTATTAGAATAACAAACTCTGTAAGTGACTAATGCTACAATTTAGAACAGCAACTCTTCAGAAGTGGAGCTCCAGATAAAGCAAATTGACCTTCAGCTGCCTAAGCCTGCTTAGTGTCTCAGCTTTCTAGAACCTCTCAACCACCTCTACCTGCATTGCTACCAGTAACCATCCTTTTTCAGGAATCAGGTAAGATTTTTTTTTAACTTCAACTACACCTCCCTTTAGACTTGCTCCTACAGGCAAGGTTAAGGAGCCTTGAAAGATATCTAATCACTCCTTTTTCATCACACAATAAAAATCTCAGCACAAAATTCGAATTCAAACCAGTGTCTTATCTAGTCATAATCGTGTCTTACGGTTCATTGTTCTAATTACAATGTATATACCAAGAATATTTTGCAATGATTACTCAAGGCCATTTGCTTAGAAAAGCTCTTGGTTGGTGAGAGTTAAGCTGCTACTTTGGGATTCAGTTGATATCAGTGGTATGACTCATGCTTCTCAGTAATGGAAATAAAGCAGAAACTTCTAGATGCTACAGTACACACAGAATAAGATTTCTAGTCTTGAATCAAGTGTATCTGAAGCATCTACCTTTATATATCTGTCTGGGTGACAACGGTCATCTTTTCAAATTAGATATCTAATTAATCTTACATTATCTTGATGTATTTCTTTAGGGGAAATTTCTGGACATGAAGGACGAGCTAATCAGATTACTAAAGCTTCCACTGCTTCAGAAGTGTCCAGTAGAGAACAGAATGATTCCAAGGAACGAAAAAAAAAGAAAGATGCATGGAAATGTGAAGATTTTAATTTAAGAATTAAAAAAAATTGTCTCAGGTCCAATACAAAAATTGATAATCTTAATCTAACAGACACTCATTACAGTGATGTTTGGAACAAGAATCACATTATGCTATCATAAAGGTATGTAAGCTTAGGGATGTGAATGGAACAAAGTGATCTTTTATTCTTGCTTCAGGCTAAACCAGGGCCATTTTCCAAATGTAATTGTGATTCGGTGACAATGTTGTTCTTATAATGACCAGCTCTAGTTAAGAAATTGTATTCATTGATGCAGTTAAGTTGTCCATTGCTTGCTGCTGAAGCAGGAAAATTTGTATTCCAGATGACTGTAACTGCATTGTCCTTAGTTTCTACAATTCAGTGCTTTAAGCCGGCTTTAGCCCTACTCTCTGCCAATGTAAATCAAAGTAACTTCTTTGACTCCAAAAGCTCTATACAAATTTTTAGCATTTGGAGCTCATACACATCACTTTTCAGCAAAGCTGTATTATCCCTACACATTTTTATTTCATGAATTTTCTTCTGTTAATAAAGATTAGCTACACAATGCTGCACTAGAGTCTTATTTTGAAATGACAAGAATTATCTCAACTTGGAAATGCCATAGTGTTCTTGATCCTTCATGCTTTGATTCAATCACCAATATTCATCAAGCACCTTGCTTAATATTCCACCCCTATATCTTTTCATGAAACGCCATTAAATTTGGCCACATCAGTAGTACCGGCAATGACTGAAACATTTATGGTCAATTGTGCATTAGAAACCAAATCTCTTCTCAGAAGGAAGAGGAAGGTTTCCAAACAATGACCGTATTTGCAAAGCTTTCTTGGCAGGGCTATAGATAAAATCTACATATCATCTTTCTTCCACAGGAAAATTGCCCTCATCCCTCTGTCTCTAGCATTATTCACCAACACACCAGAAAGCACAGGATTTGAACTAAAAAAAAGTTTAAAATCTTCTGTTTCATAATTACACTCATGTGCTCTCAAAAAACAGTTTATTCAACGTATGTAACTAAAGATCAAATTATGATGTAGAGAACTTCTTAATCCTTTGGTTGCAAACAATTGCCTACGGTATTTAAATACTTCATTAGACTGTTTTCCTGACAATGTTTGCTATAAATTGCTGGTTGCTGTGACTAAGAAGGAACACAAGAACTGATGAGGATCCCATTCTATAACTAGATGTAAAGTTTCTTTCACAGTAGCTCTCCCATGCAATTAAATTTCATTTGCATAACTGTTATTTATTTTATAAGTCTTTGTACAAAATCATTCCTACTTTTGCAGTGGCCAGACACAAAGATAGAAACATCAGGGTCTTGTTTACTGTTTTGTTTTTCCTCAAAGCAGGCAGAAAGAGGTTACTAATTTGAGCAGCCTAGAGAAGAGACAATGTCAGGTAGGAATTTCATCTAGTTAGGACTACTGAATAGTAAACAACAAAAATAGGTTTAAATATATTTTTCCTGTATTCTGAAATATTTCCCATTTACAAGATGACACATGTACAGCGCAATAGCTCATTTTTCCATTATGCACAGACAGCAATACAGGATGTATAAGGAGACAAAGGAATTGCTACAGCCATGGGTTACAGTTTCCTTTTTCAGTTTTATTGCAGAGGAACAGGGAATCAGAATCACCAAAACTGAATTCAATCTAATGTAACAACTTAATAGTGCCTTTTAAACAACAAGTTTATTTGTTGTTTGTTGCCCTGATTATGTATTGGGTATTTGTGAATTCCTTGCATAGCAATTGTTATGTATTTTTAATATGCTATTACTGCTGGTACAAAATTTAAAGATTAAAAAAAATCTAGCAGAAATTGTTTTCCAAAGAAATGTTTGTCTTTTCAGAAAAAAACCATGCTTTTGTTTCAATAGGCAGAACTTTATCAAAGAAAGCCAAAATCTATTACAAAGATATATATCATTCAACCTTTATTTCTTCAGAAGGCCTTTACACATCCTCATTAAGTATGGCATTGCTATCATGCAAAACCCACCCGTTCACTAAGGTCTAAAGTAAACCAAAAATCCTACTTTACTTTGGAAGATACCTTCCCAAACACATTTACTGCAATTGGTAGTCAGCCACACAGCAGCTACATTACATTCCTCACCAGTAACACCAGCAACTGCCCTGTACGTTGAGACATAGACAGCACACATGACTAGTTTCCACAGGTGTGAGGAGACACAGAACACCAAAATTTCCTATCCTCTGACAAATTTTCACATGTTTTAGCCAGGCTTAAATCTATACAGAGCCACACACCCATCAGCAAAAGTACAGTAAAGTGGGGGATTTAGGATCCCGTGAGGAGCCCACGTGGTAGAGAGGAAGAATGGTTGAACTCCTCAGGGGTACTAGGAGCAGACATGGTGTGAAGCAGCCCATGGAGAAAATGGGTAAGAGCTGGACCTACACATGCATGTCCCACCATTCTAGCCTACACCCTCAGGAAACTGTGGCCTTGCTGGGTCTCCATGGGAGACCTCCAGTATCCAATATGTCAAGCAATTATAGGCATGTATTTGGGCCTCGCAGAAATGTATTATTCTTACTAGTCCAAGAAGCCATTTTAATGGTGTGTTTCACCACTGACAGCATGTTGTTCATATTCACCCAATTTCGAAGTGCCTGCTTTAAAGAAATTGATATTAATTCCAACTCCTCCACCTCTTACCTATCATTACAATGCTCTGGTGCAAAGTATACTGTAATTGAGCTGACGTGCTTTGGCTTTTTTTGCAGCTGAGGTGGAACCGCAGCTTCCAAAACAGCGTCATTCCAGAGCAACACCAGCCATCCCCATACTCTTTGTATTACCCAAAACCGACACAGGCATTCATAGTGCATCATCCCAGTTATCCAGGAAACCGAAACAGCTCAATCATCTTTTATCAGGTTTTCCAAGCAAGTCTGAAAAGCAGGGATTTTTCACATTAGGGAAACAAGCTTTCTTGAATAGACTGTCAAAGCAGACACAAACCTTGCAGTGGGGTACCACAGCCTGAAAAACTGGCTGCATTAGTGATCACACTTCACATCATCACCAAGGAGCACCAAAAATTACAGAGGTAAAATAAGAACACCATTGCCCTAAGGGGAAAATTGTCTACTTTGAAATTTATCAAGATACCCAAAAAAGTACGAGAGAGAGAGAAAAAAAAAGAGAGAGAAAAAAAAATTTGCAACTGAAATAAGTGAAGAATAATAGAGACCCAGCTTGGTTTGAATTCCTTTTGAAAGGAATTAGGCAAAGCTGAAAGATTATGAAAGATTACCAGTATCTTCACGTTTAACAACTACATTTTTATAACTTGAAGATCACAGAGAGAAACAAACCTCTTACATTTTGGAATATACTTCCTACAGTTATCAAGTATAGGATATATATATATCTATCTACCAAAACCTTCCAAGATGCCAAACTGAGCATCTGGACTAAACAGTGCAGTACAGAATAGCATTAAAACTGTAATTCTCCCACTTAATATCCTGTTTCCCATAAGGAAGCACCCAGCTAGTCACTGTGACTCCAAGCTTTATGTATTTAATTTTAACTCATTCATAAGAATCTTGCTCGGGTAAGTACAGTTGCAAGGTACAAGTTAAACAGCTTTGGCACAGACAGAATATTGAAGACTTGCTACACAGACCCATTCATGAATTTACTAGAAGAAAAATCTAACTGAATTCTTAAGAGTCTGAAGAACTGCCACAGGAGCTGTAGCATTTACCTAGGATCTTCACCTGGGAATCTTGCCTAGAACTCAGGAAAAGATTTCTGACATAGAAAACAGTTGGCAAATTACTGTGTCTGCCTCAAAACATAACAGGATCTGTAGTTCTAAAATTAATTTAGGAGTAAATAATATCTTTCCCGAAAAAAAAAAATAATCAAAGTCAGAAACATGATGGCAGCTGAAGGTGAATCCACAAACCAGTTTTAAATCAGCCAGCACAGAGAGCTCCATGTTGCCCCCACTATTTCAGGCTGCAGGGCAGTCATGCCAAAGACACCAATTCGATGAAGTAGATAAGCAGCTGCTTACCTTCAAATCCCAGAATTTCACTGTACTTTTTTCAAGCACCAGTAGCACATGAATCGTTTTCTGTGTTCACGTGCAAATGGCGCACAGCAGCAAAACACTGCTCAGAGACATGTGCCTGAGAAACCTCTTTTTCCACACTGCCCCTTGTAGTGGGAGCTTTCAGCAGATCACCAGGCCTCAGAAGCTGAAGCTAAGTTGTTTCAAAGCATAACATTCAGTTCCCTGGCCATGCCTCCTTTCCCATGCTCTTTGTCAAGAGGCTCAAATAGAAGGGAGGATCCCTCATGTCATTGCTCTGTCTGACAGGTGATTTATTTATATTGTAATTCACATAGAAAGGACCAAAATTAAGACTATGCAAACAGAATAAACCACTCAAATTGCTTTAGCATCTGTGCACCTTCACAAGCAACTGACTGATTTATCACTATAGCAACATAATGAGGCCTTGAGTGCTTGACCTAAGGCAGCACGAGGATTTTAAGTCCTGTATTTCTACAGAGTATAACAAAGTAAATGTAGCATCCTAGACCAAGTGGAAGGTACAGAGGACAGAGTAAAGGAGAGCTCACTTTTTTTTTTTCTCTTGCTGACCTCACATTGACATTCAGCCTATATATTCCCCTGCATCGGTGTGTTGTGGAGTGAAAGGACAAAAGCTCCAAAGGGGTGCTCTCGCTCTTGCCAGCTGAGCCCTGAACACATGCATCGCTGAGTGCAGAAATGTATTCTCATAAAAAGAGAAATCCCTGTTACAAAACGTGTATTTACAGAAGAGCAGCCAGCCTTCAAAGCAACACAGAATAATGACCAAAGCACCCGGCAAGGACTTCATCTTCCTCTTGCAGGTGCTATAGCTTCAACAAACAGGCTCTGGCATGCTTCTTATGACAGGGGTGTCACTCCCAGGCTACTAAAGAGATGATGTCTTCTTGGCCAGAGCCTTCTCTGATTATTTTGCAGCTATCACATCGCACAGCCAAGTGCATTCCTGCTGAATGATTGAGGTAGGGATTTTGCCCAGTGCACAAGTACACAAGAGTTAGCAATTACCTAGATATCACTAGGGAATTGCTTCCTGATTGTTTTGATCTTCCAAGAAAACATATGGGGGAAAAAAACTGACCTTTTATTCCACCCACCCTGATAACATCTAATCATTGACACTTCAAAGAATCGTTAAGCTTTGCTGCTACCACTTCTGGCAAGATTCTTTGCGGCTTACAATAAAATTACATTAAGTAAACACAGTACATTATTTAAAGGCACTAAATAGTTTCTAAGACAAAGTAACATCATTAGTCAAATATGAAACAATTCACATTAAAGGGGCTTTTTTCCCCCGCCCAGGCTTCACAGATTCTTATGTCCTGGAGGTCTTGGAAATAATTCTACTGTGGTTTACAACATAATTATTTTTAGTTATTTGTAACTGTTTAACATCTTATTATCATTAATATGCATTTTATCTGGTTTGGATTACACATTGCTTCCTTAAGTAGTTTTAGAGAGTATTAGTTATTCTAAACATACTCTGTTCATGGTACTGAAGGCAGCAATTTCTCTTTACAAGACCTCAATGGCTGACTAACGCTTAGACCTCTGTAACATGCACAACTTTGGGACATACAAGTAACAACCATTCAGGTCACAAAAAGGATGAAAATATAAAATATTATAATAACAGATAAAAATCAAAGGATCTCTGTTATTTCCCATAGAGGTAATTATGAATGTCAATAATTATAAGTCATCTGTGCAGATCAGCCCATACAGGGACTCTGCACTCAAGTCAATGGCATTCAGGATGTGCCAAGGGCTTCACCTTGCTTCATGTTTACACTGGAGACAGATAAAACTGGGACAAAGGAACTAGGACTTGTTTTGCTTCCATTAAAACTGGATATGGGGATAATTATCTAGAAGGCACACGGTAAAATAAGAGAGCTGAAAGGTGTGATGATGTTCCACAAAGCTCGAGCTTTTCTCGAAGCCGAATGTTTCACACCTCTATGATTACTCTGAAGGTTTCTATAATATTTATTGAATGCCCATTCTAACAACATCCAAAGTTTTCCAGTAAAATGCTTCTGTTAATTTCCAATATACTTGTAAGAACTGTTGGTTTAAAGATACTAACCCAATGATACGGTTTCATTAAGTTCAAATTTATTTCATCTTTTTAAGCATAAGCTGGTTTCTTTCTGAAATAATTCCAGAACCAAAAGTCATATTTTTAGAGTGAACACTGGGAGACTAACAGAGATTAGAGCATGTTTCTTAGACCTCTGAATACACAAGACAAGCGTGATTTAGGTATATGTGCGTAGAAGATATCACTGGTCAGGCTGTAAAGAAAAAAATAATTAAAAAACCAAGCATGCCAGAAAGCAGATGAATAGACTTGCTAATACAAGTAAGGTGAAGGGAAAAAAAAAAAAAATCTAGGAGGTGTCATCATTGAGCTTTCAAGTGCATGCTAAAGAGATACAGGAGTTTCCTTACTTTGAATTCATAAGGGATTATGAAATGCTGAGACTGCCAACAGTAGAGGAAAAAGCGAATCAAACAACAGTGCAGGCTTGCCATTTAGTGGAGAGAATGCAAGAATGTAATATGCTGTTGGAACTAACCAAAAGAATTATTTTGGATTTCAGCACAGTATTTCGCAGCCCATTGCCTTTCCAATTCCTTAGTATTCAGGGAGCCATATGACTGAAACACTAAAACAATTAGATGCTAACAGTATTTCAAACATTAAGTGATTGCAGTAATACCTAGATGATAGGCAATACACCATGTTAAATTTTAAGCACAGGTAGAACAGATAAAATGGGTTTATCACCAGATTGCAAAAGGCATCACATAGTCAGATACTGACATAAGCCACAGACACATACCAAAATCAGATCCTATCCAGTTTAATCCTTTCGTAGTTTTTTGAGGTTTGAGGGAGGTTTTGGGGGGTGGAGGGGTGTTTTAATTTTCTTACAGTAACAGAAATACAAGCTCGGACTTTATAGACAAGCTCAAAACTGAATTTGAATAAAACCAGAGAGAGAAGTGCAAAACTAAACATAAATGGTAAGGAGTAATTATGATGTCATGCTAGCAATTGTCATCTTCCACACTAAAATGCACAGACCCCGAGTTTGTGTTGTGATAACATATTACCACTATGTTGTATTTCTTTTCATGAAACAAGTTATTTTCATTCTCCAAGGACTCAGTTGTTAGGAAACAACCGTCCTGCCCAGTACTGCAAGACAACTGTTAGCACGCATGCTGCAGTTATGACTGTCATCTGAGGCAAGGCATCAAACTACAGTCAATTTGATTACACAGAACTTCCTTGAAAGACCACTACCACGCTTTTGAAGGTACCACCATATCTCGTATCACAGCAGTAAAACAGTCACTGAAAAATACTGAAATATCTCAGACAACCAGAGCATTTAAGGATTATGTTCTTTCTAAAAATGAGCTACCAACTAGAAAAACCATGCAAGAATGAAAAGACTACTTTAAAAAAAGTATTGTATTATTAAGCCTGTTAAAAAGCCAGTTTCTCATAGTATAAATGGCCATTCCCTCTATATATCTCATATCAAAAGCCTTGGGGAAAAAAAGGTATGCTAATGAAGAAGAGAAGCAGGCCTCAGGCCAAGAGCCACTTTTGGAAACGCCTGTGTAACTGCTGATGAAACAGAAAGGAGGTGCGTACATATATCCAGAAGAAAGAACCTGGCCTGGTGTTTAAATTACACTTGTAAAAGACCGTGTTATTTGAATAACTCACTGTTTAGACACATCAGGCATCATTGTCTGTTCTTTTTTCCTTGTATCCACTGTCGGCTCTACGGGGGTAAGTACTACAGCAGCACATGAGACTATCGACTGGTATGAGTCTTCCCGGCAAACTGCAAAGATAGAAAAAAAAAGTCATTGTTAAAGAGTAAACTTAATTTATGTTTTAAATGTTAAGAAAAAAAAAAATCAAGTCATACCATGACAAATAAAGATGCAAATGATTAATCAAACTTCACTAGTCATCATCTGCAAAGAAAACTTAATTGTTCTGCACATTTCCTAAAGTGTTTGCATGGCATTGATACCCCCCATCATCATTCACTAAGTTTTACCCCACACAAGACCTGATGTCAGCCTGATCTAGTTCATTGATGTGTCTTGAGTCCTAAAAGGAATCATATTTCCACAAATGGCATCAAAATACAATGCACTCCTATTTTCTTTTTCATCATAAACAGAAAATGAGAACTTTCAGACAAACCACCCACCTTAAAAATTTCACACTTTGTAAGAAAGTAAATTTGAGAAAATCTGACTAGTGATTTGGCTTTGACTGTTACGGCTCACTTCAATGCAAAAAGGTAGAATCCAAATGGTCTAGGAGTTATATCTGACACACTGATTCATGCTTTTCGTTAATACAAATTATCTATTCATTACTGTGCTGAATGACATGACTTAAGACCGTATTTAGAACTAGAAGGATGATCAAGTATTTCAGCTGAGCATCTGGCTCAATTAGCACTAATGAATGAATACCCAAAAGCTCCTGACCTCCAAACAGACAACTATATATGGGAGTTTATATATATATGTGTGTATATATATATATGCACACACCTATACGTATTCTAAATTGGAGTGCCACCAGTAATTTAGCACTTATCAGTCACAACTCTTACTGATTTTGAATGGATAGATTGATTTCCTTTACAGCCAAGGTGTGCCCTTATGAGACAAATAAAAGCTGGAATTAAGAGTTGGTTGTATTGAACAAACCACAGCAGCTTCATATCTTATACATTTATGGTGCTATTATATATCATATATGAACAAGAATAAATCTGGTGACATCTTTCAAGCAGCAAATCACGCAGCGTTTTTATGTGTAAAATACAGAAGCATGTTACAGAGTGGACACACACACACAGAGCCAGTAACATAACTTGGGAAAAGAAGGGAGACCATAATAAATTCTCAGCAATTCAAGTCCAGAAAGAACCTATTTCAGAAGTACCTACATCTACACAAGACCGTGACAGCTGAGAACATGAAACTGTGGCATGTACTTATCAACTGAAAACTTGCCTCTGACCACTTTTCTGCCTTCCATCCTCCATGATCACATGCTCCCTCGTTGCCCACAAATGACAACCCTTTGCATAGCCTATGTTCCTCTTAGAAGAGAAGCGAAACTGGAGTAAAACTTCCTCTCTATTGACTTGACTGGGTCAAGAACAACTAACTGTGATGTTTCACCCTGTGCATTCATATTCCATTCAGCATGAATTCAACAAACAAGATACAATTCAGGCCTGACAAACACCCTGGACCAATAACTGGTGGATTTTAAGGAAGAGGTCAGAACAAGGTTGGATGTTTATACAAAGGTCAGAGAAGAGCAGAGGTCTTCTTGTTTCAGGGAAATTCTGAACCATTCAGCAACCAGCACAAATGGCAAATTTTGGCAGGAAAATACTTTTCTAGAGTACATTTACATACATTTAATACATTTTATGTTCTCCAGCACTGTTTATGCTTATATTTTTAAATATTAACCTGAACATCACACTAAGTGACTAAGACCTATGAGATGACCAGTACAGAAACCTTACCTTCTTTTTTTTTTTTTGTAACCAGAGCTACTCAAAATGTTGTCACAATCGAAGACAGCCATCTCCAAAACAGTCATGCCCAAAGAAAACTTGCTATGCTATCTACAGGTATGCAAGTAGGATATACATTACAGATTAAAGACAGAACTAATAAAATACATTGAACTAGAGACTACAGAAGAAAGAAATAATTTTGGGTGACTTTTATCCAGCAGATCATCTACTAGCAAGATACTATTTGTTAGGCACCATGTACAAAAAAGTATCCTCTCATTACATTGAGACATGTGCAAATAAAGACCATTTACATCCATCTGCCTCTTGATTTACAATCAAGGAATATTAAAAAAAAATCGGTTTGTCAAAGGGTGATACTGATGTTTGCTACCTGAATTTTAAGCTGAAACAGTGATAAAAAAGAAAGAGTAAAGGATGAAGCAAATAATACATATTTTCTTTAAAAGACATATTGTACCACCTGAATATCTAGTTATTACTTTAGAATTTGTAAAAGGTCTGGTGACTATGGAATCATCACAAGGTAGGATTTTCTCTTGATCAACAACTGTCAACAGGGCAATCACAAAGAAAGATAAAACAGGAAATCCTAAGTAATAAAGACAACATTTCTAGTCTCCTACTCTTCACAGAAATTTCACAAATGAATATAACTGTGCAATTGCTTTTGTTTAATAATTAATGCTATACAGGAGTTGTATAATCCCCTAATTTACAGCCAAAGACAAACCCAGTGGTCACCCAGTGATCAGAGCTCACAGAATTTATTATCTTCCTGTTCTAGACAGTGATACTCTTTGGTCTGGCTTTTGAAAACCACTACAATTCCTCGTTTTTATCTCAAGTCTCTGTGCACACAGTCATAAGTCATTATGGGACAGTATAATTAAGTAAAATGTCACGAAACAGTGACAGCACAGCAGCAAGTAATTTTCACCTACTGGAGTGTATTCTTTTATTATCTGTTCATAACTTGCATTAAGATAATGAGAATGTGCTTGAATGTGGATTCTCAACTTTAACACTGATGGGGATGGGCATTGTTTTAAGAAGACCTTTTTTTATTTTACACTTCGAACTTCTTTTACATGTAGGTTCTTTTCTATACTGTCACTGTTGTACCTACAACTGGTTTACAGTACCCCCAAAAAAAGCCAATTTGTGATGTCCACATATCCTACTCATCATTAATCGATATTTCTTAGTTCCTCAAAATACTAAAAACCTCAAAACATCAAATTGTTACACTAAGGGATTACGCCTTCTAACCATAAATCCCCTCACATATCCAACTTGCTGTTTAACAACCAGCAAGAACTTTCCATATTTTGACTAACCAGATGAATTGGTAAGGAAAATAGAGAAGAGAAGAATTTTCAATCATCTCAGTTGGGGTTTGGAAAAGCCACCAATATAAACAGCTGCCTCAGCCTATTACATTATTGCTGACGTGAGTGTGCAAGCTCATTCCATGCTCACAACCCTCAGGCCCAGCTATTCAGCCAGTTTTCAATCCACTCCACTCTCTGCTCATCCAGCCCACACAACAGCTTATCTATGAGGATTTTATGAGACACAGTGTGGAAAGCCGTACTGAAGAAGTTATAGTACTCAAAGTCCACTGTTCTAATAAAGAAAACAACAAAGAAATTATTCCCATGTATCTCCTACATTTTTACAATGACACACAATCATTAAGTACATGTTGCAGGTAGAGAGGTTCGTCATCATGCTTGCAACTGTTGCACAGTTTCAGAAGCATGGAAAAAACTGTACAAGATATCAACATCAAGGGAAACAATTAGGGTTTTTTGTACTACCTCTAGCCATTTCTTTTAGTTTAGAGGACTAATATCCAGTATTGCAGGATGTGTTATATCCTGAATACCTTCTGAAAGAAGAAGCCATTTGCATGTGAGATGTTATTTTTCAGTACCATTGCATATCCTCTATCCACAATTCAAACAGTACATGAAACAGCTAATTGTAATAAAAAAGCACAAATGGAGGAACTTCTTTACTATGTATTATCATTAAAGAAACATATTTTTGTCAGTGAAATAAGACACTATCAACTACAAGTCATAAAAAGAACAAGTCTACAGAACAAGAAAACAGTCTAACTTCACATGTTAGTGTTATAAAAGATCTGTACTGCTTTTGAAGTTGTGTAATTTCTCCCCAGATTCTTCCATTTAGACTTCAATGATGCATACCGTTTGTTTCCTTCTGTTGCCAAGCAGTGTAAAAGTGCCCCATATATTTACCACTAGGAGTGCTGGCTTGAATTTGCCCTAGTTGGTTTAAGCAGTCCCAGAACAACACTCACTATCAAAACCAATCTCTACATCTGGAGAAGAAAAATGTTAGCTTTTTTTTTTCCTTTGCTGCTTCTTTCAAGAAAAATGAGAATGACTAATTAAAGTTTTCTTCTACTATGTGCCAGCCAGTGAAAAAAATTTAATTCCCTAAATAGCAGGACAGTAGGAAACCTTCAACAGCTTCTGAATAGAATGCATCTCTCCTAAGAATAAAAAGATTTTTAAGCTCTCGGTGTGTCATTTACAGCATCTATTTCAAATGCTGTTAATTGTACACATTTTTTCCTTTTTGTTTTTTTTTTAATAGCAGAGAGAAAATCTGCTTATCACCACTCTCTATCAAAAAATGTCTCCCTTGATAAAAGATCCAAGTGATAGATAGACGAAATTAGCAGCAAGTACTACCTGCTCAGAGAAAACAGAAGGGAAATGTTCGTATGCAGTGTGCAATGAAGCATAAGGGATTTATGACACAGGGGAAACAAAAACTGAAGTATTTCTGAATTTTAAAAAAGCTGGGCACTTGTCCTGACAATGCAAAGTATTTACACTTCTGCCTATAAAGTTTAAAACAATCATCTCTCATCATTCAAGAGACAGATCAAGTCTAGAAGCAGCTGCTGTGTTATACCAAAAAACCTTCCAGCTTGGTAAAAAAAACCAAAAAACCACAAACCCCCCCAAAAAAACCCCCAAAAACCAAAAACACAGGCAACCGGCCAGTACAAAAGGTGCTAAATACTTTCTCCTGAAATATCTATTAAATGCCACTGTAGAAGACAGGAAGCATGGGGGAGCAATATCTGGTTCCCAAGTATGCAAATCACACATTCCTTTTAATACTGAAGGCCAGAAGGTATGTTTTCATTACTCCAGAGCACAAATTCTCAATGCAGGCTTTTGCATTTTGGGAGTTTCCTAAACTCGTCTCTGCCATGAGGAGGTTCAGGAAATGATCCACCCTCTGAGATGCTCTGAGCAAAGAGCAAGAAAGAGTTGAATGATACGCAACCCATATGCAAGTTCTTCAGGTAAGGGTAGAGAACTGATAGAGGTGAGACAAACTTTGCTAAAAAAACCAACAAAGAAACCACAAACCCCCCACAAAACCCCACCAAACAGAAAGTAAAAGAGGATTTTCTGTAGATTTCTTTAGTAGATTAGACTAGTTTTGAGAACATGTGAAGAGCGGAAGAAAGAAAAAGGCATGTTTAAAACATGTATACTCAAGCTATTTTTCCAGGAAAAGCTGTTGAGACTAGAAACAGTTTATAAGAGTGAATTTTGAAACATAGTCTATTAATTTGGGCATCTCCAGTAAGAACTATGGTTAATCACCATGTTAATCCCTTCCTCACTGTACAGACGCGTCCTCTCATATTCTTGGTCCACTCGTCAGGCTCAGAAAAGAAGCACTCTTCAGACCTGTCTTTTCATCAACTCAAAACAGCACCTGCATGAACCACTTCAGCAAAACATAAGTGTATGATTTCAGTTCCATATCCTCTTTCTCAGACCCAGAAACGCAACAAAGTCTTTTAATATTTTGTTATTAGACTCTAAAGCCCAAAGAGACTTTCAGTCTCTTTAAAGCAACACAAAAGTTCAAGGTACTTTGAGTGAAAGACATTTTTGCCTGTGTACTTAAAAAAAAGAAGTCTAATATTAAAGAATAATAATAATAAAGCCTAATTTCCCTGCTGCTTGATTCTAAATTTGATGATAGTCTTTGAGAAACTAAATGGATCTCTATTTTATCAGTTGTTCAATAGCAATTCCAGGGCCTTTTGTCCCCGAGAAACAGATACATTTCACATATAGGCCAAATGAATACTTAAGAGAATGAGACTATACGCTCACAGTCCCCAAAGGGTTTGCTGTAATAATTCTGCAATAAAACCGCAGGCCCAATTCTTAAACACAGCATAGCCACAATCAGAAATTTTGTAATAGCAACAATTACAGACCCATTACGGGCAAATGAATTACTTTCTATCGGGTTCTTATGTTTCCTGGCTCTTTTGCAGCATTCACGAAGGCTGCACACACATATCTGCTTGGTATTATCCACACTGGCACCCAATGGTGAAGAGTATGTAACGCGGTGTTAAGCAGGGGCTTGGGAATTCTTCTGACACACCAGCAGTTCTGTAGTGATTATCTGCACCCTTGATTTTGTATCCTAAGTTTATTTGTTATCACAAGCCACTGTAATAATATGGTAATAGCCACATGTGAAATTTGGGCCTACTCACTTGTGCCTAACATGCAAAACAGTAAATTGCTGCTTCTTTTTAATGTTAATGCTGAAAAGAATGTTACTATTGGTACTGATACTGTAGTTTCTACTGAATGGAAGGGTGCAACCTCATCACCTAAGGACCTTATGGACACGGTAAGTGATGAAAACACCGATTACTGATCACCTAGATAATGACAACTCTGGTGGCCCAGTTCTTGCATATTTTCTCTTAAGTACATGCTACTGGCAGAATGACTATAGTTTGGTCTCTTCTGAGAAGAACAGGGTACTACCTTAACTCCTGTTCAGAATCCTCTTAAGCAGTCTCCTGCAGTTTACAATTACTTGCAGACTTGCCTAAAGAGAGAGATTGTGTCTGTATTTACTAATCCCTGCTGGATATTATGATTTTTTCAGATACTTCCTTTCTTGCACAAATTTGTAGCATCCACATCCTGTAGAGTTCCAAAGCTGAACTATAGGTTACATGAAGAAATATTCCGATGGGCCCACTTCATACTTGCCACAAGCTAATTCCATTTGACTTCAATTTTAGTATTGAAAAGGACAATGCACAATTCCCTCTTCACTTTCCACTCAAGATTTTACAGACTTGGATGCTTTGCCAATCGTCTCTTTCACAGTCTGCATAACCTGCATTTGTTCTGTACAAAGCCTGTTCCATATATCTTGCTCCCCTACTAACTACTCCATAACAGCAACTCCTTGTTGCAGTTCCTGCAATGATGGATCACTGTAGCAACACCAGGAGAAACAATAGCTGCATTAAGAGAAAATTAAGTAGGTTGATTTTTTCAGCTGTAACTCATGCACACCTAAAATATTCTAAGTATATCTATTTATGCTTGAGGCTGCTTCTAAAATACTTTCTTATTCACGGTGAACTACTTAACACAAATATTGTTTCAAGCAGCCTACACAGGAATTGAAAAAATAACCTTTAAAAATAAAAGCATATTCTGCATGCAGTAGGTAGGTATTACTTCTCAATATCCAAAAGCATTGTTGAAGTGTCAGATTAGGACTTTTAAAAAAACAACTACCTTTCACTAGCTTTTGGTAACAGTGTTGGTTAGGGTGTTGTCACAGGCTTGAATTTTTAGCCCTGCAGTCTGTGACTTGTTTTGTGACATGGACATGAATAAAAATCATATGCATAAGGGAAAGATTGTAATGCAAGTTTAATATCTGACACCAAACAATCACACCTATGGCAAGTTACAGGAAGTCTCACAACTGAATGGTATGAATATACATTGGAATAAGAAGTGGAGGCTTAGTCATTTGGTCTGGGATGCACGGTAATGTGGTCTCAAGAAGTCCAGTGCTTTATTCACAAAGAGGCTTTGAATATAACTTAGTTAAATTATTTTACCACAGAAAACAGCTGCAGATAGGTTTATGGGGCAAAGGAGACTGACGAAGACCTCCTCTACAGGTAGCATATCTCACATTTTGGCTAACAGACAGGCCTGAGAGCTCATGGATCCCTTGGTCCTCCTGACTTCCCAACTGAGACACAAAGTGCAAGGCTGCCTGCAGGAGCTCTTGCCAGGAAATATGGAAGAAAAACACCACAGTCCCTGGTGATGGAGAGAACAGAACAGCCAAAATCTACATTTATGCAGTAAAAATGTAAAAGGTATTCTTGAAAGCGTCAGCTTCAGATGGAAGCATAAAGCCACCCCTGAGTAAAAACCATAAGGTAACAGGAACTGGGAAACCCTCGTCTCTCCTCCTAAAGGATATGGAAGAAATCCCAACAGGGATTTCACTGGCAGCAAGAGCCAGCTTCCTCCAAGTCCCTTTCTTAGCCAAGAGAAGGATAGTAATTCTACTTCTGGTTTTGATCATGTTTCAGCTTCTCTTTAAGTTATGTGATGCCTTCAAGAAATTGAGAGTAACAGGAGGAACAGTGACATCAGCATCTTAAAAGAAGGAATAGAAAAAGACCTGCAGGGCATTTCTGTAGGCACAATACAACCCCCTGAAGGAACAACTACTCTAACAACAATATCCTCAACTGTCATTCACCACAAGTAAAACTGTCAAAACTCAATAGCAAGCATTTTCACGAGCATAGTCTCTTGGCTTCAACTATTATTCTTAGCCAAGCTGAAATAAAGACTGACAGGCAAGCAAAATTAATTTATTGTTGTTTGTATTGAATGGCTGTAGCTACAAGAAATCAATTTAAACAATTAATACACAGATAAACCTCCAAAAGCATAGTTTCCCAAGAGAAATTATTAAATGAAATCACAATGTCAGCTCTCTTTGCAGTTTCTAACAACAAAAGCTCACCAGGAATATTACTTGAGGTATTTCTGTTTTGCAAGAATATAATGCTATTTGGCTTTTTATTATAACTCTATTGGCACCTGCTAGCAGGAGCACGAGGCGCAGCCAGTAGAGCTGTACGTCTTCTCAGTTGCAGTGTGACAGCCTTTGTCAGCCTCAGTGGCAAGCAACCCAGTGAGCAATGCCTGCAGCAGCACGTTTGTCATAGCTATTCCTGACTCACTTCTCCTTTCAGAGAAGCCACTCATATGCCGTGCATTAGAAATTCACACCACGCATTGAAATGATTAGGGGATCCATAAAAACACTCTCTCCTCTCTTTTCTCAGGGAACACATCATATTTATTATAAAATGCAAACATGTCACACCTTTGCCCTCTCCAAGATGGGTGGTTTAAAAAAAAAATAATTTAAAACCCAAACACTAAAACCCAAAAACCCAACAAACACTTGAGGGAATTGTGGGGTTTTTTTCATCAGTGATTAAAATTGCCCCAACTCTGGAACCTTATGTAGTTAATAACTCTAATATTTGCACATCTCCCTTGAGAAACTTCAAGATCACTATGTGCTTAACTGATATTGAGGTTTTGGTCTGTTTTGCTTAGGGCTAAAATTGTCAAAATTGTATAAAATCGGCTTTGTGTTACTATCTAATAAATCTAACAGTAACACATATAAAATAAAATCAATCTCTTCAGAAAATAAAGATAAACACATATTGGAGAAAGTTAATTCCACCTTGTTCTTAAGACTCTGTCTGGAGCGGTTACAGACCTTTCCTGCGCTAAGATGCAGCCTGGCCCCCACACCCATACAGGATTCTGCAGGGAAAGCAAATTCAACTCAAATGTCTCTGCAGTCACGTAATCTTGCATATGAACATGCATAAGCAAACAGCTGGCTGCTACTCCAGCTGACAGCTTCAGTGTAATTGCAAGGCAGAGGAGAAATGAGGAAAACGGGTAGAGCATCACCCACAGTCTTACTACTCCAGCAGTGAAGGGGCACGTCAGCAGCATCATGATCATTATTGGTATTCCTCTGAACCAAAAGGGGAAACAGAGAGGCTTTAAGCAACAGCAGGTTTAATTCTGGGTAAAGACAATATATGCCACCACCTTCCTCCTGTGGGCATCTACAGCTACTGCCAGCGTTAAGGAAGAGCATTTGTATGTTTGCAGGGTCAGAAAGTGAAGATTCTTCACTGATACATTGCGACAGCAAGCAAAAGGTGTGCTCCAGAAGACAACCAAAGTAAGAATTTCCTAGGCTGTTCACACAACTTTTCATGCAATACCAGGTAAATAGTATTCACAAATTAGCTAGGTGACAAGATCACTGGCAGTTGCAGAGAACAGTATGAAGTGTCCTGTGCCACAAAGAAAATTGGGAAAATTGGGGAAGACTGTGTGTGTCTGTCATGCCCACACTTTGAAAATTCTGTCCATTTACCTACCTCACATAACTTGCTATACCCTGTGTTTGCCACATGTAATTCACTACATTTCAAGGTCAAATGAAACTACTGTGGTCACCTAATCTGACATGCAGCAAAGGTATCGGCTGTGGTTCTTCTAAAAGTTGCAAAACTTCCGAGAGTAGAGGTCACTGCTGGCTATGCCAGTTGTGAAAGTGATCTGCTGAGGTCTTCCAATTAACGGTCAAAATAACAGCATAAATTTTCCAGTTGTTTTTCAGAAGTACAGACCCCAAACCAAACTTCTGTGCCACACATAAAGCATATGTCAAGCAAAATATAAACATCTGTCTGAAAACTGATCATTGCACAAAAGCCTTCTCACACTCCCTCTAGAAGTCTCAAATATTCTAATAAAATCAGGAAGGCTTGAAATCTAACCAAGTTTTGAGTGCAATGTATTTTACTTTACAAACTGACATAGGAATAGTTTATGCTTGGCAAAAAAGGTTCAGGGTCAAAATGACAAGCAGATCAGGCAAGCTTAGAGGTCTTGAAGAGCCATTAAACTGAATGCTCCTAACAAGCGCTGTTTGAATGGAACCCAATGCCTGATTAGACCCCTAGAAACCAAGAAAGCAGACTATCACTATGCCTCTCAAGTGGAGTATTGGAGATGTCTGTTAACTGACCATGTGCTTGGCACCTGTATATAAATATGACTGAAAAAGTACAGGCTAACTCAGGATAGCAACGCATCATGCAGATAGACAGTACTGGAAGCAAAATGGCCAAAACTCAGTGGTCACCACCCAGGCCTGTATTAGATATGCTCCAAGCTCACTGAACATAAGAAAATTTATCCCATAGTAACAGAATGGTTTTGGTTGAATGAGACCTTCAAGTTCCAACAGCATTAACCAAATAAAAACCTAGCCTGGAAAGAAATTCAGTTGCTTCTCTCCTTGTTTTGCATTATGGACTAAGTTCTTCAACAAAATGCAGTGATACAAACCTATGAACCAATGCAACTCCTAAACCCAAGCCATTACAAATTCATCAGGGTCTGTTCAGATTGTACCAGTCATAATAACTGCAATGCAGAGAATGAAGGAGTCACTTTTCTTTAATCGGCAACCAATGATTTGGAGACTAGATAATAAGAAATACACATTTGTATATTATCTCACCACCTTGATTGAAGTTCCTTTCCTTTGGCTTTGGCTCTAAAAAGGAAAGAGTGCCATTTAGTGGTCAGGTAGATCTACTGCACCTTTTAAACAAAACCCTGTACACTGCTAATATTATATTAGTAAGAGAATTGCAAATGCTGAGCAATGGCACTGGTAGTAACACTCTTGTTTTCACTTGATGAAATAGTGTAAATTCTTTTTGGAAAGGAAGGATGATATTTTATTTAAAGCATGATTTTGTACCTGCACTGAATCTTTTTGTGCCTCATCTCGCCCGATTGCAAAGTACTACAGGCTCTTTCTACTGCATTCCACTAGGCTATAAATTTTATGAATACAGAAGAGGATACAGGAAAATTCTGAAGGTGCTGACAGGAAGATAACTTGAAAACCTGTTGCAGAGAAAAATTCATTATATTCTAAAACAGCAGAAGGTGCACAGGAAACAGGAGTAAAATAAACCTTACAGATTTTCGCAGGATAACTCTCCAGCTGAAGATAAAAAGTAAATGGCCAGATTCACCTGGACCTTTCCTTGGATTCATCAGGTTCAGGATTTCTGAACCCAAGTTGAACTAGTTAAATAGAAGCAGGGAGATGAAAGCTCAATTCTCAAATTGCACCATTTGTCAAAGCAGATGAAGAGTGTTCATGAATATGGAAGACTGGTTGTGCATCTGTGAATCCAGCAGAATCTGGCCTAATGACTATTTAAATAGTGAGAACACATTCACAGCCCCATGTTCCATCTTCCCTTGGGAAATCTTCAGTCTTTACTTCAGATGTCAATGCCAGAGGCATCCAAGGAACCAGTCAAGTACAACAGATCCTTTTGAAAGTTAGCAGAGTGCAAGCAGAACATCTTTCTAGAGGTACCTAAAAGTTAAGATAAAACAGTTCTTTTCTAATCCACAGTGATTCTGGAGACATCTTTTAGCTACAACTAAATATCAGAGAATCTGGCCTTATTTAAAATCAGTTATATTCATCAGTGTCCATCACTCATTGCCAATGGGCAATACCCCCCTTTACTACATACTTATGTAGTGTGCAGAAATACAAGCAGCACACAAAAATCCAGGCTGTATAAAAATCATAACCTACATAGCTAACTTACCCTGCTTTGCTATCAAGTTTCTGAAACACAGTGCACCGAATGTCACTGCTCCATTCTCATCCAAATGTCAACAGCCATCACCACCACCTCAACACAGTTTAAAATCCTAGCACTCACTGGAAGGAGTCCCACTAACTTCAAGAACACTCTAGACACGAGGGTGCAAAGGTTATCCTTGTCTTTTCAAAGGGAGGGTAACGAATGTGTTCTCCAGTACACAGGGCTTTCACTTGCACTTTGGAGTGCATGACCACCCATTCTGGAACCTCCTTGCAGCTAGTTCTTTAAGCCACGATGTATAAGAAGGTAATTTACTTCATACTTTAGTGAACAATTATGCACTTAGCTGATTGGAATTTAAGAGCAGGCCTAAGATTAACACTTGACATTTGTGGAAAGCCCTCCAATTTAAAAAGAAGAATTATTTGGAAGTTACCCAATATTTTAAATATCATATGAATCAATCAAAATGAAACTTCACTTCTGATAAAATCTCAAATATCAGTTACATACAGCATTTAATCTAGTTAAGAGAATAATCAAAATACAAAGATCCAAAACATGAAGAAAACATATATAACACACCATCCTCCTTAAAAACCCCTCTCCTAATTTTCCTACATAATTTATATCCAGTACCTGCAGCTGAGCCAGCTAGATGCTTCATACACTCAACAGCATAAAAAGGTGGAAAAAATCAGCTTTCTCAAGTAACACTGTATTTGAAAGAGTAGCTCCTGTCAGTCGAAACACAGTTTTATAGCTCTGCAATAAACATATAAGACACCCCCACTCAGACGTGAGATGCCACGCATAAAGCCTGCTAAAGTTATTGTGCTTAGGCCATCAGCCCCCATTTAGATTTAAAAAGCAGGCAATGCATTTTCTACTCAACAAAGATTTCTCACTGTGTGCTTTTAGTTTTCTTTCCTATGTTCAGTTTCTCTCTATTAGCTTTGGTTTCAGAGGTACTGTCTAGTGTAACAATATAAACCATAAAATATTGTTATGAGATTGCTGCAGCCCTCTAGGATTAAGCACTTGACCAAGGTTTCATTTGACTACCCTTCCCTGTCTGCCGCTGTACAACTGTACAAGCAACGTGAAGAGCGATGATATACAGAACTGCGTCACAGATGAAAAATGATATGAAAGAGCAATACATTATAATTTGATATTGATGCTACTTCTGAATTCTGAGCATCTATTTTGATTTTTAGATCTACTAATGGGTTTGTTGCTGAAATGTGTTTTTAATACGAAGTAATATATTAAACATTTTGCAACCTGTCAATGCTGAGACAGTGGAGAGACTGTTCAATTTAACTAGCAAATGATTCCCAGAGCTGTACTGTCAGTATTAATGATGTCAGGCCACAAACATGAAAGAAAGGAATGATTACATACTTTATAGAACCATGATTCCTTCTGATACAGTAGAACACAAGAATTGCACAGTAAGGTATGGTTCACTGTAGCTTCAGATAGGATAGACATGGCACCTGGTGCCTCCAAAGGAAGGTCAGGAATGACAGGAGGACCAGCGGTCCTCAGTTCTCAAAATTCAAAGATGTAACAAATAGCTAAAGACTGAAAACTAAGTTGAAGAGTCAGGATGATTGTGGGATCAGTGGTTGACCATGACGATCTCAAAGACATACATTTACTGTGGGGCATGTGAAACTTTCCTTCCTTAGAAAACTTGTAACTATCTTATTTATTAAAAAAACAGACAGCAAGTGGTATCTTTTCAGGATGATAAAAGTCAGGATTTCTCACTGTATGAGTCCAAAAATAACAGCCCCCAGCCAATATGGCTGACCAAGCAGCTAAACCCTAAGGGGCAAAGAGTTTTAACCAGGTCTGGGGGTCACACTTACATTACTCTTTGCAATTTTCTGATGTTGGCATAGTCCTGAAGGAGCCAGAGGCAGCAGCTTATCTTCTAGTTGCAAGAATGTGTTGAGAGCAAGAGGAATGTTAGTAAACCAGAAGGAAACTTAAAGGTAACAGTCTTCACGTTCACTACTCCTTGTGCAGAAACAGCTTAGTGTTAAAACCATCCAGCTACGCCTCTAAATAATAAAGAAATGTCCTGAAAAGATGTATACAAATACAAAAATGAAACTGTATGTAAAGGCAGAAGACCTGCGTGGAT
>VZTU01025668.1:14350-70034 GCA_013400835.1 Zapornia atra
AGGGTATCCAGCGTCCTATGAGCAAGACTGAGATATGAGGGCAATTTCTTGGGGTGTCCCTTTTCCCACACCTCCCCAAGAACACTACTCTGACATCAGTTCCCATGCATCATATTGATAACAGTACACTTCACTAAAAGTTTAGAAAATAATGGACTTCAGAAACTCCAGAAATCCTGAAGTGCCAGACCAACTAAATTTTTTTAAAAAACCAAACTGGCTAATAAGCAAAATGTCAAATTAAAAGTCAACTGCATTGTTGAGTGTGAACCACACTTGTATCCTGACTTCTGAGCAATTCATAGTGTTATCTTGGCTGTAAAATACATCAGCACATACGCTAAAGTATCTTCTTGGGTCTCTAACATACTGCATCTAAAAGGAGCTATTCAGATCTTTATACCAATGGCACTAAATACCAGTAACTTGAGACAAGTTGTGATTCAGCGAGTCATGTTTTTGGGGGAACTTCAGTACATGTGTGGCTTATTTTGTATTTGAGAGCTAACATTGTAGAACTGGAGAAGTCGTGCTTCAGTGGGATCAGTTGGTGTGAGTCCATGGCTGTGTATTCTTGGTCAGCATATTTCCAACAGCTTGAGTTTTTTCTGACTTAATCTGTTTACAGATAAGCCTGAGACCTGCTCAGTCTTTTCTAATGAATAAAAACCAAGTGCCAAAGCTTCAGCCCCAGATAACTATGATTCCTCCCAGTGCTCAACCACCACGCACTCAGACCCCACCTTTGGGACAGGTAAATACAAAAAATCCTGTATATTGTTGGCTATACTGAACTCTTCTATGCGTGTAAAGTCTAGGCCAGTTTGTAATACGGGGAGAACTAAGTGTTGCATTGGACAAAGCAGGATAGGAAAACAGTATGAGAACTAATCTGACTTTGATCTGTCTTTGTACATATTTAATGTTCTACCTACATGATGTATGTCCGGTTCATGTACTGCAAGCAAATTGTTGTCTCTTTCAGCCTCCTCAGCTTGGTCTTAAAACAAATCCACCACTTATACAAGAAAAACCTGCAAAGACCACCAAGAAACCACCTCCTTCTAAAGAAGAGCTACTTAAACAAACTGTAAGTTAAGTATTTCAGTGTGGTTTGAAGCCTTGCATGTGCTGCTTTAAAAGAATTTTTGTTAAGCACTATTCTTTTCTCTAGGAAGCTGTTGTGACTGAGTATCTGAACAATGGAAATGCTAATGATGCTGTCAATACTGTGAGAGAAATGAGAGCTCCAAAACACTTCATTCCTGAGATGTTGAGCAAAGTAATCGTTCAATCCCTAGATAGATCAGATGAAGACAAAGAGAAAGCAAGTACTCTGATCAGCTTGCTCAAGCAGGAGGGAATAGCCACAAGTGACAACTTCATGCAGGTACTGCAATCTGATAAGTTCACAGTCCTTGTTGCTTGGTTGTTCATGCCATTGAGTTTACATAAAGGCAGTGTGCAAACTTTCCCAAGTGCTGCTGGTCTGAGGAGGGAAAAACATATATTTGTCAGGGGCATTAGCAGTAGAAGGAAGAAATACAGGTAGAGGATTTCAAGAACTGGTAATAGAGAAAAGCCAGGAAGTGATTCAGTGCAGAATAAAATGGGAATCTCCTGTGTAGTTAAAGAGTACTAATCTTGTTCTTGCACATGGGGTCAGAACTTCAAATTGTGTGTTAATTGTCCCTTAGGCTTTCCTGAATGTATTGGACCAGTGCCCCAAACTGGAGGTGGACATCCCGTTGGTGAAATCCTACTTAGCACAGTTTGCAGCCCGTGCCATTATTTCAGAACTGGTGAGCATTTCCGAACTGGCTCAACCACTGGAAAGTGGCACCCATTTCCCTCTCTTCCTGCTTTGCCTTCAGCAGTTAGCTAAGTTACAAGATCGTGAATGGCTAACAGAATTGTTCCAACAAAGCAAAGTGAATATGCAGAAAATGTTGCCAGGTAAGAGTTACTACATAGTGACACCTCACGCTAGTGTATGAAAGATGATGTTTTTTACCAGAATAAAGTAATACACATGGTTATCTTGATGAATCAACTGTCATTATTCTTCATGGTGTGTCTTTCTCCTCTGTCCATCAGAAATTGACCAGAACAAGGACCGCATGCTGGAGATCTTGGAAGGGAAGGGGCTTAGCTTCTTGTTCCCACTTCTGAAACTGGAGAAGGAACTACTAAAGCAAATAAAATCGGATCCATCCCCTCAAGCTATCTATAAGTGGATTAAAGATAACATTTCACCCAAACTTCATGTAGATAAGGGATTTGTGAATATATTGATGACCAGGTGAGATGCTATCTTGATGTAGCATGGGCATGTGTTTTGTTAAGCTGCTAGTAAGTCACTAACTGCAAAGGCTGACGTGGAGCCCTGTGTAGAGAAAGCTACAGTGTACATGGAGATGAATTGTTCTGAGTAGACCTCCCCCGTATTAAATGCCTGTTGCATAAGGGAAGAAAAGCATGTGTTCAGGCTTGCTTGCATCAGTATGATGTATTGATTTTCCTTAAGAGGAAGCCTAGACCCATATGGTAGTGTTCCATAAAGTTTCAGAGCTGTGACACAAGGATTCATGGCATACGGTCCACTGTGTCTACCCAACTGCTGATAGGAACAGGGAGGGTATTTTTTATTAGGAACAGTTAGCAAATTTCACTTGAGGGTACTTGTCTTCCTGTTTTACAACTGCTCTGTGAGAACTGAAGGCTTTTTTTGTGTGTCCAGTTTCTTGCAGTATATTTCTAGTGAAGTAAACCCACCTAGTGACGAATCAGATTCTTCATCTGCTCCATCTAAAGAGCAGCTAGAGCAGGAAAAACAACTGCTGCTTTCCTTCAAGCCAGTAATGCAGAAGTTCCTCCATGACCATGTTGATCTGCAAGTGAGTGCTTTATATGCACTCCAGGTGCACTGCTACAACAATAACTTTCCGAAAGGTATGTATTTCAAGATCTTCATCAAACTGTAACTTTTGAGTCTGCTTGGTTGTGTCTGTCTGGCTTTCAGGCTTGTCTTATTTCTTGGAGTCAAGTTGTTTAGAAGGTTAGAAAGCTAACAGTGTTGCAATTTACTTCCCATAGGCATGTTACTACGCTTCTTTGTTCACTTCTATGACATGGAGATCATTGAAGAAGAAGCTTTCTTGGCATGGAAAGAAGATATTACTCAAGAGTTTCCAGGGAAAGGCAAAGCTTTATTCCAGGTAAACTTGCTAACATTGCGGGGTTGTCTCTGGTGATTGCTGCTGCAGTAGGGTCTTTGGGAATGCTTTCTGACAGTGTTTTAAGACTTGGTAACCTAGAAGCTTTGTGAAGTATTTTGCTAGGAAGGAGGCAAGATGAATGAAACCTCTTCACTTGACACTACATGTGTCAAAGAGGCGGGAAGATTTTTTTTTTTAGAAGGGAGGGAAGTGGTGTTTTGCAGAAATACACAGTAGGGAGAGTTCTGTTGCCTTCAACCAGTTTTATGTAACTGCAGGTAAACCAGTGGCTAACCTGGCTGGAAACTGCTGAAGAGGAAGAATCTGAAGAAGAAGCTGACTAAAGAACCAGCCAAAGCCTTAAGTTGTGCAAACATACTGTTGCTATGATGTAACTGCATTTGACCTAACCACTGCGAAAATTCATTCCGCTGTAATGTTTCACAATATTTAAAGCGGAGGTATGTCAATAGGATATTCTCTGCAAAAGGTTTTTGTAGTATGTCTTAATAGTCTACAATAAAAAATATTTTAGAGTATCTGTAATGTTTAGCTAACAGTGTATTAGCAGCATGCAATAATTACATCATAAGTTCTTGAGCAGAAGCAGTCTGTTGCAAGGGTCGTCTTTGCTGTCAGTTACCATAGGCTGTTTTTAAGTTAGAAACTGAATAGCAACACTGAATACTGTAGAAATGCACTTTGCTCAGTGTAATACTTGAGTTGTTGCAATATTTGATTATCCATTTGGTTGTTACAGAGAATCCTTAACTGTAATCGATGGTTGTTGCCGTAATAGTATATTGCCTGTATTTCTACCTCTAGTAATGGGCTTTATGTGCTAGGTTTTAATATCCTTGAGCCTGGGCAAGTGCACAAGTCTTTTTAAAAAGAAATCGTTTACTTGCACAAAAACTGATCAGCTGAAGAGATGGTTTAATGCCCTTTGAAAGAGGTTTTTGTGGGTGTGAAACATGACATGGTGAGAAATTTGAATTGGTCCCTCTTCTAGTACTGAAATTAAGTCCACTTAATTTATCGAGACATGTTCATGCCCTGATTTTATATACTTGTATCTATCAATAAACATTGTGATACTTGACTTGTTTCTGAATGTCTCCCAATAGGGAAGCTTTGACAACTAGTTTACTTCTGCAATGAAAGATCAGTGGGAGTTTAATTTAACTGGGACCATCTTAAATCTTTAATAATTACATGACTATGCAGATGAGTTCCAAAGAGGGTAACAAAATTAGACACTATAGGTCTGCTGTGATAGGAGGAAAACAGATTCTGCTGAAGAAGTGGTAGGGCTTTGCCTTGTGGTCCAATGTATGCTATATCAGTGAGTATAGGCTGCTTAACTTCCTAATGCTTTGAGCTCTCCCATGGTCGCATGTGTGTTTTTAATTGAGTGACACTGAGCATTGGCTGCCTGTTCGTCAAATGGGCAAAAAAATCCCACAAAACCATTCAATGATGTCGCGTTGTACAGGCTTGAAACGTCATCTATTAAATATGCAAAACAGCTTACTTGCTAGAACCTTGTCCCTAGTGAAATTCTTTCTCCTCGTTGATAACTTGAAATGTATTTTGGCATAACCCTGGTGACTCCTTGATGGGAACTTGTTTCTGCCAGTGATGGAAGGGCTTAAGACTACATACTGTATCTTAGTGCTATGGCTTTGGGGGGGAGCAGGTTTGGTTCTCATTTCGCTGTTGCTTATCTGTGAGAGACAGGCTTCCTAACCTGCAGCCACAAGTAGTGGCCTTTAGTATACTTGACTTGGATACCTGCAGTGACTTTCTTCAGATGCCTTGGTAACTTGCTGTGCTAGGTGTAGCCTAGTAATGGGATTTAACTCTGCTTCTGTAAACAAAGTGACACAATGGTATTGAACTGCTAAAAATCCCATTACCCTTACCTATTGCCTCTGCATTTCAGAGATGCGTGTAGCAGTGAAGGAGGGACGGGTGGTTTCTGGATTCTAGCTCAGTTAAAAGAAAATCACTAACTACAGTTGAATGGCCTGAGGGCAGGAGCTGGCTGACTTTATGTAGCTGCAACTCATATAACTGGTGAGCAATGATGACATGGGGCCTCAAGAAAAATGTGTAATGGTATATTGTTCCAAGCATGATGTGGTAATCCTGAATTTATGGAAGTAATGCCTTTCCTAGCTGTAGAGTAACAGGCTTGGTGTGTATTCTTGGGTAAAGAAAAGATGCCAAGGGGATGTCCTACTACTGGTGATGGCCTTGCAGCTCTAGAGGATCATGAGAATAGTTTTAAGGTTTGCTTACTTGTAGGAGAACTTTGAATTTCTTGTTTCAGTATTGCAGTTCCACTTTGGTGTGGTAAAAGCGTGACATTTGGCACTGTTTCAGTAACAAGGTTGTGTTTCTCGATTAGAATCACGTGTTTAAATTCCACTCAGCTGAACAGTGGTACCTGACACTACAATTCCGGTGTGTATCTAGTAACTTGTAACTGAAGTACCATACAGTTCACTTCCACATACTGCAAAGCTGAATGTGGGGAGGAACTACAAATTACAAAAAGTCTTAATTCCTAGTCAAACTTCAGGAGAGTATTTTTGTAGCTGTTTTGGAGTAGGTTAAACTTTAGGCACCTGTACATTACTTCGACGAGCGTACTAAGCCTTGTATTCTTGCCCAGTCCAAACTGTAATTCCTATGATCTTGCCTACTTGTGCATGGAGGCTTTGCTGCTTGGCTTGTTTGTAATCAGTCGCCAAGTTAGGAACTCTTGGAGAAGAGTAAGCACCATGACCAAACTCTGGAATAGAACAAACACAGAGTGCCACTCACTCAAATTGTTTCCACTTGCAAAATGGATGTGCAGTTACTATGAATGGCTCTGGTTTCTTGAAACTGGCATATAAATGGCTCTTGGAACTGCAGTGTATACATAAATATATATCAAAAGGTTCCCCTATGGAAGTACCATCTTGATCTTTGGTGGTGTGTGATGTCTGTAGTGCTTGTGACAAAGTTCATCTGGAAACCGGGGTGGATGTTCAGTTGGTGTAACTTGGGTGTGACTTTTAGCTATGAGTTGCATTGTACTTTAAATGGAGTTTACTCAATCTGAAATGGTAGAGTCATAGTCAAAATTAAACCAGTATGACTGATTGATGATAATGGCTTCTATTAATTGTGTTTATAAATTAAGTATAACCTAACCACTTGCAGCAGTATTGGAGAAAATAGTGTGTTGAACACATTACATTCTGACTGAGGGGGTGCGGTTACCACCCAGGAAAGGTCACATCTATGTCTGAGTTGCCTGGTCTGTACTTGGCAGCATGCCTGTTACTTTGTATCAGACCTAAAGGTTCCTGCAGTGAAAGTAAGATGTTGGTTATTGAAAATGAGCAGTTACTGTGTGTAAAACCTGTTGCTGTTTACTGTCAGCTATTAGACTAGTAGACTTTTCAACATGCAGTTGTCCCTTCTGCTTAGTTCTGTTAAACTTGGATATTTCAGGAATGTTCTAGTTAAAAGTTTCCAGAGACAAAACACCACTATTAGTCTTTGGGGAAAACAACAGGGCCAAGCTTCCTGCAGTTGGGAAAGGGGGTAGGGGGAGGAGGTGGGTCCATAAAAACTTCTGCAAGTATCATTGTTTTCAGCAGATGGAAGCTCTCACCTGAATGATAGTAGGTGGGCTTTTCTAAAGCAATGAATAAATCCAAATGATAGCGTGTGAATCATGAATGACCCTAGCTGAGACTAGCTCCAGTGGCTGATTAAAAATGAGTTTATGGCCAGTTCGTGGTTAACCCCTAAAGGGGGTTACCAGAGAGCTGGTGTGGCAACAGAGTTCACTCTCACATGTACTTGGAGACACTGACTCAGAACTGTGTCTTGCCCCAGCACACACTAAAAATACGCTCCCCTGAGGCCTCAGCTGTGGCAAACAAGTATGGTGGCATGTCCTAGGCCATCTTCCCTGTCTTGGTTCCACTTACCCCCTTTAAGCAGGGGAAGTGATGTGGGGCTGTTACAGGAGTTCCCCTGTGACTGATCTGGGGGTCTGGCCCCAAGAGTTAAAAGGTTGTGTGGGGTGCTGGGGAAGGAGTAATGCACTAGTACCTGCTTTGCATCCTCCTCGAAGGAGGGACAGGGTACAAGAGGCACGGGAAGGTGCTGGTATATGCTGCATTCTGACACCCAAGCATCTACCCCAGCTAAAACCAGGCCTGAGCTCACTTGGTAAGAAGTAATTACTTGCACTGAATACACCTATGGAGCCAGTGCCTTCATCTGATGTGAAAAACACAGAAAACAGAAATCAGAATATGAGACTATGGCCAGAATGTGTTGAGATGTCACTCACACACTTGATTACCAAATGTACTTGTGAGAAGCTGCTTTTCCCTCCCCTCTCAAACTGCTCTCTTCTCATGGCTGCTTTTTACCGTGAATGGTTTCAGCTAGAGCAGAAGCGTTCAGCTGTCATCTTGCCTCTACAGGCAGGTAATGGTCTCAGTTCAGGGGAGTAAAGTCTGCTCTAGGCACACCTGTAACTTGGCACAGTCATATGTTCTATCTCCAAACACAACAGAAAGAACCACACAGGGCTGACACTGCACCTGCTTGCTGCAACAGAAAAGGGAAAAAACTTGTACAGCAGGGCTGTAGTGTGCAGATGCTGTCAGGCTTTAGTAGACCTAGTGATGGGCCTTTCATGGAGACGGTATCAGTACAGCTTTGAGATTGGGGAGAAGTTCTGCATCTGCTTCCAGACCAATAGAGACAAGACCTCCAAAGGAAGCCTGCCATTGCTACAAAAGCAGCTATGTGGAAAAACTTGCATCTTGTAAAATGGAAGTCATGACAGTATTTAGGTCCACTCCTCGCTGGCATTACAGAATACACTTCACTTCTAAATGACCAAGAATTCTCAGGAGCAAAACCAGGCTTGTTCCTCTTGAGTTTTGGGGATTCTTTAGGCAAAAGGAGTTCCTGGAAGGGTGTGGCTTGCCATGCTTAAGTGATACAGGCACATCTGGATTCATTTTATAGAGCCCACATCCATTTCCTCTAAGAGTCCCTACAGCTGGTAGGTGGAGACTAGTGAACTGTTATTTTTAATGAGTTGACCAAGCAGCCATGACAACAGAGTTACACTTGGCGTAAATACATGGCTGAGCTGAGGGATGCAACAACCTGAGTGGGGGGTTTATCTTCAACTATTTTGAAGTTACGTTATGTTAGTTTTGGTTACATTATTAGTGAAACTGCATAAAGGGTCTGTGAAGCGTGCCCAGAACTTCACTGAGAGGCTGTGCAAAAACACTCTGCAGTTGCCAAAGGAAAAGGTATTTTTAACAGGATGTGGAGGATGAAGAGTCTGTAGAATTGGTTCCCTTATAGAACAGGCGGTTGTGGTAGGATGAGTGCGATTTAAGCAAGGAAGGGAAAGTTAAGTTAGCAAGAGCAGTAGAGTTAAAATTGAAATACAGGTTTTGTATTTCTACAGTGATTTCTAAGCCTTTAAGCAATGACTGCATCTTTTCACACTTCATAGTTGAAAATTAGACTGTAGAACACTGGGAGAGCGGCCTTCCTCTGAGAGGAATCTTAGAGATGTGAATTAAATAATCAAAATAATCCTAATTCACACTGGTTAGAGTTCACCATGGTAGAGACTTGTTTTCCTCTGCTCTTAGCCACGGCTACTACTTGCATCTGGGATGATCAGATACTTGTAAGTACTTTCGTGGATTAGTCTTAATGGTTTTCCTCTGTATTAGTCAAATTATGAACCCAAAATCTAACATACTTTTGTGTTGGAAATTTGCATTCTGAGGAAAGGAACTTTGCCAGTTCCTGTGACACTGCACAATACTGCACAGCCTTTATGGTTCAGTAATAAGGTGACATCATACAAATAAAAGTCTGGAGAACCATTTCACAGCTGCTCCTTTGGAAAACAGTTGATATCCACAGCAAAGTAATAAACAAGGCACCAAGCATGTGTATTAGGCCATCCCTGCATTCCTTCCCAGCCACATGCATAAATCAGGGGAAGTAAAGGCCTTGTTTTTTCCACAGGCTCAGACACAAAACACACATATACATTATATACATATTTTATATATCCCCATTTATTTGTATTCCTTTTTTCCTCAAAGTATCTGGCATTTATCATTTCAAGCTGACATTGCTCAATATTTCAGATTCTGAATAATAATAGAAGCATTAATACTAATCCCTCTTTCGGGGCTGGGGGGGGGGCTAAAATTGTCTAGCTTGGAAAAGCACTTTAAAAGCCAAGTCCAACCATTAATCTAATAGTGACAAGTCCACCACTAAACCATGTCCTCAGGCACCACATTGTACCTCCAGGGATGATGATTCAACCACTTCCCTGGGTAGCCTGTTCCAGTGGCTTGGCAACCATTTCAGTGAAGCAATTTTCCCCAGTATCCCATCTAAACCTCCCCTGGCACAATTTGAGGCTGTTTCCTCTTGTCGCATCACTTGTTACTTGGGAGAAGAGACCAACACCCACCTGGTTACAGCCTCCTTTCAGGCAGTTGTAGAGAGCAATGTCTCCCCTCAAGCCTCATTTTCTCCAGACTAAACAACCTCAGTTCCCTCACCTGCTCCACGTAAGAGTTGTGTTCCAGACCCTTCACCAGCTTTGTTCCCCTTCACTGGACATGTTCCAGCTCCCCCCAACCCTGCAGATCTCTATGTTTTGGCAGATACCTTCAATAGGTTAAACCTGAGGAGGCCCACTGTAATCAGCAGGAGTATAGTGATTGTAGCAGTCCAGTGGCTGGACTCCCTGATAAAGCACATCAGCAGTATTAACCATATTAAAGGCTATTCTCTTGCCTATCCTTGCTGAAGTCTTGCCAGTGCAAATTCCATAGTAATCATCATAGAGAACTCAAGTTAGGAAGTGGGCCAACGTGCAAACAGTGTTTTACGTATTCTCCTAGAAGACTGCATGCTTAATCTGGTTGATAAGGATATTTCATTGTTTCAAACTCTTCCTTTCCCTCTCACTTTTACAAACAGAGTGCTCCTCAGCCAACCAACATAAAGAAGCCAGGTAGTGCTGTTATTTCTGACATCATGGAAGCTTTGGATTTCATCTTTATTAAATAGGGAACATTCATGGTAATAGGAAAGATGGATGTGAATCCTGGTAATCCACTTCTTATCCAGGCAGTAAAACACATAACCAGCCGCTGAGCAATCAGACTATGCCCTGGAAACATATACTAGATGCATAGGGTTTGCTGTAGAACCTAGAGCATGTGTCAGCACAGAACACATACGTCCTCCTGAGACCGCTGTGATCCCAGCACATGTACCCATAGAGGCAGAGTCCCCCTCTAACTGCAACACCCTACACGAGGGTAAGTTGCACACTGTACTGTCTTTGTGTACTTACCACAAAACTTCTGAGAGCTCCATCTTGACATCTCGGGCACTGATTCACCAGACACACAAGAAGTAATTATTTAGTTTAGCTGGCACTGAGAAAAACCCTTGCTGATGACATTTGCTGTAACAGCAGACCTAAAATACAACCTGGAAAACCCACTAAATGTAGCAAAACAATACTCTCATAAAAGCCAAAATATGAAGGAAACTGGTAGATGGGTACCAACTGTATGCAAGCCTGTCCTTGCAAACCCCCCTTTAAGGTTCAGACTGGGATCAAGGTGCATGTAAACTTGATTCTACCCCACTGACCTTGGGGCACCAGGGTGGGAATTGCACCTAAGAGGTTAAGAACAGGGGTGTCTGCTTATCTCTTCTACAAACATTGTGGATGGAGATCTGGAAGGTTGGGATGGGAAGCAGCCAAAGGCGAGAGTCTTAAGAGCAGCAAGACAGCCCTGTTCTGGCAGAAGAATGTGGAATAAATGGATGGCTTCTATGCAGAATTTAAGGCCAGGGTACCGATGAGCTCTCGAGGTCCCTTCCAACCCCTGCGATTCTGTGTTTCTGTGATTCTGAAGTGAGATCTTTTGCTTCTACTGTGAAGTGAGTATTAACGTTGACACCCCTCTATATGCTAACAAGCTAAAAGGCCTACACGGTAAACATGCATGACCATAGTCCTTGACTCTTCACCTAAATCATGCTAAATGTCATCCCTGGAAGGTAACATCTAAGACTGAGGTATAAAGGATATTGAGGAAATTACTCCCTCCCCAGGGTGGGGCAGGAAGGAAGAAATTGAAGGCCCTGAAGAGCAGAGCCCATTGCTTGCCTCTTTCTCCTCCACCCAAAGAGGGACAGCTTCTTGGTAAGCAACTGCAGTTTCACCTTTTTGGTGGGAATACCCCAGACAGTATTTTGCTAGCATTATAAGCTTAGTCATATTGGCACTATTGAAGTAAGTGCATTTATCAACAGTAATTCCAAACTCTTTGTATCTATCTGACACCTTAACTTCTTATTAGTTTAGACTGCAAAACTGTCTCAGTAAAAGTCCTTTGGGGGCTCTGACAGGTAAACAATGCCCCTCTGATGTTGTTATACATACATATATAATACAATCCTGGGACTAAGACCAGACCTGGCCACACCTAGTCTCCTCTGTGAGAAGGCATTTGTAAAGCAAGGGGATCCTTTCTGAACCTTGTCACTCAGCATGAGGGCCTCCCTCAGCCACACCTCAGGCTCCTACCTTTACATGACAGGCCAGTCCAGGGGGCAGATAAATTGTCTAGAATTAGAAACTAATTCAAATGATAATAACAATAATGTCTGAGCCACTGTTTCGCTGGGTAGGATTCCTCTTAAGTCTAACCATCCAACTGTTGAGTGTCTAGACATCTATACACTACTTAAGCAACAGAAACAGGTTCCTCAAAGTGATTTCATGCCAACCTACCTGGATAATTATATAAGGATAGGATGATTTACCCCCAGGGGATGCCCTCCCATAGGCCTCCACAGGCCTGTACAAGGTGTCTAGACTGCTAATTTTTAGATGTCTGAAGATAAATGGAATTCATCTAAATCACCAGGCCTTACAACACTGAAACAAAGCTTGCCATAATTCTGTATTAACACATCACTGCATACAAACTGTGTGCTGCCCCAGTGTTCTGCCACGACTAGGCACATCCATGTTCCGACACCTGCTCGAGGCACAGCACGACGTCCCTGAGGGGCAGCAGCATTAATAGGTGCCTGCTGGTTCATCAAGACTAAGTTTTTAAAAACATATTGTGTGTTTTGAGAGGACAAGATAAAATGCAAGAGCATAACAGGGAAGAATGTACATTGAAACCCAGTTTCAGACCACAATGGTGGAACCAGCTCAGCCTCCTGTTTCTGGTGCTGTTCTAGACATACAAATGCTGAGATTTCTAGAATTGCTGGAAGCTCAAATTGTTTGAGTTAGTCTGTTTGGCTAACATTCAGAGGTTAGCAGGTGCTCTAAAGTTTGTGCCCTGGAAAAAGACTAAGCCCCACTCTCAGGAGTAGCTGGGAACACTGAGACTTCCATACTTTGGCAATCTCCACCTATTTTCAATTACTTTCATTATTAAACATCCTATTTCCTGTTTAAATTATGTTATTTTCACCTTTTAGTCATAGAATCTTGTCTTGCTTTGTTGCTAGCAGAAAATTCAAGAATCTGATTGGTCCAACCTTAAATTTCTCTTCTGATCACAGTCTTACATTGACTCATCCCTGGGAAAGAAACATGGGAATTTTCTCTGTAGAGCATTTACAGTAACCCACTTAATAGCATTTTAAATTTAGATATGTGATCAATAAGAAAAGTGAGTTGCCATGCAGAACATGCATACATTTACATGAGAAAAACAAAATATCATCAATACATGTAAAGAAAATCTTGACCATTATGTCTTTCAAAGTCCCTAAAATTAGTATCTTTAATTATCTGGCATCAAATGCTCATTTTATTGGATTGGTAACTATTCCAGACTGATTTATCTTGTCTTTCTGTTTTTCCTTCTTGATTTTTCTTGTGGAATTTCTCAAAAAACACTATTTCTGCGTCTAGAACCCACATTCTTTCCCCTTTTCTTCTTTGCCATATACGAATTAAATGCCTTTCAGCCTCACATGTCAGCCCCCTAAGCCCTCCCTACAGACTCTTCAGTTGCTGCAGCCCTCTACCTTTGACACAGTTCTCTAAGCCCAAAGGACTCAATTATGAAATTCAGAATCACCATCAAGGAAAAGAAATCCATGCATACTTCTCCATGTGTCACTCTATATTTGCTATCTCCCTCCTCTGCTCTCATTTGCCATCTCAACCATTCAAAAACATGAGATGGGTCCAGCACAACCTTGATCAGGAAGGTTTGAATTAGAAGTCTCGGCCTGCAGTGAAGAGTGGTCTGGTTTTATTTCCTTTCTCAGTTTTGCATCTCTGTAGAGGATATCTCACTTCAGGCACTGAAACATGACACTGTGACCACAAGGGCTAAACACTTTAAAAACCCAACCACAACCCAACTAAAATGAACCCAAACCACCAAAGAGCGTTAGTAGTTTCTATTACTCTTGCAGGTGAGGGTGAGAGAAAGCTCCGAGCAAAACAAGAGTCAGGATCAAAGGAAATGGGGATACTGACTATGGAGCTTCGGGTGCATCTGGTTTAGTCAAAAGTAACTCCTGGGAAGCAGATATGAGGTAAAGAAGTCTTGTAATCTGACAAAAATCACTAGATCTATATAGATACATTTTAATTAACCTTCCTTTTCTTCAAATTTAGAATTGTCTGCCCTTGATTATCTCAGCTGGATATTTTTTTCCTGCTCCACACAACTGTTCTCTCAAAAGAAAAACGGCAGTTGAAGCCTGCTCACAGCATTTAGTTTTTGTTTAGTTGTTTTGGGGTTTTATTTAAATATATCTCCCATTAGCTGCTTAGAGCAAGTTCAAGAACATATACTCCACATGTTGATCAAAATCGTCATCCCCACCAGGTAGTTGCAATCTTAAGGATTTCTCCTTTCAGAAAAAGAAATGTTGGCTATGGATTAAGCACTCTTGCTGTATCTTTTCTTCCATACCCCCAAAGTTACTAGACTAGCTCTTTTCAGTTGTATCATATTTACTACTTCTTAAGTAGAGAAGATAAAAATGCATCTTCCTAACTATTACTAGAAACAATGTCTGCATTTGTAGCAATTAACAGCATCGTAAGACAGCTGACCGGTGACTTCAGAGCAAAGATTACAACTGGACATTAAACTAAATCGAATTGGAAGGCAGGAGGAAGGATACTACATATTAGGGTGAGTCTATACATCTAGGGAGACAGTCGCTATACTACATCAACTGTAGTTCTGATTCACTGATTATGGTATTATCTGTGAGCTTGTAGATTTGTCTAATGAAGGTCTGAAAGATGAGATGAACATTTCTATTACCCAGCCTCAAGCACAACTCAAATACTGATATGAAATGTCCTAGGCACTTCTTTAGTTGGTTGCTTCTTCAAGAAATTCTGAAAGCAGTATCTTAGCTGCAAGATGTCTGCCGTCAGTCCTCTGCTGTCAGGGAATGGTACTAGTTACCTCTGAAGTGATTCAGAGCACTACAGCTATCAGTAGGACCTAGAACCTTAGAAGTCGTAGTTACTTCAGACACCAGGTAAGGCTTAACATGCTTCAGGCATCAGGAAAGTATCATATCTTTTCCCTATACATTAGAAAACCAATTAAAGCATGGTAATTCTATTAGAGTAAGTTAGTTGTCAGTCTTCCGGTAACTTAAAAGCTGTTCACTTACAGTCATCAGGGTTTGAGAGGGTTTTTTCTGGGTTTTGGTTCTGCATCTCACCCCCCCTCCATGCAATGATTGGCTTGTGGGTTTCTTTTCTTTTATTTTTTTAATCAAGCATATCATCATGGGAAGTTTCCACAAACAAAATAAAGGCATGTGATTATTTGGCAACTTCAAAGATTGTGCAACGATAACCACAGCCTATGCCGAAGCTTTCCTGAAGATATTGATTAATTGCCCTCAGAGAGTATTGTGTAAAAGCAAAGCAGCTCTGCAGCAGTTCACTTAAGACAGGAAGTGAATCAGGGCATGCCTGGCCCAAATCCTACTGCTTCAATGTGGAGATCGACAAGAAAGATTAGCTTTTAGCAATAAAGGTTTAATTCTGTAAGACAATTCTGGCCCTAATTTGTTTGCAAGTCATAATCTTGGCCAGGACTTCAACCTTTCTAATAGTAAAGTTATGTGTTTATATTCTTCTGTTCTTAAATTAAACCATTCAAAAACAAACCCAGGTCATTTTCAATAGCTTTTCTACTGTGGAGAAGGAGCAAGAGGCTGCTGGATATGTTAGAGATAGTATCCTAACATTAATCAAGCAACAATGCTTGCCCTTTTACAATCAAATAAGGTACAATTTATCCTCCAAGGACTTACAGATCAGACAAAGAAGGTCTGACATGAATTACTGGAGACTGCATTCTCCTATTGTGAGTTAACTGCAAAAAAGGGTAAGTCATCTAGAATGTGAGTGAAAAACACATTGACTGAATCTCTATTACTCCATGTTTTGAAAAGTGGTATTTTTGCCACAATAACAACTACACATGCTTTCAATAATCTAATTAAATATAGAAAATAAACTAGTTCCAAATGGTACATTAGTTCTAGTCTATGAAAATATGTTACTGCACTATTATTTAAAACAACCACCGAAAATTGAAGTAATAATTAACACGATTTTAAAACACAGCTGGACACCTGAACAAGTTTGGGTTGCAGTATTTTAGGTTCTGTACAACTCAGTAAGAAATCATCCTGGTCCAAAGCAGCTTAAATTCTATTCAAGTCATATAAATATGAAAGGGGTAAAAAGACCAAGTGACTGTTTCTCCACACATCAGTATTAGTAAGAACAAGTTGTGTGAAATTCAGGACTCCTGTTACACAATTTGTGGCCCACCTCTTTGTCCACTGTGCTTTCTTTTATGTTACTTTTAAGAAATGCTTAAGAAAACAAAAATGTAAGAAAACCATCAGAAACACTACATCACTTCAGCTGGCATTCTGAAAAAGTACTACTGCAGATAACACCTAATGGTTGTAGACAAATTAGACCAAGACAGGGAGCAACTCAAAGGTTACAATTCCTTTTTACTGATAATTATTTCTATGTAAGTACTATAGATGTTACCAATCTTTCTCTTATGTACATGCATTTCAGCCAGCTAATGTGGGCCTTGGGTTCTTCTTGGATCACAACACTGACTGAACTAGAGAAGTCAACTTAGATCCATGGTGTGAATAGACCACAGCAGTTGAGAGAGGTGGGCAAGGCAGGTTTTCCTCTGTATGGTCCATTCACATGTAACTTTCCATCAGGAATGCACATAACTTGACTGATAATGCTGCTGCTTATATGAGAACGTACCTCTGCAACTGCAACCACGGAGTGCTGTTCTTATGTGTGAATGACTTTCTGACTCTGGGTGATATCTTCTGTGATACATTTTTTCTAATTTTAATGTATATTTTCACCGATTTTACTGTTACAATGCCCAGTCTCTGTTTTTACAGTTGGACAGATCAATAGCTCTTGCATCTACACTGAAAAAAAAAAATCCTTTCCCCTGCACTGTTTAGAGACAATAGAAATTGAAACACTCATGGGCAAAGTGAGTGTCCCTGGGCATTAATTATGAATGAGTGCAGAGCAAAATAAATTCAAAATAGAAGAGACATTAGAAATACAGAGACCCAAGTAATTAAGCAGCGAGATCATAAATAATAGATCTATTTTTAGCACAATTCTGACATGCTGTTTGTTTCTTTCATTGTTTCTTCTCACCTCTGAACCTTCGGGTTCAGTTTTCTCTGCAGGGACTTGTGGGAACAGCCAGAGGTAACAGAGCATTGCAAGGGATTCTTCCTCAACTCTGTTACAGAAGGAGCAGCTTGCAAAGATCGAGTTGTCTACTACTAAGCTCTGTGACCTGAATAAGACAATCACTTACACATCAGCAAATCGCACTGTAACAGAACGTTCCAGGCGAGATCTGGCACTGAAGCTGTATTAGGAAAAAGTTGTAGGAATTCTTGTTCCTGCCACCCTAACTGGAGTTAGGGCCCATGATATTCCTCAAAATGTCCAAGAACTGGCTGTTGCAATTAGCATACGTTATTTGCACAGCTTTAAAGAGAGACAAGAGAGCAGATTCACTTGCTAAGAGCTCTGAAGGGTTCAAAAACCTTTAAAGGGCCAGAGTGTTGCTTGGGCCCTTTTAAGGCAGCAGAACCCATCACTGAAGCCACCTGACATGCACTACTAAATGCTAAACACAAACTGTTTCTTTGACTTAAGCAGGGTATGTGACTCTTAAATGCTCAGGAGCTAAACACAGCATACCTGGAGTTCAAGCAACACTGAAGCAGTGTTTGGGACATCTCTGAATAGTCAAATACAAGGGCACATCCAAGATAAGAACAGTAATAATTTTGAAGCAGCAATATGGACTCTTTACCATGTATAACTTCCAATGGAGCTATAAGAAAAAGGTCAACTCAATCAAGTGTGCCAGTATGACATAGTTTGCAGGCCAAACACTTAGCCTGTCCCGATCTCTGGAGGCTGCAAAGAAAGTAAGAGTGTTTTTGCCTAACAGTAAAGGAAAAATTAAAAAGAGGAAGAGATGCATGTCTATACCTTCTACTAAGTTCTATTAAGACTAAAAAAGTCCTATGCTTTCAAGTATTTCTAGTATAAACCAAACAAAGTTGTAGTTTGCTGTGTAGATTCACAGATAGGACAGAAATACTGCACTTTTTCAGTATACTTAGAATTTCCTTCCCTTAGATTCTGTCTCCAACTCAATTCCTCTTCTGCAGAGGAACTACAGTGTTTCAGATAAATGTTAAAAGATGATTATTAGGAGAGCAGTAAGTACTACTGGCCGAGAAAATTATTTGGTTACATACCTTTTTTCATATCCATTTTGTCAACTTGTTCAGTTACCAGTATTAATACTGAATTTGTCCTTCCTTACTGCAGCTCTGGCTGTGGGAATTTTTCCAAGTAATTTCAGAACTCAAAATTCATTTACTGTAAGCTAGCTATTTCTATCCATCAAGGAAATGATCAGAGCTGTACGTCGTAAGAGCAAAGAAACTCCACAAAACAAACTAGGGAAGAAACTTGTTCCAGAAAGCCTGTAAGTTTTAGTATATCCATAGAATGCATCTCTACTGCAGCAGTTTAAACCAGTGAAGGAGGAAAAGGTCTTGCTACAACAACCACTGCTCTAAACAGCGAGAGATTTCGCATGGAAGGCAAGTTATTCCTAGAAAGAGGCCCCTCCTTAGGAAAAGAACTGGTGGAATTTTCGCTGTAGTGCTCCTACCATAGGTCTTGCCTTGCCCAAAGCCTTCCTTGGCAGCACATTCCCAAATACATTCCTGTATCTTGCTTCTGTATGGATAGACTACTGCTGTTTTCAGAGTTAAATTAGCAGAAGTGGAAAGCAGATAAATCAATTCACACATAGATGCCTTTTTATTCAGCAGTGACAGGTACTCCTTCCCACCAGGTACTGGCCTGGAAAAATGTCTGAAAGAAACCCCAAACAAACCCAAACCTTGAGTAACTGGATTAAAAAAACCAAAACCAGAACAATCCCCTGTCACCCACTCCCCACCCCACNCACACACACACACACACACACACAAATCAAGCCTTTGTTCTGTTAAGGGCCCTAACCTGTACAGCTTCAGGAATGATGTCATTTACTTTTTTTTTAAATCAGCAGCTTTCTAACAACAAACACTGCATGATCCTTTTCTACTGTATTCTAGAGAAGACATGCTTGCATGTGAAGACAGCAAAATGCTAAGCTCCAACAGAGCTCAACAGGAAACACTTTTCCTACAGTCATACAACTCGTTAGTGGATGCATAACATAAATTAGGAATAAAATCCTTCTATAGCACTACAGCGTTTCACTTCTAACTCACTGTATTTTATTCTGGAATAGATTACTGCTATAAATAAAGGAATTTAATAACTGCAAGCCAGCCACCTACTTCAGAAGGCAGGCAATGCTGCCAAGAGAGAATGACAGCAACATTATTCCACCACAGCATTTTAAAATAAACAAGCATTAGAAAATAGGAATTCAGTTAAACACGGCTTTTGCTCCAGTTACAACAACATGAGACTTCTTAATATAACCTTACTCCTCCCACTAACCCTCCTAATCAAAAGGAAGAAAAAGAAAAGTTGACACCTGGTATTTTCCCCTCTTTTGTTCAGTAAAAGCAGGGGAAAAGAGAAGCAAAAGCATTTGATCTCTGCTTCCCCTGCTGATTGGCCTCTTTCAAGCCCTTTCAAGTCATAACCTCTTCTTACAAGCGTCCTTTGACCGTGGAAAGCTCAAAGAAAAAAAAACCAAAAAGCACTCACTCCTCAGACACTGGATGTATGGAAACCCACATTACATTTCCTGAAAATATACATCCACTGGCTGTTAGGTATGAAGACTCACTCAGGACTTTGGATGAAGAGCTAACTTCTACCTACCGAGTATATTTTGCTGTATACAGCACAAAGCAATAACTTCAGGCCTTTCCTAAGACAGGCACAATAACATGATCAGAGAAGGCTTTGATACTGGACATGTATTTAATGCAGGAAAATGTCTCTAAGATCCTACAGCAAGTGCTGTGCCTTTTCTTTTTCCTTCCTATTGTTAAAAGCTGGGTACTTTTGCCAGTGCTCAGTGTTCACCTTGCATGTATTATTTGCCCTGAGTGGCATTAATTTCCTCCCAGTTCCTTCTTCGTAAGTGAAGCAGTGTGACATTAACTGTACGTACCTCACCTATCCACTGTTTCCCTGTGATTCTGAAAGAGGTGAGCACCTGTGTCATGATCCTCTTGACAGGAGAATCATTTCCTACAAGGGCCACAAATTTTCCTCAAGTGCATGTTCTCAAAGGTATCCAGCACGCAGTCTCATCACAAATCTTCCACTTAAGTGACTGTATCAACAAGAAGACTAAGTTAAAACTCAGTTTTCTTCTAATCCAACAAGCATGACAGTCGTTCTGTGGACAGTGAGGTGGGACTGAGCTCAGAAGGTGGTGATCAGTGGAGCAGAATCTGACTGGAGACCTGTTACTAGTGCTGTTCCCCAGGGCTCAGTGATGGGTCCAGTCCTGTTTAATATCTTCACTGACGACCCTGATGAGGGAATAGCATCCACCCTCAGCAAGTGCCGATGATACAAAGCTGGGAGGAGTGGCTGACACACAGGAACACTGCGCTGCCGTCCAGAGAGACCTGGACAGGCTGGAGAGCTGGGCTGGGAGAAACCTAATGAAATTCAGCAAAAGCAAGTGTAGAGTCTTGCACACAGGAAGGAATAACCTCTTGAATCAGTACAGGCTGGCGGATGTCCTGCTGGAGAAGAGCTCTGTGGAGAAGGCCCTGGAGGTCCTGGTTGGCGACGAGCCAGCAGCATGCCCAAGTGGCTAAGAGAGCCAATGGGATNGGAGTGTCTCCCCTATGAGGAAAGACTGAGTGAGCTGGGACTGTTCAGCCTTGAGAAAAGAAGACTAAGGGGGGACCTTACTAATGTTTGTAAGTATCTGAAGTATGGGATGCAGGGGGAAATGCCCAGCCCCTTTTCAGTGGTCTGTGGAGACAGGACAAGGGGCAATGGCTGCAAGTTAAGAGCATAGGAAGTTCCACACCAACATGCGGAAGAACTTTCTCACAGTGAGGGTGACAGAGCCCTGGCACAGGCTGCCCAAGGGGGTTGTGGAGTCTCCCATCTCTGGAGATATTCAAGACCCATCTGGACACCTGTCTGTGCAGTATGAGCTAGGGAACCTGATTTGGCAGGGGGTTGGACCTGATGATCTCTCAAGGTCCCTTCCAACCACTATGATTCTGTGATTCTGAATGTTACCAAGCGTCTAAATTCTAGGTAAGACCACATACAGAAACTTGATGCCAAGTGGAGCTACGAAACGGGACATATCAACTGCTCTACATTCTGCTTTGTCTGCTATGGTTACCAACAGCCCATAAACACATGAAAAAAAACATACACAATGAGAGCAGCAAACCAGAAATAGCAGCATGGGAAACTTAGCTTTCATCTAGTACTTGAAGGGAACTATCAGTAGTGATAATCCAGACCTCCTAAAACCAAAGCTATAGCCTAAACTATGTTGAGTCTATTAAAGATAATAGCAATACACTATCCAGATCTACATAATCTTCATGTAACAAATGCTTAACATAGGACTTTAGGAACAATGAAAAAATTTAAGAAGAAAAAATATAATAATTTTTGGTCTGGTGCAAAAGTCTGGGCAAGTTTGGTTGTTTTTCTGGAGTCTTTGTGTTTGGTTTTTTGGATTTTTTTAGAACTGCAGGGAGAAATCACATTTACTTTAATCTAAAACAAAGCAATTTTTTATTGTTCCAGAATACGTTACGTGAAAAGATTTAATTCCAGAAACCATGCACTTAAAACTAAAATAAAGTTAGGATTACTTCCTCAAAACTCATTCCTTTGTCAAATTTAACATTTTCAGGGTTTTTTGGTTATACATAAGGGCCAAAATAAAATTACTCCAAGCAAATAAGCAGGAACAGTTTATTGTGACATTGGCAGCTTTAGCCTTCTCAAGTAATATGGAATTCTCTAATGATTTTTTTACCCACCAATTTAAATATTTCTACATCTGCATTGCTACTTTATAAAACTTCTTTAATACCTGTATCTTTTCACCTCATTAACACAAAGCAAAAGCAATAAACTCTTGGAAACAAAAGGAATTGTATCATGGCAGATGTATTCTTCAATAGAAAGTAAGAAAAACCTCCCTACTGACCTTTATTCAGAATGAAGAAACGATAAATATCTGTTGCTCTTTGTTCCATTTGCTAAGATTTTAAGATCCATCTATGCATGTGTAGGTACAGAGTACACAGTTTTAGCCACACTGGAACCACCTAAACAGAGATTTTTATGTTCCCTAGTCTTTCCACGCTTTCCATCCTTGGTGTGCTGAGTATAGTACAGGGATTCTGTTGTTCAGCTACAGCAGTTTCAATTTAAGAAAACACCATAAGCCAACTCATAGAAACGTACATAAGTTGCCAATAGAAGAATCACAGGAAGGTCTCATACTAAAACATTAAGGGTGGGTTTTTTTTTAAATCACAGTTTTCAAATATAAAAATTGGATTTTTCCCTGTAACTGAAATATATTTACATAAACATTTTAAAAAGATGGTCTGTAATTTGGATCTAATCACTGTCATCTGAACCACCGTCAGATCCCTCATCATTGGATCCTTCCGGTTCAGATTCATTACCAGATCCTCTGCCGGAACCCTCGTTGTCAGATCCCCTCTCAGAATCTCTGTCTGAGTCAGCACTGCGAGAAGCTGGGCGAGATTCGTTTTCTGAACCACCAGAGCGACTTCTTCCCGACTGTACAGACTCATTGTCAGACTGCTCTGAATCTGACCGCCTCCTTTTTCTAGCTGATCTGTCACTGTCAGACTCTTCCTCAGATGGGTGGACACTGGACCTCCTGGGACTACCTGCTTCACTACCAGATTTGTTTCGGTTATCAGAATCGCTATCAGAAATAATACGTTTACTGTGCTGCTGTTCCCCATCATCTGAATCACTGTTGCTATTCCTAGCATGTCTGTAGGGAAAAGAAAAAAAAAATCCAGTATTAAAAGATGCTACCCTTCACTTAAAAATACAATGAGACACCAGGATTTAAGTAATGCTAGCATTATCAGAAAGAGGATGGGTGGAATTAATTTGCAATGGGAAGCCACATTGTGAATACAATAAAAGGCCTCTCATTATCTTTGCATTATTTCATTATTATTAACACTGCAGTTTCTCTTGAAAACACATGCTGAAGCTTCAGCACATACAAAGTTAACTAAGGTTCTTACCCATCATCTGCAATTTTGAGTTTATCCTCATCAGAGGAATCATCACTTGATGAAATGATGGCTTTTGATTTGATCTTCCCTTTCATTGAAGGAGGCAGACGTTCTGGTTTGGGCTGTGGAGGGGAAAAGCAAAGGGTTGCTTATTCATGTGGCTGGTTAAAGCACGGCACCCAAATGGAGAAACACATTCAGAAAACCAGACGTGCTTTAACAGTTGTTCTCAAGTTGATAAATCAAAATTTTCCATTTACAATCACTTAATTCCAGATGGCTTCAGAAATAACCTTTTCATCTTTGAAATGGCTACAGCAACAGGAGAGGAAGACAACAACATGCTCAAAGGCAGCTTGCTACAAGAAGTTTTGTTCTAGTTTTCAACACTAATAAATCTCTCTTGACTAAAGTAACGTTGAAGTTGAAATCTGTATTTGGAAAGGGATGTAGTTATTCAGGGTTTAACTTACAGCCTTCTTTTTCTCTGCTTTCGGTGGACGTCGTTTTTTAGGCCTTGGAGCATTTTCATGTTCTTCATCATCACTCCCCTCATCTGCCTTCTGGGGTCTTAAACAGAAAGATGTAAAACATAACATCACAAAACCCCCGTTGTGATATTTTTGCATATATTAGTATCAAGAAACATCTACTTGATCAAGTGTTACTAATACTTCCTTTGCAGAAGAGCTGTTGAAATCACTACATGAGAAAGTACTTTAAAGCCAAACTAATTATCAAGGAATTCTAATATTTCAGTATCTGTTACCTCCTCCTCTTCTTCTTCTTTCTCTCACCCTCCTCCTCTTCCCCATCTTGTTCACTACCACTGCCCTTCCTCTTCTTTTTCTTTCTGGATATGGGCAGATCTTCATCACTGTCGTCGTTGACGAACTCATCAAATTCCCCTGCTCCTTTTTTGGAACGCTATAATAAACAAAAGCCCCACAATGCAGCCTATTATTCAACTTCCAGTCAAAAAAACCCCAAAAAACCTCCCTGAACACACCTTAAAATAGAAACTTTATCTGAACACATTTTCGAAGACAATAGAGACCTCCGAGAGACTTTCCCATAATCTCCAGGTTGATGTCATTGAGAAACTGATTCCAAACTTGCACATAATCATCTTCTGTTATTTTAACAATTGAAAAGAACAGATTTTGGTGATGCCACTTTGCTTTGAACTTTTAAGTATGAGCTTCCAATTTTTACATTTGGATATTAAACCTGCAGACCTTCACTCAGCAGACCCTAGGAGCTCAAAACTAAAGATACATGCTACTGCAAGAGGCTGTATATAAACAGGGGAAAAAATGGAGATTAAAGAAAGTAAATTCTGTTCTACCCTTCCTCCACCACCACCACGTTTTTTCTCCTTTGATCCTTCTACTTCTCCAGTGAACATCAGAATATTCTTGGTTTTTTCCACATATTGAGCTCTTTGCTCCAGAAGTTTCTTCTGTTCTTCTTTTTCTCTTAGGCGCTTCTCTTCCTGAAACAGACAGAAAACTAGCCATTACTGTTGTATTTGCAGCACTGCTGTTGATTATAAGTCAGACACATAAATTAGTTGCTGACAAGAAACTGCAAAATTGACTTTTGACAGTCTACATCATAGCATAAGGTCCTCATCAAAAAATAAGAAAGCCTTCTACCAGCCTATGCTAGAGTAGGCAAAAGTCCAAAAGAATTTTTGCACCAGGGTGCTTCCTCATCTAGCCTACCACAACAAAAAAGTTATAGCAGACCTTCTGGGGCACAAATTTTATTTCACTCTAACACTGAAAAGCTGCTTCTGAGGCTATGGAGAATGTGGAGCGAATATAACCTGTTAGCTTTTACATTTTCTGCTAGCACTTACTACAACTAAGAAGAACAGCTAGTAGACAATTTATCAGTAACAACAGACACTAACAAAGAGCAACAGTAGTGTATATATATATATATTGTTGATAGGTATAACTTTTTAAAATATAGTATGCAAAATGTAACAGAATAAAACCTGTTCTTTAAGTAGTTTTTGGCGAAGAAGTTCCTTTTCTTGCTCTTGCTTCGCACGCAGCTCCCTTTCTTCTTCATCCTGCTTGCGTGCCCGAGCCACATGGTACTGGGCTTGACTCAGTAAGTCAGAGCATTGCCTGTAACGTGCAATGTTTTCAAGTTAAGGAAGATGGCAGCCACTTACTACAAGGAGAAACAATTTTATAACAGGCATGTATCACAAGACAATGTTCCTACCACTAACAAAAAAAACCAGGTACTTGAAATAGCACAATAGAAGAGTAATACAGATTTTAGTACAGATTGAGTAAACTAAAGTAACTTCCTAGTAAGCTAATTTATCTTTAATTTGCAATATATTATTTCAGAATATTTTTGCTTGACACTTAAAATTTAGTCAATTCATATACAAAGCCCACATGCAAACATAAAAGGAATCAACTCAAGTAATCCGGGCAGCTTCAACTATGGTCAATAAGAACTTGTATTTAATTACACCAAACTAGCAAACCTAATCAGAAAGATAGACAGAAATTCGATCTTCAACCCAACTGTGTAAGAATTAAGGTTGCATAAAATACTCAGGGCTCATGAAATATTCAAGCAAGGTGCTTTCAATACCCTCAACTAACGTTATGATGACATTTCTTTTAATATTAAGATTGCACAGAGAAGAACATTTTGAAGTGTTTTAATGATACCCTTGTAAGATGTACAGTGCGCGATGGCCAACAGATGTTATTTGCACATAGCTATGAAAATCTTAGAAGAACCCACAATAAATGAAACAGGCCATACTGAGTGAAATCTTAAGGAAACTGGTTTGAACAGGTTTGTGTACGTTACCCTGAGCAAAAGTTAAATCAGACAAGACTGTGGCTAGAGAAGAAGTTTTGTTTCAATAACTGACCTATGCTATTTGCCCATGAACTACCTCAAAAAAATCTCCAGCAAACCTGCTGTTAGATTATTATGTTTAAAGTCAAAACAGTGAGAGCTAGAGATGCTTAAATAAACATCACAGCACTCGAATTGATGGAAGATTTGCCATTAAAACAGTTCAAGTTTCCCAGGCTCTGACAGAGATCACAAAGCTGAGAGCTTTGGACTACTCAAAAATGTTAGAAAGCAAAGACAGGAAAAGAATGAAATGGTAATAGGGAATAACACTGACAAGCATTTCTATTATTCTAAGAAACTGTCAGTTGAAATTCTGGAACCAGGTTTTACTACGAAAAAGCAAGACAGAAATATTCCACTTGGTATATCAATGAAAGATTTGTCTATGGTTTGGGTTTGTTCATTTTTACCTGGCTTCTGTAGCAGCAAGTGCCAAGTCAAATCTCATCTTATCACCTACTTTACTCAAGTAACTGAAGTACCTGGAGGGAAAAAAACAACAAAGAAAACCAAGCAAATATGGCATTACTTACATACATACATACTGTGATTCTGCGTTAAAACAAAACATTTACTACTGAATTGCAATCCTCTAAAACTCAGCAGATGAAGAAACCTCACCAATTTTCTGTGTGCAGCCACTTCAAATACTACAGTATTAAAAGTACATTAAATGTTCTCCAATTTAACACATTCTAAACCCACTATAAAGAAATAAAAAACCTCAGAAAAATTCTGGAGAGAGCTCTAACATTTCATTTGCTAGCTGACCCTTATCTGTCACAGCTTAAGTACTTGAAACCAGCATAAGAAAAGAAAGGAAATTTAATTTTTAAAAATCCTTCCAGAACTGTCACCATAAACTTACTGAGAGGTCCCTGTGAGGACAAGGTACCTTCAGTTAGATGAGTAAGCTATGATGACCGGTGTTTTGAAAACATTTTTTCCAATTAAAGGAAAATACCTTTTTACCTACCAAGGTTGCCACAGTTTCTTCTCATACACATCTAACATTTTAAATGAGGTGTTTTTGTGCTAGACTGAATTCAAATTCTTGCGCATATGGAGAAAGTGATTCCATGCTCAGGTTTCAGATTATGGAAAGTGTTTTCCAAAATGTGATAGGTATCTGATTTTCTAATTAATGGGTAAGAAATACAGGCTTTCATGCTACTTTCTCAAGACAGCAAATAACAAGCTTCTAACCGAATTTGAAGTTAGAATTCGTGTTTGCAAATTTAGCTTGCATTATGTAAAGCACTAGAATTGTGAAATGCCTGCTTGCATTAAATGCTTGCTTCAGTTGACAAAATTACTGAACACAACTTCTGTCCTCAACATAACAGCAGAGCTAGGAACAAATAAAGCAACCACCAGCTACACCAGCGATACCTAGGAGCAGAATAAATGGTTGAAATCTTTTTGTTTGAAGATGGTGATGAACAGATCATCCACAGTTTTCTGCCCAGAATTTCCTTTTTTTTTTTTTTTAAAAGATAACAAAAACATCTCAAATACATTTAAGAAATTGCTTCTGCTTTTAGGCCATGAGAGTGCTTAAGGCTCTATACTTGTAAAAGGAAGACAAAATTAGTCTTCAAGGGCTACTAGTCATTAACTAGGCTTATGTAATACACATAGATTTGCTTTTAAGCCTTGTAGGTTTTTATTTTTTAATGACTTACTTGTTTTGAAATATTATATTCACAGAATAAATGTCAATATTTTTTCAACTATTCTCCTGCAGAAAGAAGTACATCTTGGTCATAGTAACACAAAACCCTTTGAGAAATACATATTGGCCACGTGGCCAAACAGAACTGGGTTTGGAGCGAAGTGTGAATAGGTAGCTTTCTCAGGCCCATTCTTTGTTTTCCTACCTGGAAACTTTAGAATTCCAGACCATGTTTCATAGGAGATGATTGCTCTTCTAACCAGGTTTGTAACCTATACTGAAAATTTACTCTAAAGGAAAAACTAAACTGATTATGATAATTAGAAAGAAAGCATCTTTACCTGTGGGCAAGCTCCAGTTCTTTCACAGCATTAAGCACCTCCTTTAGATTGCTTTTTTCATCTTTCAGGACAGAGGTAGCCAGTCTTTGTAGCACTAAAGCCACATTAAACATAAGGACTGTATCACTTGGTGCTACATGCCTGGCCTGTAAATAGAAAGTGTGATTTTAAAATATGCTACAACATGATACGGAGGTATAGTGAAGCAACATACAGAGAATCAGCATCAGGATTTCAATCCCAAACTACTGAATTTTGAGAGAAATAAACATGCATCTACCTACAGTAATTTTTCTGTGACACACAATGTTCTATATTCATACCTTTAACAAAGTTTGTTTGCATTCCTGTAATTTGCCACATTTGAAGAGTGCCCGGGCCAAATATAGCAATACTTCAGTGTTTTGATGCTTATAAAACTTTCTGAGGCAGTTTTCATACTGAAATGGGAGAAAAGACAAAAAAATCCCAATTTAAGAAGTCACAATGGTTACTTAGTTTGGTTGCTAACTGAAGCGAATGTTTCTATTCCTAAAAAGCATTGCTGCTAATATGCCTTTTGATCGTTGAAGTAGCACATCCTGCCTAATGGATGCCTCATTTTCACTGATTGCAAAATTCTTTCTGCTATTCCACGGCAAATACCTGATTTTTCTGGGAACTGACAGCAGAAGACTTGTTACTATAGGTTTTGTGGGTCTTAAGTCAAAGTTTTAAATAGTTATGAAACTTACCCTTTTCCATAACAAGCACCTTTAGTTTGACATACTTTTCTTAAGAAGTCATTCACCCTTTCTAACCTCAAAAATAGTAAGAAATATAAACTAATTTTATTTCCAGCTTAAATACAGAAACTGCTCTGAACTTCAATGCCTGAAGGCACTACTCTTGAATTGCATTGTGTTGTGACTGCTCAATTTTCAGTCACCTTTAGAGTCAAAGATTTTGTATTTAGCTGATGTCCACCTCAGATTTGTATGTTTTACGGTAGAGAACCCAGAGCAATTGCAGTGGCTGCAGTAAGCTAGGCTATTAAATTCAATTTCTCTCCCTGAGTCCACTATCATCTATTTCAGACTGTGGCTTGTAGAGACTACATAGTAGAATGCAGGAAACAAGAAGACACCTCAGTAAATAAGCATTTCTACTAACAGCTTTACTTAAATATGTGAGCAAATAAGTAAAATATTTTTCTGACGTACCAAAAGGTGAAAGTGATACCTAGCTTCCCACTCTAATTCACTGCTTAAATAACTCCTGAGATTTTAATTAGGCTTTTTGCCAATAAAAATAGGTAAGGTGTTAAGAAGACAAAAGATCCCACGCAAACGCAACTGAACAAATCTGCTCAGGTTACCAAAGCTTTTTAACAATAGCTCACTGGAGGATAGCAATTACTGAGTTCTCGATCAGTTAAGAAAGGCCCAGTATCTCTTCCTTACGATCATCACAAAAAGCTTCAGGATCGCTCTGAATTAAGTATTTTTGCACCTCAGTAAGAAGTCAGTTTTAATGTATAAGTGCTTTCTGAGCTTCTGTCCTGTCCAACAATGACTTTCTTTGTTTTTTAGCGTACTTGTATGCTTCTGATCAATTAATTGAGTCAATTTAGACTAGGTCGATACTTGAAAGTTAACTTCCTGAATCAGGCTGAACTAGATGACCTCAACAGATTTCTTCAAATGTGAATTACCTTGTGATGTTAAACTGTGGTGAAACACATCATGACACAGTCAGCTTTTCAGACAGCTCTGACTGCATAAATAACAATAATTTCCAAGAACAAAACCAGAGTGTTTTGCTATAAAAAAATCCTAGCAAGATACACAGTAACTACACTGACAGAAACCTCTCTGACTAAAAGTTGAGACCGAAATTCTAATCAAATTATCTTTTAAATTCTGTTACCAAAAAAACTCAGTGTATAAGTTGGTGGGTGCAGCATTACCCCTTACATCAATTGGCAGGTTTTTTTAAATCTAGACTTGACAGCCAACACCACGCTAGAAATAGATCCGTAACTTGCTAAAATATTATGCAGAAACTTGCGCAGCTGCTATGACAGCAGAGAAACATCTAGAAGTCATCTAACCCAACCTATTATGTAGTTCAATTTAGAGATGTTACCATTTGCACAGCACTGATGTACTGTTTTTGTTCTACATAGATATGTGCCAAATTCAGCCACACATCACTGATATCCGCTGTTGCCTCTCTCACTTGGGCAAAAACATCACGAGCTTCACGGAAATATCCTTTATGTGCCAAGACAGCTCCTACAGGGAAAGCAATATGTACAGTGTAAGCTTTCAGGTTCACGTACTACATACTCGTCCCAAAGAAAACCAAGTATTGTTTGAAAAAAAGTTCAAAGTTAAAAACTAAGTGACATAGCGCCGTATGAAAAATACTCTTTTCTGTGCACCACTACATAGCATTCAGGCCCTGCAAAAACATTGCTATATTAAACCATAAAACCTCAGACTATTATCACCTCTGAAACAAAATTATTAGTCTAATATTCACCTATGCCATTAGCAGCATACAGATTCTTTGGATCGTTTCTGAGTACTTGCTTGTAGATTGCTAATGCACGGTCTTGATGACGCTTCTCCTGCAGAAAAACACAAACCAATTGATCACTCATTTCTATAATAAGGTGTTAAAAGATCAGATCAATCCGGAAGCTTTACGGACTATAAGATACCAAATAGGCATCAAGAAAAAGCTCTGAATAGCTAACAGCACACAATAAATAAATAAATAAAACTACACACAGAGCAGATAGATGCTCATTACCTTTTCTCTGTCTCTTGTGGGTTGATGTAGAGTCTGCAACCAGACATTGCCAAGAGCTAGCATGGAATAAGTATCATTTTGTGTGGAGGGCTGTTTCAATATTCTTTCAAATTTCTTCTGTCCTGGACCCCACTCTTGTTTAGCCAAATGAAGATTGCCAATCAGAGACCAAGCATCTGGATGGTCCTAAAAAAAAAAAAACAACAAACAAAAACAGACCACTCTAAGTTGCAAAAGCACTGTTCTCCCTTTCAAGGTTAGTTTGCCAAGTATATAATGCTATTTTTCTTAAACAGAATTCCATACTTAAAAAACCAAACCAACAAAGAGTCATAACAAACCCTCCCACAAAAAACCAAAACAGAGAGCATTACAGTAGTTGTCTCTTCTTCCCTTTAATTTATATGAACAAAAAAAAAAAAAAAGAGTAACTAAATGAAAATAAAATGTTAAGGTAAACGAGTATTTCAAGTTACTAACCTGATTTATCTGAAGTGCTTCTTTAAACCAATCAGAAGCCTCATAAAAATTTCCTTTATCCCTAGCCATAGCTCCCAAGCGCAAATAACCTAAAAATAGAAAATAAAAGGGAAAAAGTTAACGTAATCTCCAAGAAAATACTGCCCATGCATAAATTTCAAAAGCCTTTTTTTCTTATCTGCTAAGGACAGTAAGCATCAAAAGAGCTTTCATCTATTCACAATGACACACACCACGTGAAGAGGTATGTCCATCTACAATAGTGATACAAAAACCTGCAGATTTCTAATAGTTAAAGTAATGGAAGTATTTTCTAAGTTAAAGTCAATTGAGAAACCGCAAAGAAACAAGGATAAATCCATTACATAATTCTCCCTCCAGTTTAAAGATCTATCTGCAAGCTTTAGGAAGAGTTAGCATGTGACAATAGAAAACAAGCAGGGAAAAGGCTATAGATTAGATTGGGGCGTGCTGCCTACTGCAGCTTGCCGAGCACAGGCTACCACCTCGGCCTTGCAGCAAGTATCACAGGTCAGATACTTGGGGTAAGAGGAAGAGCAGACTGAGGAGAAAACAAAACCAGGCTGTGCCATAGGAGTTGTGCTAACACCCTCAAGAGCCCTTCTTCCCTGGAGGAAGGCCAAGGTCGAAAGTAAAATAATTCTCCCAAAGGGTGTCTATTTCTACCCACATAGGTAGAGTTGCAGAGCCTGGGCATATCAAGTGGATGGCCTTGATTATACCCGAGTGCTGAGGTGCTAAGGCTTTGGTGAGGAGCAAATGAGCAAAGGCATGCAAGTCTACATAAACTAATCTGGCTAGGTTTTTGGAGCACAATGTGATTTACTAATAATTAGAAGACTTAGAGCTGGAAACTAGACTGTAAGAATGAGGAAGGCCTCAAAAAAACCCTCAAAAACAAAACCACACCCAAAAAACTCCACCCAAACAAAGAAAACCAAAATGGTAGGGAAAATAGCGTGTAGGGAAGCAGGCCCAGAACTACTATGAAAAGAAGTGGAGACAGATATAAGGAGAACAAAAGACACTGCACATGGGAAGATTTTGTGGTATTATAAGGAGAACTGTGAAACCAAAATAACAAATTTTTCTTACAATCAACATAATTAGGATGTTCTCTTAAAATGTTTTTATACAGTTTTTCCGCTTCATGAAATTCACACATCGCCTCATATAGTCTGGCAAGGTTATAGGATGTTGTTACTGAGATAGCATTGTAATAATGCTCATCATGTTCAGCTTCTGCTTTTGCACGATCCAGTGATGCCAAAAAATATTTCTAAAGAAAAAAAAAAAGTATAAAGCACTCCTGAATATTCTTAAAGGAAAACTTCTAGGCCATCAATAAACTCAATTCAAACTCTGAATAATTACATACCTTTGCTTCTCCTAGGTTTCCCAGCCTGAAATGCAGAGCACCCACATTATTCAGTATCTCTGGTGGGACATCAGCCTGTACTTTCTCTTGCAGAATACGCGTGGCTGTACCATAGGCTGACAGTGCACCCTTTATGAAGAAAAAGTGGATGAAGGAAATAAAAGAATGAGCAGTATGTGCTCTACAAAAAGCACACACATAATTCACCAAATGTATATTAATAATACCTGTATGTCAGTCTGTTCTAGAATTTGGGCTAGCTCAATCCATGCTTCTACATCATCGGGATACTGTTCTGTGACTTTCTTTAAATGTCCCTGAAAAACAGAGAAAATAATTACACTTCTTTGTGGATGAACAAATTGATTAAAAAATAAATTAAAAAAATCAAAAGAATGAAGGTATTATTCTTAACACTAGAAAGATACACCATACTGCAAAAGAAAACATCCGCACAATTTGGTCACCAAAAAAACAATTGCATTTGCCTCCTTCCTTCACTACCGTTTCTTTCTGTGGAACGTAACACCTGCTTCAAGTCTTGAAGAAGGAGGAACTATGACATCAACATAAGAAACTAGAAAAATGATGTTGAACATTTTTTGCATTTATCTACTCAACATTAGATATAAAACCCATTAATTTTAAAAAAGTGGCATGTTGTCTTTGCAGGTAGGCTAAGGCAGAAATTACTAATTTGCTGTCTTCAGCAAAGATCCTCTTCAGTTAAGAGGATCTCCCATGACAGCCAATATTACATATGCTATGCCTACAGCCAAGTAGCCTTGAGTTTTATGCAACTTAAGGTACAGTCTGATTTCAAGCCTGATTTTCAATTTCTACTCTTGTATGTAAAAGCAGAATACATACTCTCGTATGTATGGCAGAAGCAAATCTCACCTTTGCAATATCCCGTTTCTCCTGGTCTTCTGAAGCCGCATAAAGAGATCCAAGGATCTTCATAGTCTCATAATTGTTCGGATAGGCTTTCAAAACTTTCTCAAAGCACTGTGAAGCATTCTCTTTGTCCCCTCGATAAATGTACATTTGACCCAATCCAAAAAATGGAAGTACAAAAGAAGATGAGGCAAATTGAGTGGCCTGGTAATAATACTGGAAAGCCTGATCATAATCTTCCTAATTGAAAAGAAGTAAATAAAGAACAGGTAGTATTTTCACAGGTAAGCTCTGGTTGAGCTTTCATAACAGCAATTTTAAAGTGTAATCTCAAAGAAGCTTAAAAAAGTTGCATACCTGTACATGAAAAGACCGAGCCAGCTGATAACAGCTCTCTGCCTGCATTGCTTCCACTTCTGTATTATGGAAAGCATGTAGAGCCAGGTGTTGTACTTTACCATAATCCTGAAAAAAAGGAAGTCAAATGAAATTTGAAAGCCTTGACTTCATTTACGGTCAAGTGACTTAATATTTAAACAAGCACAGCTGGAAAGCACGAGAAAGCTTTAGCCACAGTACTGGCTAAATTAATAACAACAGATTTAGTTTTAGTGGTTACTGTTCAGTTTTGTATCTCATATTTTAAAGTATGGAAGAGGGAGGAAACAAAAAAAAAAACCCCACCCCTAACCAACCAACCAAAATCCCTTCAGGACACAAAGGTGACCTTGACTTCAGATTATAAGCATAGTTTTTCTTGGCTTTCTTCAGAGAAGTTCTGTACTAGGCAGCAATTAACCTGATGAAATAAGGTTGAATCTAATACCAGAATCCTTGCTGTTCAGAGGTTATCAATATTTAATTGCAAAATTCCAAACACCTCTTACCTTCTTGAAGAAGAAATGATTAGCCAAGTGATTCAACACCATTGGATTACTTGGATCAATTGTATAAGCCCTAGAGAGGAGTTGAACACCATTCTTGATGGAATCAGCCTAAATGAAACATTGACAGGTATCAGTATCAGGAGCATCTCAATAGCCATACCTTATTAAAATCTTCAAAAATAAGCTACAATCTAGGCTGCTGCAAAAACTCTAACTAAACCTTGCTGGGCTCACAGAAAAAAGTAAATTCAGCTACGAGTTTTTCTCCCTACAGTTTTGATGGAAAAATGAGAAGTGAAGCCACCACACAGGCACAGAAAAAAAGCCAAGCAGGACTTTCAAGGAAAATGAACAACACTTAGTCTTGGTGTCCTCTGGCATTTCACACTTACACCCTTCTACTTACTTCCTCCTACTGTTCAGTGTCCCCAGTTCCTGTTTGGTTTAGGTTTCAAATTTTGACACAATTCATTCAGTAGTGAAAGTAAAATATTCTGTAGTTCAAACAAACAAGAACTTCAGATGTTGAATTAAGAGCTGCTAGTGCTCAAGTTCTAAACCCGAAAAAGGTATGAGCTTGTACTGTTTATACAGGGATCAAATGGTATCAACTCTTTTCTAAAGAAACTTCATAGTTAAAGAAAGTTTTCCATGGGTACAAATTTTACCTACCTGCAAGTTCATACACATAACCAACAAAATAAGGCACACCCATGAGATCTATAACCACATCAACTTAAATCTGTATTTCTGATTAGAAACACCAGGAACAGTATCTAGCAATGATGTAACATCTCTGCTTTACTTTGAAATTATTATCAGCAGAAAACTATCTTACTGAAACGATTAGGTTTTATGAGGTTGAGACATGAGGTTGAGACATAAGGTTAAGTCCAATAGGCAGCTAAAACCATAATTTCAGTTTGAAAAGGCACTATCTTTCCAAGCTGAGCATACCGATATATCTTGATTAGGAGATACTGATTCATTCTTAATTTAGTTTTCAAAGGCAAAGAGGTTTTATAATCACACTATGTATATGTCTGAATTCTTCAATAATTTGATCTCATACCCAATTTGAGTCAAATCCAATAGATAGAGGTCTCAAAGCTCCTAAGCACTGTCATTAAAGAAAACCAAACATAAGAGACCTCAGTGAAGACACAGTGTAATCTCAACCCTGACATTGTAACACCTTCTAGGAGGGAGAAACATTAGAAATATCTAAGCACTGAAAAGATGTCAATTATCAATTCCAACTCCTAATGTTCTGTGATAGTGATCAGTTTGCAACTGAGAGACTCTCTTCCCCAGAGAAAGCATTCTCCCTCCACCACGTCACCTCTTTGCTGTTGTACTAACTTTGCTGTGCAAGTTGTGAAGTTTCAAGTAAAGCATACATGATACATTTCTTACAAAGAACAAAATACATATTTGAGTGGGTTAGCTTTTAATCACAGCTTTTTGAAGCTTAAGGTGAGTGGGGTCATCCCTTGACATTTGACTGAAGACTTTCAGGGGAGAAAAAAAAAAAAAATAGACAGACAGACAGACACAAGGTTTCATTAGTTTCTTGCCTAGGGAATTATTTGCTAAAATTTGGATTTAAAATATTTCTGGTTATCACAGTAGTTCTAGGAAAGAAAAAATCTTGTGCCCACATTTTTCAGAGTTCTTTATGGAATCTTGTTTGGGTTTTTTCCCGATAATGTAATAAATTAAGTAATTTTCAGATGTTCTGTGCAAACAAAAGATCTTTCTAGGGAGCTATATGTTATACAGATAGCATAACACTAGATTTTAGTAGCATACAATACATAAAGTTCCCATCCTCCACTGATAACTTCCTAGCATATCAGAGCTTATGATCCCAATTAAGCTATACAAGCATATGTATTTTTCCAGTGACACAACACCTAGAGATGCAGGATTACCACCACCTTATCATAGTTTCAACCTAGTTAGAATTTGTTCTTGCCCTCTCTTTGGCTTACTATGCAGCATGCATGCCAAGGCAGCTTGAACACAACTTTAACATTTATTTGAAATCTTATGTTTCTTAAAGCCAGGACTAATCTTCTGGGATTATGGCTTTTACCCCAACCTTCCAGTTAGCATGATGCTCTTAAACATATTTTCTGGTACCCTGGCACAGAGTTGACATTACAAGTGAGGTCTCCAAGTATTTGAGGAATTTTAGAGCATCCCAAGAGCAACCTAATTTAGTTACCCTTCAGTATCACAAATGGCCGAGTAAGGCTGGCTATTATACATACTGTAACTATTGCTCATTAAACTAAGGTTTTTAAATCAGCACTTTTGGGTTGTGGGTTTTTTGTTTGCTGTTGTATTTTTTTTTTAAGTGATTGGACATGCATTCACACATCTTATCACAATTTTTTATTCTTTTGATTAAAATAGTTAACCTAGCCCTGGTTTTCTGTATTTAACACCTCTATAAGCAACTGAGTTGAAGATTTTTAACAACAGAAGAAAGTAATTCAGAATGTGCTGCTCACATCACAAGTACCTATCTTATAACATCATTAAATAGTGACCCAGATTTAACCACAAAAGTTGTTACCCCTTTTAAAGACTGGATTAGCTTTCAAAAGATAGGACATTTGCTTTTGCAGATAAGAAAAACTGAGTATAGATTCCTGTCAAGTCAGACCCACCTCTTTATTGTTCAGTTCCAGAACAGCCAGTCCAACCAAAGCCCCTACGCATTTGGAGTTTAGCTCCAGAGCCCTGCTGAATGCTAAGCGAGCTTTTTCCAACTTGTTCAGTTTCACGAAGCAGTGGCCCATACCTAATCGAACCTCAGCTAGAGAACAAGATGGCAACATTTAGAATTGTGAAATTTGAACTTTATGATGTTTTACATTCTGGACAGCAATTAAAGTGAAAGCAGAATTTTTAATATTTCTTTAAAGCCTGTAACGCCATCTAACAATTTGCTGGTTTTAAAGGCAGCCTCCCACACTTTGCAGCAAAACTAATTCTAACAGGTTAGAAAGACTTTATTTATTTATACACCCCAGAGTATTGGTCTGTATCTCCAAAAGACTGATGATAAAAAAATAAAAATTTAAGCTTATGGAAGTGTATTCAAAATAAGAGAGAAAGGCATTAAAAATTACTAGAAGAAAGAGCTGGAGCTTTCTTACGCAGGGTTAAGTTCACCTGAGACTAGTCAGCCTCCGGAAAACACAGGCAGACAAATAAACAGTCCTGTTTAATATCTTCATCGACGACCTTGATGAGGGAATAGCATCCACCCTCAGCAAGTACGCTGATGATACAAAGCTGGGAGGGGTGGCTGACACGCAGGAACACTGTGCTGCCATCCAGCGAGACTTGGGACAGCCTGGACAGCTGGGCAGGGAGAAACCTAATGAAATTCAGCAAAAGCAAGTGTAGAGTCTTGCACCTGGGAAGGAATAACCTCTTGAATCAGTACAGGCTGGGGGATGTCCTGCTGAAGAAGAGCTCTGTGGAGAAGGCCCTGGAGGTCCTGGTTGGTGACAGGTTGGCCATGAGCCAGCAGTGTGCCCTGGTGGCTAAGAGGGCCAATGGGATCCTGGGGTGGTGCATCAGGAGGTGTGTGGCCAGCAGGTCTAAGGAGGTGATCCTCCCCCACTACTCTGCCCTGGTCAGGCCCCACCTGGAGTATTGTGTCCAGTTCTGGACTCCCTGGTATAAAAAAGACAGGGACCTCCTGGAGAGAGTCCAGAGGAGGGCTACAAAGATGATTAAGGGCCTGGAGTGTCTCCCCTATGAGGAAAGACTGAGTGAGCTGGGACTGTTCAGCCTTGAGAAAAGAAGACTAAGGGGGGACCTTACTAATGTTTGTAAGTATCTGAAGTATGGGATGCAGGGGGAAATGGCCAGCCCCTTTTCAGTGGTCTGTGGAGACAGGACATGGGGCAATGGCTGCAAGTTAGAGCATAGGAAGTTCCACACCAACATGCGGAAGAACTTTTACACAGTGAGGGTGACAGAGCCCTGGCACAGGCTGCCCAGGGGGGTTGTGGAGTCTCCATCTCTGGAGATATTCAAGACCCGTCTGGATGACTATCTGTGCAGTATGAGCTAGGGAGCCTGATTTGGCAGGGGGGTTGGACCCGATGATCTCTCGGGGTCCCTTCCAACCCCTATGATTCTATTCTATGAAATTAGCTAGGCATTCCTCTTCAAATGATCAATTAATTCACTGCTAACAAAATGCTGTTTATCAGCCTCCAACTTCCATGACCATGTACAGATGAGCTAACACAGGCAGCTCAAATCACACCGCCCTTTCAGACTGCCAGCGAACTAAGATAGAGACATTTATGTACAGCAATTTCACATCGGGGTATGTGAAAAAAAGTAAAGAAAGGCATTTAAAAGTAAGGCTTGCATTTCTAAATTCACATTTGCAGCTATGAATCTTGTGCTAAACCACACTACAGAATACATGTCAAACTTTGTAGTAAATTATTTTTCAGATAGGTTATAGCAAAGTATACAACATCCCTCAAGAGACTTTATTCATGATCCTAATGCAAATACCCTGAACTGGTATCTTTAAACCATGTGCACTGCTTTTTCAGCCATTACTGATAAGATTTCACAGATTTTCACATTAAGAAAGTCATACAACATATCATGCAATTTAAGTAGAATTTCACTTTTCATGTCTTGTTTCATTAGTAATGCCAGGCACATCATTTTCTTAACCTTTATTTCAAGAGTTCACAGATAGGCTCTGCAACAGTCTCATACAGTTCCCCCCACTTCCCATAGACTTTTAACTTCCTACATGTAACCTCACATTTTTACCTATAATTCTATGATTCTATGATTTTAATAGCTTTTTTTAACAGCAATGAGCAAGAAATAAGAAGTATTTTCCTAAACACAATAAAGGAATACTCCAAATCAACAAACATCTGAACCTACAATGATGGTTGGGTTTGGGTTGGTGAGGTTTTTTTCCCCACAGATACAGATCACAAAAAAGCACTTTGTTATTGAAATACCTAAGACTTGAGTTAGTTTGCAAGAACAGCAAATATTTCCACTAGAAAATACTTTCTGTCTTACCTGGGCAACCTGGATTGGTACGCAATGCTTTCTTGTAGTAGGCAAGGGCTCCTCTATAATCTTTCTTGTTGAAAGAAATGCATGCTTTACCTGTTATAACACACCAGTTACAAATAGAAACATAAACAAAGCAGCTACAAATCAGAAGCTCATCGATTTTTATTTGGTAAGCTTCTAACGTGCCAACTTTCAACAGTTACAGTTAAAAACTAAGAAAATTCAGACAACTACAACTTACTATCTTTGACAGTATCAAGTATATGAAAAAAATTTTTAAAAAAATCAAACATTGGAACACATTAAATTTACATTTTCAGGGCTTTCTGCAGAAGCTTAATTCTTTCCAGGTCCATAGGAAAGACACTTACTAAAAACTGCATTAATTAGCAAAGAAATTAAAACACAAGTGTTACAGCACACTGACTCCTCACTACTGGTATCTTCACCTTCAACAGAGTATACAGCTTCACTGGCATCAGCAGGGAACTATACATAATCAGACTGGATGTATGCTCACGGGTCTCAGAAGATGCTAGCTAGTATTTATACTTTTTCCTAGCTTTTCTACCTATGTAAACATCTCAAGTTCAGAGTACTCTCTGTCATGAGATTCTGGTTGAAAGCGCATGCTTTATCATCGCATTCTTTCTCTCTACTCACACATGCACCCTCTTCTTAAGCACATAATTAATCCAAAACTCCAGTACAAAGACCAGCTTTTTACACAAATGCCTATAAACTCATACCAAGAAGGGCAGGAATATTATTTGGAGACTGGTTGAGGACGAAGTGGAACTGAGCATCAGCTTGGTCCATCTTATCACCTTCAAGCAGACAAAAGCAAGCTCTTCCCAACAAGTGATTCTAGATATGGACAAAACATGGCAATACATTATTTTGTAAAATACGAAGATCAGGCTAAAAATACAGATTTTTAAACAGATCTTGGTTTTACCTGATCATACATGATAATTTTGTCAGCCATAGTATACAACAAGGTAGCTTGTGTAATGAGCTCTTTCTTGTTATCTTTGTTCTTCTCCTTTCGAGCCTGCTGTACATAGTATGCTGCCAGAGTATCCAGACATGTCATCTGATCTTTTTCATGGTCTCTATAGTCCAAGTTGCCATCGATACGTGCAGCTTCCAACAGCTTCACAAAGTCTTCTGTTTTTCCTTGTTTGTAGTACTCCAGCTATAAAACATAGATTTTTAACAGACAATACTATCACAGAGAGTAACATATCAAGTATCAAGTTGATGCTTTAGGGGAATTCTTCCAGAAGTAGGGACATATCAGACAAATATAATCAGAAAAAGGCATTCTGATACCACCAAATACTTGTTTGTCATTATCCCAGCTTAGTTTTATTACATTAAAATACAAGACTTAAAGCCATTCATCAGTGAAAAATCAACTGGTTTTTCTCTGAACTTCTGACTTTTTGTATATTCCACCATACTTTTCATAGTATAGATGCTGTCCCCTCCTTCTTTATGAGCTGCATAATCGAAGGCATAAACCTGGAAAACTATGGACTGAAGAAAAAACACCTAGAAAGCAGGCCTCAAGCAGTCTTGTTTCACAGAAACTAAAATCTCAACAAGCTTATGTCAAATAAGAAATATCTGGCGTAGAATCAGTGACCAAATAAGCCTATTAAGTTCCTGTTCAGAATTCAGTTATCCCTGGCCATGGATGTAAGGAAGTGGAATTACTATTTGATTACATGAGCATAGTATTTAAATATACAATATGTATATATACTAACCGCTAAGGCAATCCATATGTGCAGTTGAGTGTGTTCCTGTTTCAATATACTTATAACTTCATCACCCTCAGGCAATTGGTCGAAGTCAAGCTCAATAACCTAGAACCAGACAATACAGATTATTTTTTTTTCTACCAAGCTTCACCAATGTTACCTGTCACTGAGCATAAAGGAAGCTGGACATTTCAGAGCACAAAACCCAATTATTTGTGTTTAAACAAGGCAATGGACAAAGAAAGAAGTTATAATGCATTGTGTTCTGTACAGAACAGAAGCGATGGACTCTCACAAGTATCAGGGAAAAAGACAGCCCAACATTTGGAATACTAGTCAGGGAGAATAAGCAGAGATGCTAACTCAACTTTTTTCACCATACATTTCAAGCTCAGAATTTGCAGTTCAGCTAATTACTAACCTGATCACATCAATTTATAAAAGTTTTCCTACACATAATACAGAGATCTAGGACAGTCATAATCTTCCAACTAATTGGGCGTCACAGAATCAATGCCTAACACTTATCTCAGAGCCTGGAAATTTTACAAACTCATCTTTACGCCTAGGAAAATTAAGAGATTATTGACATGTCAAACATAATAAAGAACAGACTAAATTTCTGCATGTTAACAAGCATAGTCATCATGAGCAAATGATATCAACAACTTTTCAGCATGCAAGCATTAATTTATAAGTACTATTTTTCCCATGTAAATCTATTCTTCTGATATAGAAAATTATGAAAAAGGAATTGAGGAAAAAGAAGCAGATATTCCCAAGGTGAGATGTGTGGGAACACAATTTAACTGCCTGTTAGTTCACTTACTACTCAGTCATGATGCCTTTTATATTGGTTGTCTATGCTACAATTTCATTTTACAGCAAGGAAGAGGGGCAGTTGTTGTACCCAGACTTGTACCCTGAATCCCAATCCAGGTCTGGTGTCTGAAGACTGAATTGGAGCAATCCATTTTATAAGTGCTTATAGTTTCCACCATGCAAAATCTGAGAGTACCAGCAAAACAGTTTCTGCTACTATTGTTGAGTTTATCTTGCACAGTACCTCCTGCTCGATAGGTAACGATGTTTGTCAATCTGGGCAACTCTTAGCTACATCTTGAAATTATTATTAATGAGAAATATCAACATAGGAAATATATATGGAAGTAAAAAAAACAAGTTAAGGAAGCGTATGTTATAGCAATCTTTAATGATTAATTCAGAACTTCAGGATCCAAGTAACCCTAGCCATAACTTGAGCAGCAGCATCAAGACCAAACTATTCATGCTAAGACCTCTGACAGAATTTCTGTCACAGAGAAAAAGCTCCTCCAACATGTAAATTACAGAGAGCAAAGTATGCTTGTGAGAGTTAAAAATTCCCGATGACAGTAGTATAGAAATTTGTTAGATTATGGGTACATATGCTGACAAAACCCATTCTCCAACCTACAGACGGTATGGTCCTCAATACCTTACTTAGCTACAGTATTAATTCAGTATCCGCTGTGCAAAGGTTCATCTTCAAATTTTATAATAATCTGTAAATTTCCAAATATTTCATTTAAATCTTTAACCTGGGCTTGTAAAAGCCTACCTTAAATAAAATAAGCAAATTTCTAAACCACCTTGAAACAACCAACTACCCTACTTGCATCTACATGCTGATTTAGGAACATACATGCTGTTTACAGATTAGTGCTTGGCAAAAATCAGTATCCAACGAACTAAGGGGAGAATTTAGCCTGACAAGCCTGCTCCCAACTGGGTCTTTGCTCCAGAGGGTTGCATAAGACAGAATGATATAGGGTGGGAGAAAAGCGTGTCCCTCGCTCACAGACGTGTGATAGGAAAGACCCCTGACAGACTGCCTGACTGCTCGCAGCGGCTCTCCATCAGCAAGCCACCAGACAAGGACAAGAAGATTACGGCTAGCAAGGGGCAGACACTGTTCATCCAGGAGCACCGGCGAAGGCGTATTTGGGTTTCTTCCCGCAAAGCGATAGGCCCGCGACCCCAGCAGCTCATTCCGCTCGGGGAAGGGAGCTACGCTCCCCCCTTCCACCCCGGGACAAAACCACGAGAGGAAGCGACAGACGCACGCACCCCTTCCTCCCCCCTCTCCCAGGACTAGGCCGCGCGCCACCTCCCGGCCCCCAACTCGCCTCATCGGTGTCCCGGAGAGGGATTTCAATAGATCCCCGCGACATGATGGCGACACCGCTGTCCGCTGAGCCGCCGAGCCCGAAGACCACCACGGCCCGCACAGCGGACACTTCCCCTCACAAACACTGACTGACCCGGACGTGCTCGGGGAAAGGGCGAGGGAGGTAGGATGGCTCCGCCCCTCAGATATAACGAGCCAATTGCAGCAACGTATGGGCCTCGAGGGCCGCCTCGCGCCTGCGCTTGAGGAGAAGGGCGGGCTTCGGGGTTACGCGCGCGCGGCCCTGTTGCTGCGGCAACGGCGGTCTCGCGAGCGCCCCTTAGCGAGAGCGCCAAGGCACCGGCGGGCCGGGAGCTGGGCGGGAGTAGCCGCCAGCGCTGACTCCGCCTCAGGCGGGAGCACTACGTGTTGCTCAGTGAGAGCTGCGGGGCGGTTGCTCGCTTCTGTGTGGGGGCGTTTGAAACGTCAGCCGTCTCCGCAGGGCAGAGTGAGGGCATACTGGGGAGCTGCAGACAGATATTAGTCCCGCTAATTTATACATATACGGATCGCATATTTACCTACGGAAGTGTATTAAAAAAAAAAAAAAGCTGTATATTCATATAGACACACACTGATAAATTGAAGAGGTCTTGAGACCACAATTCCCTCACATCTCTTCTCATGGCATTTTAAAATCACTAAAAATTTCCAGCCAAATGCATTAAAATGTGTGGACTTTCCACAGCTGTGTGGAAAAACAAATAATGTATAAATCCAAACATTACATGACTAGCTTAGCCACTGCTTGGCCAACTATTTTCAAATTATCAGGTATTAAGAGTTACAAATAATGAATCTGATTAAATGCTGAATACTGAACCTAGGCCCTGATCCCGGAACTTGGCTGGTGTGAGGCATTCAGCCACATGGAGGTGCAAGTGTAAAGAATTTACAAATTTGGATTTGTAAATTGTTTTTTTTTTTTTTCCAATGATGATGGCAGATGCTGATGTGTTTGGATAAAACACAGCACGAATAGTAACATATGTCCAATCTTAGTTATTTTGCAGCTGTACCAAGAGAGAAAAAAAAAAAAAGGTAGTGAGACTAAAAGATCCTCTGACACATTTCTACTAAGAAGAGAAAAAGAAAAAAATCTGTGGCATTACTTACACAGCCTGTTAAACACTAAAGCAAACTTGATTTTGTCCTGTAGCTCACCATCTAAAGAATATAGAATGTTGACTGAACTGATAGTTACAACTATAAAGCATTAAATTTCTAGATTTGATTAAAGAAACTATTTCTGAATTACTATAGTAGTCTCTATTACAGTAGTAACAACTAGCTTACTTGGAGTGTCACGTGATCTGTGAAGCCAAAGCGAGTAGTGTTTTTAATTACTTAACATTGAATCTCAGGTTTGGATTTTTATTTATGCACTAATTATTCTGAACTGAGTTACTCAGTCCAGTTAATTATAACTAACATTTCTCATACCCATATAGGTCATTGAGTAGGTATGTGTCATAAATACTTTTTGTAGGGAAACACTGGGATGTGCAGCAAAATGTATTAACATTGAAATTAATAGGAGTGAAAGAATGAGCATTTTTTTCATTAAAAACATACTGAAAACAATGTTATACAGAGCAATATTCTAATTGAATTCCTAAGCCTACTTTTTGATTTATAGGATGATTTTTCACTAATAAACTGCTTTTTGGGTATTTTAAATAATGATGATGCAATTTGGACTGAAAAGGCAACTGTGAAAACTATCGACCTCTATATTATTTGAAGCACAAACTCCTTTTTCCATATACATGGATATAATAACAAAACATCACTGCTGGCTATGTAGAACTTCTTTAATGTATAAAATATTGTTCTAGTGAAAATAGGTGGGTTTTTTTACTTTCTGAGTTCTTAAGAGCATTTCCACAGGCCTGTTTCCTCTTGCAGTTGTTTCTATTTAATTGAAATTTTTATTGTGAAAATTTGACTTACTACTTTTAAATTTTGATTGCTATCAATATCAAAATATTGATGTAAATAGAGAGTTATCTATAGCAAATCAAACTTACACTTGAGATATGTTATATATAGTGAAAAATAATATTTAAAACCTCCATTACCACATATAAAAAGCCTTTTTCAGGAATGAAAATTGAGCTTAAGTAAGCTACTTTAATAATGTCATAAAAAGGCCTGTATCTATACAACCACTACTCTCTGTAAACAAATTGCCATTTATGTTTGAGGTGTGTATGCTTAAATAAATAGGCCTCTGTGTAGTGTAATTGGGTGGCCAGAGCAGGGTATTTTAGTAGCAAGGTTTTTTTTCCTTTTGATTGTTAGAATAAATAACTTCTTTTTTCTTTTTCTTTCTTTCTTTTTTTTTGGGTAACAATAGGTATAATTTTAGAAATCTTCAGAGTGATTTTCCCATTCTGAGCCAGACTCACCTCCAAAGTACCAGCACAGGGCAGACACCAAGTTAAGGCCATGAAAGGCTGGAAGGGCCAATCAGTGAGGCAGGATCTAACACAACCTAGTGATTGCCAGGTAGGTCTTTTCTGACAAGGCAAGATCAAGGTAGAAATCAGTTTTCAGGCAAAGGTCCAGATCAAATGGGTAGCTATGGCTAGATAAGAGTCTAGTTGTGACTGAGCTAGGCACCAATACATTTACAGTGGAACTCAGTGCATTTAAGTTCAGTATTAGTTAAGGGGCTTCTGGGCTGTAGGCAGGATGCACTAGCTGAGGCTAGTCAGGGCCTTTAGTGTATCAATAAGCTTCAAGAGATAGCAACTAGGTTTAGTGAAGTGCTGAGGGTTTGGTTTTGGGGGTTGTGGGTTATTTTTTGAGGGAGGCGGGTGTTTGGGTTTTTTTTTAATCTTTTGACGAAGTGCTAAAATTTGAGTCAATAGGTATATCACTTCTATTAGGTAATTCAGTGTTGTGCTAGTGTGGGCTATTGAATTTGTGCATTTCAAACTTGTTCGTTAGGAGTTCCTAGCTACTGAGGGTTTTAGAATTCCTGTCTGGCTCATAAGGAATGCTGAAGCAGGTTCTATTGAAGGTATGCTGAGCAATGTTATTGGTATTTTTTTCTACAAAACTAGCTTATCAAAAATTGATAATAAAATAACAAAGTAGAGCTGTGGGAATGGATGGTCTTAATTAAGGTTAATGCCTTACTTGTAGGTGTAGTATTTTTACAGACTAATAGACCTTTTATGTAACTGCTGAAAATGTATTATTTTACACTGCAAGGATTATGAATTTGTGGTTGCTGTTCACACTTCTTCAAATAATTGTCTTGTCTTATTTATCAGAGGAGTATAATTATGTTCTACTGAATTAAACAGTCACCTAAATCTAAGGAATTGTCTTGTAAGCAAAAACTTTAAGGTGTGCCTTCAACAGCTTTTGTTTTGCAAGGAAGTTGTGTATTTGAAGATGGAGAGGCAATGCTTTTGTATTTAAGGTACAAAGCCCTGAGATGCTTATACTTTATGATTAACTGCACTAACTTCTTTTTAGCCCCTATTTTTATTTTTCAGTTAACTGGTTGCTAGCCTTTACTAGCGCTCCCATTTCTATTAACCATATGCTTATTTGAATTCATAGCATCAGGAACACTAATAGCAAAGTAACTTGAATTTTGATATCCAACATCAGTACCTAGTAATGAAAACTTCACTTGTACCGAGCAGATGTGAAAGGTGGAAATAACTTAATGAAGAGTGGTGTAACACTAGACTTGGTCTAAACAGTATATTCTGTGAGACTTAAAACTATTATCCTGCAGATCCTCTTACCTATACTAATAAGGGGGAACCTAATGAGGCTCAACACTGCCAAGTGTAAGGTGTTGCACTTGGGTCGGAAGAATCCCAGACATAGATATAGACTGGGAGAAGAGCTTCTTGAGAGTAGCCCTGCTGAGAAAGACTTGGGGGTTCTGGTGGACGAGAAACTTAACATGAGCCAGCAGTGTGCTCTTGCAGCTAAGAAGGCCAATGGTATCCTGGGCTCCATCAGAAGAGGAGTGGCCAGCAGGGACAGGGAGGTGATTGTCCCTATCTACTTGGCCCTCGTGAGGCCCCATCTGGAGTACTGTGTCCAGATCTGGGGCCCCCAATACAAGAAAGATGTGGAACTGTTGGAGAGGGTTCAGAGGAGGGCACAAAGATGATTAGAGGGCTGGAGCACCTGCCCTACAAAGAGAGGCTGAGGGAGCTGGGCTTGTTCAGCCTGGAGAAGAGAAGGCTGCGGTGGGACCTCATTGCAGCCTGCCAGTACCTGAAGGGAGCTTATAAGCAGGAGGGGATTCAGCTTTTTAAAAGGGTAGATAATGGCAGGACCAGGGGGAATGGATTAAAACTGAAGGAAGCAAGGTTTAGATTAGATATTAGGGGGAAGTTTTTTACAGAAAGAGTGGTGAGGTGCTGGAACAGGCTGCCCAGAGAAGTAGTGGATGTCCCGTCCCTGGAAGTGTTCAAGGCCAGGTTGGATGGGGCCCTGGGCAACCTTGTGTAGATCCAGGCCTGGAGGTTGGTGGCCCTGCCTGTGGCAGGGGGTTGGAGCTCTATGATCCTTGGGGTCCCTTCCAACCCAGACCATTCTATGATAAGCCAAGTATTTCAGCTTTGTACAGCTTTAATTCTTTTTACTATACTATTGGTTGTAGTTTGTTTGGGTTGCATAAAATGTAACATCTCTGTACTGGGGAATATTGTAGAGCTGAGAGTATAGCTGCACGTCTTTCAGAATCTGTGGGGTGCCGGGAAGCGTTTACATTTCTTCTTCTGTGGCGGATCCTTGCTTTTCAAAGGATTATTTTTTTGTGGTTGGTTTTCAAAGGATTATTTTTTTAGTAGATCTCAAACTGATAGCCTTCTACCTTTGGTGTATTGCTTTGATTAGTAGGCATAAAAGTGTAGCTTAAAAAAAAATAAGTCACCAGACTGTGTAGTCTTAGCTTTGCTTCATAGAGTTTCTCTTGGAAAACTCTAGAGAGGCAGCTGTAGTATATGGGTTATTTTCTCTCTTATGTGGGGTGAAGGGGAAATTAATAGTGCTGTAAAATGCTAGAAGTACAAATGCAATGCTATGAAGTTAATATTTTAAAGATTCTAAATAAAAATGTCCAAGGAAGTGCTTTATAAGTATATCATTGTTGCTACCTCCAGGCAACAAAAATAATGATTAATTTTCAGCTTTACTATCCAGCATTCTGTTTACAGAGGGTTTGTGCTTAATCCACAGTTAGTATCTTTTCTACTAACAGCCTTACATTTCCCTATCAGAGTAATCTTTTTTTAATTTTTGGCCCAATATGTTCCAACACGTCAAAAAGTATATTTGCTTGTTCCAGGAAGCTGTGGTTGATAAAACCCTAACTGTTCAATGACACATTTTATTTAAATGGTAAACACCTCGATACAAAGCTACATAGTAAAAGCAGATTATTTTTTTCCTCCTTCTCTTCCTGGTGAGGGCTTTTTCAGGGATTATGCAATAGCATTTCAGATTTAAAATGCATATCAGCAATTAATAGGACAAGTGAGGATTATGGAAAAGCCTGTAGAGGGTATCAGATGAAATTACAGTGCTGAAATATAAAGAATAAAAGTATCACTGATTTCTAGTATAGGTGGGTTTCTAGGAGGAATTGGTGTCTTTTGAGTAGTGTCAGATTTATGCCTAGAGAGCTACATGGATTTTTTCCTAACTTGCAATGAACTCTAGTAATTTTGCAATTCTGTGTTCTATCACTTTTTGCAATATTTTTACAAAAGCTTGCACTTCAACAGAGCAAAAGTTTTTAAAAGTTTGGAAGCTTGAGATGGAGACTACACTGATTATTCTTTATGAAAGCTTTATTCCAGGAGCACTCCCACGTTTTGATACCGTGTTATATGAAATGAAATTGCTCAACACATAGATCGATATTACCTAATGTTTTAACAGAGTTATTAGTAGCTGACCTGAGAACATTGACATGTAGCATCTCCGTTATCCTCTAGTCTTCTTGATAAAATTAGTTTTCATATAAAGTTTTTTTGACAGGTATTTTGACATAATGACAGTTGTTTTTCATAAAATGTTTAAAATATACTCTCCATATTTAGTGAAATGCTATTTGTGTTCTGAAAGCTGAAGGTAAAAGACTACAGAAAAAGTACAAAAAGCAATGTTGTCTTCTACTATAAAATGCAGTTGAGGGCCTACATCTAATTTAAAGTATTTCTTCCTTGCTTTGTATCACTGTTAAAACCATTCTAAAATCTGTGCGTGCTCTCTAAAAAAAAGGGTTTTAACAAAGTTTAAGGAAAGGAAAACACATTATATAAGCAAGTACTGGAGTGTAGAAGTCAGTTCCAAAAATAACAATGAATACTTGTGCTGAAGTTCTCAGGAAGGATGAAGCCTGAGAATCAGCCTGAAGATGCAGAAAGTTTTTGGGAATATGTCAACAAATCTTTAACTTTTTCCTGGGGGTGACTGGTTGTTTTCATTGTCCTTTTTGTTAATATGATTTCTAATATAAGCTATATACTAACTTCTATACACAGAAATGAAACCGAAAAAGCTATTAATTTTCATGTCTTCAACATCCATAGCATCTTCTCTGGTGATTTACTTTTCTTTTATGTCTTGCTTCTTTTTCTTCTACAGAAACCTTCACACTTTTGTTTAAGCTCTTAAAGTGATAATGTTTAAGATCAATGACCTTACTTTTTGTGTACAGAACTCTATCCTCCCACGAGATCCAAAAGAACTATTCAATAGCCTGTGATTGCAAATGCCCCTGATCTAATTTTTAAAATATAATGATTGCAAGTTAATATCTCTCTTGCAGCACACAGAATTCTTCTCAAAATTTAAAGCGTTTCTAATGTGCTTGAAAATGTGGGGAGCAAAATTCCAAGTCTACATGAGGAAAAGGCTTAATGTCATGATGTTGCAGAAATGAGGTGTGATTTATATTTTAATTCATAGATGCTTTGGAGTTTCTGCCCATGTAGATTTTCTGCATATGTAAAGTTTAAAATGTAGGCAGAACACCCAAGATTGGAAGTTTGGGGTTTGTTTTGATCTTTAAAACCTCTTTTTAGTATTTTTCCAAGTAAACATGTAAACTTATTAAAGCTTTATCACAGCCTTTTCAGATAATTTTAAAAAATGAAGACTGTCAAAATAAATAATTGTATTTTGAAATAAAGTATATATACTTATATGTACTGTAAGATGTTGGAACTTTATCATGGTTTACTTCAAGTTCTCACCAGCATATTTTCAAATACCTCCCCACCCCTCCATATCTTTTTAAAAAGAATTGTTGAGCATGCTAGTAATTTTAGGTCCCTTCAAGATGGAAACTATTATTCTGCTGAATCTAATGGCTAATTGTGAGGCAGNTTAATAATGGAAAACAATTTTTTTATATTCTTCCACTGTGGTTGAAAAACATAAATTGCATTTACTTTAAAACTCCATTGTAATAGCACAGTGTGTGTCTTCTATTCATTTATTTAAGAAATGTCTGTTCTGTGTTTCAGCCTAGAACTTGATGTGTTTATTTCCACATTTTTCTTAGAAGGCCAGGGACACTTGGTTCTGTTATTTGAGAAGTAACGTGGATGGATGCCATACTTGAAGACTATTTTCATACCTCCTATCAATAATTTAAGTTTACAATTAACTTGATCCATGCAAGTAGAGCCTTTGAATCTTAACTTGACATATGCCTACCTCACTTCTTGAATTAAAGCCTCAGACTGGAAGAGAACCAGTAACTGTTGTCAGACAGAAGCAAATGTTATTCTAAGATATGAGTAGGTATTCTAGGCACTGGTTCACTAGATAATTTGAAACCTATTTCCATGTGTTGTTCTGAGTATACTTTCTTGCTCAACTTCTAAAGCAAGAGGATAACATTGCTGTGTGAGCAACACTGAATATCCATTTTAAAAGCAATTTAACTGAAGAGGTAGCTGTTAACTGTAACTTCCTAGTAGCACGAAACGGTGTTTAGAAAGAAAAGTAAGATATAGTTGTAAGGTTTCAGGCATTCCTTTCCTCTTCTCAAGGTATCTTTGAAAAATCAGTATTACCTGATGTGACAGGGCGGTTGTCCAGGAAGATACTGGACTTAATATTTGGAACCTGTGTTGTTAATGGAGTGTAGGCAGTAGCAGTTCACAGCAGCAACAAGCTACCAGACTAGAAATACTATATTGCAAACTACCTTGAAATTCTTGGATTTGCATACTAATAGAACATAACTATCATCTTTAAAGTGAGACTGAACAGCATAAGGAATAAAACTGATGCCTCTCAGTAAGTTGAATATGGATGTCTGCCTGCAGTTCAGAACTGATTTCATTGCCAAAGGGCAGTAGTGGTACTGTTAGTGTCTTGTAGTCCTGTGTTGCTGGAATTGCTGTCCATGATGCAGTATGTTTATAAATAAAACTCTGTTTCTATCTGCAAGCTCACCCTGGCATGTAAAGTCAAGTTGTGTTCTTTCCAGCTTACACATCACCACTAATAGAGTTGCTGCTGGAACTTAGTCAAGAATTCTGTTGATTCAGAAGCCAGTGAAGAAACTCCCAGAACTATGTTGCCTCTGTAAGTGTGAGTAAAAGTTTATTTATATTAGTGAAGTGACTGTGCATGCATACAGATCAGATCATTTAAATGAAGGAAGCTGCAATTTTCACAAGTTACTCCTGATTACCTCAGTTGGATAAAGAGGGGCTCCCATTTGTACCTCAGCAGATTATCTTGCAGTTTCAGGGTGTATTCACAATGTGCTGGAAACACAAAACCAAGACCTTTTTAACTACTTAATAACTAAATATTTTCCTAGCATACATACTTTGTGTTAATCAAACATAATATAACTCAGGTAAAGAGAGGCTGCTTTGTGCAGAGGTTTTTATGTATCATCATAGGAGATGTTTATGGATTCAAAGGGTTCATAGTTTTCACGTGATTTGCTAATTTCACTTCTGCAAACATCTCCTAATATCTTTAATATAAAAATACCAGTACTACTACTCAGAAAAGTTAAATAATTGTGACTTCTAGTAGGCTTGTATTAATCATTAACTAGGAAATACAGACAGTTTAGTAGGATATCTTATTGGCTGTTCAGACTGTAGGAATACAAAAGAAAAAAAATCATGCACAAATTTAGCAATGATATATCTAAAATAAAACACTTCTGCAGAACACTTCTTTGATTGGACATTAGTGTAAGCATTGGAGAAACGAATAATTTTGCTTAGAAATTAAATTTAAATAGGCTGAAAATTTTGATGGGACAGCTTAAACTTTCTATTGCAGAATGTCATAGCAGATATAATTAATTCTCATACAACTGTGAAACTTCTAAAAGTTATGTGAGTCATGATACTGACAAATGTTTGGAGAATCTGGCTTTCTGTTATGTGTTGTACTGTTTCTTACATAAATCCATTATAACTCTCTTACAAGCATTTTTGATGTTACCCTCCAAAGTAGAACCTGCCAAAAGTTAATGAAAATAAATGACACCAAAATCCTTTCTTTACTAAAGATTATAACAAGTTTACAGAGTTCTCTATCACTTGCATGGTTTTGTATATGTGTAACTACAGGCAGCTGGAAGTAAATGGCTGCTAATTGTTCTGATCATTCTGAACTTCCAGGTTTGGAAGTTTTTAATCTCCTTCTCTTTCACATTACCTGTGTGGACTTGCTGTTGTAGCAAGGAAGGCTTTGGAACTTTTTCACATACTCTGGTTAGGATTTTCCTGCATGGCATGACAGAAGAGAGACCTACTTTGACCTTAAGTTTCTAAACTGATCTTATAAAGGTATTGATTGCTCATGTTTGCTGTCATAAGCATAGAGATTCAGCTGCTGTACCGATTTGAATGCTAAAGAACAAGAACTTCTTAACCTGTTTCCTTCCTTAATTTGCATGAAAAGTATTAAAACTTTCACATAATATGGACTTGCAATTTTTCTGTGCAATTCATCAAGCAATAGAAACATCAGCAGAGGGCAGTATTGAGGTATAAATATAATAAAGTGTGAAATAAGTGTTGAAATGTGTTTTCAGTTTTCCTTCATAAAATCACAATAATTTATGATCAAAGGGGGTCTCTGAAGGTTACTGGGTCAAGCCCCATCTCAGCCAAATTCAAAGTTAGATACAATCAGAATGACCATAGTAAGGTATGTCTACATTGTCGGGTGTGTTGTAACAACCTGCCCACGGATTAATTTTCTCTCCAAACCACGCTTATATCTGCTTGTGAGACTGGATGCAAAAAATACCCAGTGATGAAGTGTAGTTATTTTGTCTGAATAATACTAGAAAAAAATATTCAGATGTTTTTGGTTAAAAAACCCTGTCCTCTGGCCTTGTAACAAATGCTCTTATGTATTCTCACAACTTGAATAATAACAGACAAGTATCTGAAAAAAAAGGTCCTATGAGTATCTTGTCTGTTACTTCTGTAAGGCAAGATTGACCAGCATGGTTATATCTATGTAGCTTCTACTGAAACAGTATTTTTTTAAAGTACAGTTTCTACAGTATTTGCTACTTAAGTGTGGTTTTTTTTGTTGTGGGTTTTTTTTTCCCTACACCTTTATGGGGGGAATGAGGGAGATAGTGGTAGGAAGAATTTACAAAGGTGAATGTTGCTTTCATGATTAAAAATGTGGGTTTTTTCCTATGTGTCCTATATTGGTCTCTTCCACCCTTTATGATTCTATGAATTTGTGGACAGATTTCTGTGAATCAGAGGTTTCTCTATAACAGCAAGCTGTATTAAGGAAAAACGTTTCTTTTTTTAATATAAACATTTCCGGTATGTCATCATCAGTTGAACTAATTCCAGTTCCTTTTTTCAATCTGCATGCTTATATTAGCTAAAATTTTATTGGCTAAAACAGTAAACTGTTGAATTTTGCATTACAGCACTTTCTTTTAGTTTATCCAATTCTGCAGTGCCTTCCAAGAGCATTGCAGACAAAACTGCAGACTTCTGAGCTGTGGCATAAATGTCTATTACAAAATACCAAACACAATGGTACATTAGGGAGCTTACTGACACATGCCACATGAAAGCGATTCTGATATTTAATTAAGTCATGTAGATGCAATAATAGTTTGTATAATTGACTTCAAGATAAATGTTTTACTACTGTCTTCAGTCTGAGAAACAATGTTGTTACATCTCAGTGTCTACTAGTCAATCTTTTTTGACAAACTACTAGTTACAGTGTTTATTCAGACAAAATATCTGTCATTCTATGTATTAAATAGAACTGCTAAAAAGGAGGTTATACTTTTTAATTATCTTTTTCTTCCTAAAAATGTTAATGCTGAGTATTGTTAAGTTGCTATTATGATTAACAAATATTAGCCTACTTGAGTTGGTGGCAAACTGGAGCAACTCATAAAAGAGATTGTTGGCATCTTAAACCCACCTTTCCCTTTCATTTAAATCATCTTGGTATGAAAGCTGTTTGGCTAACTTTCTAGCTCTTCTCAGATGGCTAGCTACCCCTTTAACATAAGCAGTGGGGTTTAGTTAAACCGGCAATGTAGATTCTGGACAACTGTCCAAACAAATAAGTTTAAACTAGCTCAGGCAAATGACCATGAGCCACACATTTTTTGGGAGTTGCTGTGTATTATATCTCCTCACAAGAGAAAATACCAGTTGATGTGAAATTCACTGAAGGCCAGAAAGTGCTGCTGGAACCTTAGATGGATACAGGCTAGGCCAGAACTGTTCTATTATCAGTACCCAGCAGAGCTTGTGTATGATATGTATTTTGGTTATGATAAGAACTTTGGCAGAGATTATATGGAGTTTTGTAAGAACAGTTATGCTGCTTCAAGGCTTGCACAGCTCGGGTGGGTCCGATTTGTGTATCAGCACTGTGTTCCCCAGTATCTCCCACTACTGAGGCAGCATGAGACTGCTCTTTTTGCTACTCTTAAAATATCTGTTAAAAGTTGGAGATGGATGCAAATGCATGGACAATGTATTTTGATCACTGATAAGAAGCTTCTGCCTTTG